>VDFB02049217.1:51393162-51956787 GCA_007258455.2 Sequoia sempervirens
CATGTTATTTGCTTGGTTGCAGAATTGCAGGTACATGACACCGACTCCACTTGGGTACTCAGGTCTGAGCGTGTGTCAAGACTCAACGGATACGTTGATTGGGAGATAGTAGTTTGGTTCACCCTAGTTTAGTCTATAACCCGGTCACTGTACATTGTCTATTTTTAGTTTGAGTCATAGGTTGTTTTGCATTCTTCTGTTTGGATAAATTGTTTGAAAGGTAAATTTGGTTAATTTTTAATGATAGTTTATTGTGTTTTAAATTATTGTTATTTAAATTAATTTTTAAATGTTGAAGAAATTAGTGCTTTATATTTAATTAATTAATTAGCTTATTTGGTTAAATGGTTTGATCTTAAAAGATTAAATTTATTTAATTAAATTAATTAATTAATTAAATTAAATTGTTTTAAAGATTGCGTGTGTGAATAGATTTAATATTTAAATTAAATATTTTGTGAAAAAGGTATTTTTGGTTATTAAATAAATTATTGTATGTGGAAATTGTAAATTTTAAATAAATTAAATAAGGCATGCAAATTAAATATTAAAATTTTAAATTTGAAATTAATTATTCATGCAAATATTGAAAGGCAAAATTGCGAGAAGTGGTGGAAGAAGATATTTTGCAACCACTTCTCGACATGTGTGCCAGTGCATTAATTGGTGTTTGTTGAGGAAATTTGTTACGGAGGATAATTTGGATCTGGGGAAAACCACAGAGGTTATCCTATCATTCACGGGAAATTATTTGGTGCTCTGTAAAATTTTGGTATATGCTTTTTGGTTGATTTTGGAATTGGAAGATCTTTGGTTTTTGGTTGTTTTCTGGAATTGGTAGCTACAGGCAACAGAGGCTACAGAGGGTTTCTTCACCAGACAGCAAAGGAAATCAGGTATTCTTATTAGTAAATGTTTTATTTCTTTCTGTGAATAAATTTCGTTAGTTTCTGGAAGAGATTGCTTGTGAAAAGAAACAAGTTCAATTTTAAATTCCTGTATTTCCCGTAAAAGAAATCGTTCTCTGTAACATGTTTTTTTTTGAGAAATTTGATGGATTAGAAAACCTTTGTATGATAATATCTGTAGAAATTAGTTAAATTTCTATGAGGGAAATATTTGTTGAAAAGGGAAATGGAATCCTCTGGGAACTATTTAAATTTTGTATTGAAAATACTGTGCAAGTTCTTTTGAAAACCCCGAAAGAAATTTATCATTTCCCCAATTTCCCCGTTGAAAATTTGTGGAAAATATTACTTTCCCAGTATTAAACCCTTTGTATAGATATATATATATATACATATATATATCTATACTTGTATATAAATTGAATGGTGAAAGGCACTTTATTTATTTATATGAATTTTGTTTGAATTCGTCGTACTGGCGTATGAAATAAATTTATTAAAATTCGGATTTAAACCCGAAAGGCGGAGAAAGATTCCGCAGATTTTATTTTTTATGCAAAATAAAACAAACCAGTGTATTGGGGAGGGCTGAAACCCTCCCCAAACCTTTGTTTTGGTGGCGCAGCCACCAAGGCTGCGCACGCAGCCCTTGGTGCATCCTCACTAAATGGAGGGCGCGGCTTGGCCGCGGGCCTTAGGGCTTTAAACTGTTAAAAACATTTTTAAATGCGATTTTTATATAAAAGTTTAAATGTGGATTTTGTTTAACATGTATTAAATTCGATAGATTTTATTTATTGATATATTTTATATTTATATATATATATGTATATATATATGTATATGAATATATATGTATTTATAATGTGGAAATAAATATGGTTAATTATATATTAAAATATATATATATATATTATGGTAGGAAAAATAATCTTGGAATAATTAAGACATAATATATATTTTCTTTAAATTATGTTGCATGTGTAAATAAAGATTGAGAAATTATAGAATATAATATATAGTGAATTTGAGAAGAATAAAAATAAATAAATAAATGAAATAGTTAATTTTATTGATTATAAAATAGATCTTTTATTAAGATGTTTTATAAATATGTTGTTTTCCCAACTGATGCTTATGGATTTAGTATATCCGAATCATAGATATTTACTTTTCTTGAATTACTTTCATTGTGTTCTTTTTGGGTAAATTGGGAAAGTTATAGTTGTATAAGTCTTCCAGAAAGAATTGTAAAGTATGGGTGTATTATTGTTTAAATATGTTTCTTGGGATGACTTGGGTTGTGCACATGTTAACTATGGTGTTTGTTACCGCTGTGGGTTATTTGTTATTATGAGATGAACTTTGTGCATTTGTAAACCTTAGTCAGAGAACTTAGACACCTTGTTATGTTTAGGGGAGTGGCTTTTTATAAGGGCCGACACACAAAGTGGTGTCAGGGTAACTTACAAAAAGTTAGTAAGTCAGTGATAACTAAAGAACACAGTAGTTAGATTTAAAAATTCTTAACAAGATAATTATGCCTCACTTATGACTCTTGAGCTACTATAGTCTTGAGAATAAGATGAGAAGGCCTGGAATGGAAAATCGGTGTCTTGTTTCTTCAAAAGACATACGATTCCGCAATGGTATGCAATAGGGGTCAGGTTTCGTAAGAGGTTACCAGGGTAACCCAAGGATTGGGGGCCGGAACCTAGGAAGAAACACTAGGGTAACCTTTGCAACGTTGTGATGACACTCCACCTAAAGTAACAGTTAACCTTGTGTATGTAGCAAATTCAATTATCAAAATCTGGAAGCAATGTAACCATTAGATTGTTGTGTACTAGTATCTAGGGTTAGTAGATTAGGTCTAGGTAACCATATTACTATCTCCTATCACGGGGGGTGGACCTACGGGTACCACATGGTTGGGTGGAACGTGCACCTTACTCCGTTGGGTCCCCAGTTTGATCTTGGCATTGAGAGCTTCATGGATGGAGAGCTCGTACTTGGAAACTCACATGTACATCTTCATTGTATTATTGTAAAACTTGTATTGTAAAATATCCCTCAAATGATTATGAGGAGAGCATTGTAAATGTAATTGTAATTATTATTGAACTACCTCATCAGATGGATGAGTATTGTATATTTGATTAAATTGCAATGTATGGAAAACAAGTTGGTACCTTATATTATCTTGAATGGAATTTAATGTTATGCAATGTTTATCTTTATGTTAATTATTATTATGTGCAATGCGAAATACTTAAGTCATCTATGGAAAACTCAAAGTAGTGTAACGTCGTATAGCCTAATGAATGTATGCAACTAATTAACTTAATAATTAAACTTTTAAAAAAAAAATTATTACACCTTTATACACAATTGCAACATTCTTAGGTTATTAAGATGGGGCATTACAATTAGTTGAGGACCTTAAAACAATATTGAAAAGCTAAGAATTCATGGGTTCATACATGCTTCTAATTTCTAATACTTGTCTTTATACATCCGATGCACATACAAGATCTTTTATGTTACAAAATTAGCCTTATTGGTAGGATCAATAGATACTCCCTAATGGGTTTCTTGTTGCAATCCATATGAATGTATAAAGGACCGTCATAGATGCCATCGAGAATGTTAGTAGAAGAGAAAGATATGGTAGGTTTGGGAATGACTCGCTCTTGAGATGATCAAGGGCAAGCATCCACCATCCCTACCATATTAGAGAAATAGGACAAAGACCCATCAACATTAGACTCCAACATAGGAGAAGCGCGTACAAAGTTAATGAAATTAGAAGAATATTTAAGGAAAGGATCTATCTATATTTGCAAGTTTTGATTTGGTTTCACAATAGATTTGTTACTTTTTCAACACCATCTGATACCTAGATGATACTAGAGATAATGTGGTCTTGGATAATATGTCTGAGAAGAAAACATCATTTAATGGCATGGCCTAGTACCCTATGAAATAATTAGAATTCCATTGGATATTAAGAAGGAAAAAGAGGTTGGTTAGTGTCTTGTAGAAGAATAGGAGGTAGTTACACCAAATTAGTAGTAAGGAGCTACTAAAGAATGGAGTGAAAAGACTCAAATAGTTTTTTAAATTATATGCATCTCTGAGGTGGAGTAATAGAGAGAGCCAATGTAGATGATGTGTTTATAATAACTATTATTTTTGTAATTAAATTTTGAAGAGAGAGAACCTTTAAAAGTATTAGTTAGATCTTGTGAAGTAGGAGCCTCATACTAGCTAATTGACTACTAGTAATCTTAAGTGTTGTACACAAATTCATGGAAGATAGATATCACATTAATAAGATATTATCCTTGATAAGAAGCTACAAGTTTTCAATGAAAACCCACTGCACATCAAAGTCTAATAGAACATATGGTATTTGAGAAACTAAAGATTGATGACAAAAATGAAGTTAGTGACTCATTCATTCACTTCTTGTCTACAATAAACCAAATTAGTGAAAGTGACATAAGGTTCAATATTTTCTTGAAAATGTTGAAGGAACTAGTTCTCTAACTAATCAAAATATTGAATAGAATGATCTAAGATTGAGAAAAAAAATTGAACATGGTATCTTTGAGTGACAATGGAAAAACATTTGTTAGTAAAGCATCCAAGAAAATGAATTCATTGTTAGTGAAGTAAAAATTGACATGCATCTACAAGTCACCTTTACCATTATATTTTTTGAATTGGAGCACATCAAACCTCGTAGGTAAAGGAGTAGAAAGAGTAGGGAAAAAAATCGGACTGTATGTAATACAACAGTAGGATTGAGTGGTGGTTGAGAACTATATCAGTTGTGTGTAGAGGAGATGAGGTGGTAGTAGATGTATAAATGGTATGTCATAGAATGTGAAGGAATTATATGTGAACCAAAGTCAAGGTGCCTACTATGAGCTCTATAGTTCATGCCTTGAGACATGGAAATATAAAACCCAAAGATAAGGCATTTAGTTCCCCCAAATGTGTAGTGCTTTTAGCCATTTGTTGTTAAAAGATGTGTGAGTAGTATATGGTGGCATTGACAAAGATATTTGTGTGTTAGTCATATTAGATTGTAAGACCAAAGCTTCTATTATAGGAGGGACATCATTATGCATGATGTGTGCCAAAATATAAAGAAACTCTACGTATTATTAATGGTTAGCTAGCATGTTATGAAGGACTTTGACCATGGGCATGACCTCTATAAATTCTCTCACCTTGTATGATTTTCTTTTAAAGTTCCAAGTTTTTATTGAGATCGTGTTCTTAGGTGTTAGAAACTCTAAGAGTGGCCTCTTTATCAAAACTATCATGGAAGCTAGTGTTCAAAGAGCTTGGTTGGACATTATTGTAGAAGTTATAGTAGTAGTTAATTGGTTAAAATGAGTTTCCTTAAAGGTTGGACTAGTTCTTAGAGGAATTATAATGTCACAAGAACTCATGGTGTCCAAGTGTGAGGATTGGGCCATGAAGCTCATAAAAGGGTTCATTACAGACAATCTCAAATTTAGAGTGTTAGTAGTGTTTTCCATTGATTTCAACACCTGAGATTGTTGTATGTTTGGCATTGGTTGTCATTGATGAGTTGGTTGTCATTGACGTCTTGGTGAGCTTGTTGCAGTGGTTATATTGTTGGCATTGGTTGTCAACACTTGAGAAGATTGTTGTATTGGTTTTCACTGTTGACAACATTTAGTTTGGGTTGTCATTAAGTATGGTGAAGTGTTGTGGATGTTCATGGTTGGATGTCATGCCTTGTTTTTTGAGTAATGTAAGTTGTGTAGTGCATTGTTGCTATCAACAAAGTTAATTTTATGATGGTACATTAAGATGCAGATTAGAAGTGTTGCTAATGGTGGAGAGATGTTGTTGATGGCCTATAGCATGTTGAATGTTCTCTCCTATTGTTCTTGAAGAAGTATGTGTTGATGCAAGTTTGTTTTGGCCTTCACAAGTGAGTAAGAAGGTTTTGTTTTAGAATATTGTTGTGAAGACTGTTTGGGAGAATGCTTTGCATTCCTTCATTGTTGAAGATATGGTCTTGTGGTTTGGGATTCAATGTTTGTACTTTGTGGATGTCGCACTCCTATATTTTTTAGGTAACCAGTATTTCTGAGGAGGTTTATGTTAATTTCAAAAGGTTGGCAGTGTTCTTGGTTGTCTAGACTAGTCCAAAAAATGCTCTGTATTTCTCCACAGTGATGTTTCTCCTCTTGCGACTTGGTGGATGTGCTCTTAGATTCTGTGTAGTATCTAAGTTCCAATTTCATATGTTAAAGTGATCTGCGACAAGTTGTTATGTTAATTTTATATCTCATGTTTGTGCATTTTTTGCTTTTGAGATGCAATATTCTAATTTTGTTTGATCTACTATGGTTGTTGGTGGCATGGTAGTATGAAAGAAGTGTTTGGAAGTGTTTTTGGATGTTCAAGGAACATATATTTGTGATCCATACATTAGTGGTTGATCTCTTTTGGTGCTTCATTGTGGTTGAGTTGGTCTTCTAGGTAATTTGTGGATATCTAGTCGGCAGGGCTTGTTCTCTTGATTACATTATGTGCTTGAGAGTTTGTGTTTGCATATGAAGTTTTGTTAAGATGTATTTGGGTCATGACCTATCTTGGTTAGAACTACATTGAGTGAATTCAATTAGTATGTTTTTGGGCCGACTAGTTATGTGTTTCACATTTCATCTACACATTTCCTTCTTGTCGATTTGGGTTGATGTGTGCTAGTGTGAATTGTTTTGGATCACATTGGAGATGTAATAAGTTTGTTTTTTGTCCTCTCTATCTTCTAGATAGGACCACATTATATTTTTGTGGCTGACTTGTTGAGTTTATTATTTATCTTCTTCCTAGATGTTGTAATTGAAGTTGTGAAATGTTAAGGTGGATATAAATGTAAGAAATTTTCAAATGAAAATTGAGTGTGGAAGTGTGAGTGTGTGGAATGTATTGAATATCTCATAGAAGAAGTAAATTAGTATGTGAAAGATAGATCATATGTGCTTTAACACCTTAGTCAACAGCGTGTTGTGTTGACAAATGTTGTAATTTCTATAATCTTCATGTATCCTACTATGAGATAGTGAATCTCATCAGGTCCTTGTATCTTGCCATGGGGTTATTCACTTCAATTTGAAAGTCCTTTGTATCTTTCCCTAAGGTTGTGCATTAACTCTCACCATGGTTTTTCCCTCATTGGTTTTTCCACATAAATCTGGTGTCATCTTGTTCATGTGTGTTCCTTTCTTATCATTCATTACTACTAATATGTTTAAGGTTGAATTGTTGTATCTTTCAATGTTGTTGATCTAGTTAAGGGTTGTTGAACTTGTTAAGAGATTAAATAGCTATATTTTTGTTGATTTGTTTAATGTTTTTTGGTTGGTTTGAGAAGTTTGAATTGTGTTGAGGTCTTAAGTTCTGGAGGGGTTTAAGTTTTGAAGATACTAATTCACCCCCTCTCAATATTTGGAGTGTTCAACAATTGGTATCCGAGCCAAGTTCCTCTAAAGAAGCTTAACCACATGAGGAAAAGGTTTGTGATGGAACATGATGGAGCTTACAAAGGTCTTAGGTTTGACGGGACAAATTATACCTTTTGGAAATTGAGAATGGAAGGCCATCTAAAATCTCTAGGGTTTGGTGTTTAACAATCAGTTAAGGATGGTTATTTTGCTTATGCTAGTCCTCCAATAGATCCAATTGAAATTAGGTTATATGAGAACAATTCCAAGGCGGCGAAGAATGCTATCTTGTGTGGGTTGGACGATTCACAACTCTTGAAGGTGATCAATTGTAGTTATGCTAAGTATGTTAAGGAAAAACTTAGTAGCATCTATGAAGGAGACACCAAAGTAAAGCAAGCCAAGATGAAAATTTTCAAAAGAGGATTTGAGACCTTGAGGATGACAGATGATGAAGACATTGCAAGTTATATACTTCGGGTGGATGGCGTAGTTTTTGGCATCATGGGTCTTGGTGGTCTAGTAAAAGATGATGAGATTGTGAAGAAATTTTTGAGATCTATCCCTAAATCCTATAGTGATAAGATGTTTGTTATTGAAGAATATAAGGACTTGGATAAGTATTTAGTAGATGAAATTTTTGGTACTCTCACACCCTTTGAAATGAGAGAGTTTGACAAAGATGTTCCAAAGAAGGAAGATGCATTCAAAACTAGTAAGGATAGAAGATGAATCTATGGATCAGGATGATGACTTTGATGAGGTTGAAGAAAACTTTGTAAGAAGATTGAAGAAAGGAACTGGTAAATACAAAGGTAAGTTACCTTTCAAATGTTTCAATTATGGGAAAATTGGTCATTTTTCCCCTAAATGCTCTTTTAAAGAATCAGAGGATAGCAACAAAAGAGAGAAAATAAAAAAGAAGTATTTACTTCTTGGAGAACAGTTATTCTTCAGAAGATGAGGATCATTATGATTTAGATGATGAAAAAAAATTCATGGCCTTGAAATTTGGTGACAAAAAGAGTGATATTGGAAAATGTAAAGAATCTGGTACCTTGCAAACTAACAAGTATAATGAGAAATCAATGGATGTATGGACATATTTTCATGGAAAAGTAGATGTAGATGCTAGGATAATTGGTAGTGGTTTCTCCAACCACACGATTGGTGACAAGGGAAAGTTCATCATCCTTGAGAAGTGGAATGGTGGAGCTGTCAAGTTTGGTGGTGTTGAGTCAACAAAAATTTGTGGAAAGGGTGCTATAACTATTAATGGAAAGAGAAAGATTGAGGATGTTCTCCATGTTAAAGGATTGAAGCATAATCTTCTCAATGTGATCTAGATGTGTAATAAAGGATACAATCTTACATCTCATGCCAAAGGTTGTGAAATTAGGAAGGCAGGGTCCATAAGATTAGTTGCAAAAGGTACAAGGACAAATGGAAATGTCTATCATCTAAAAGAGTGTCAAATGGGGAAGTAGACAAAGATAAAGTTCAAGGGCCAAGTGCCTTTGAGCAGCCTAACAACTGAGGTAGATCCTACACTTGAACACATAAGATTTGAAGCAAAGTTTGATGATATGTTCTCTTTAGAACCAAATCTAGAGTCAATATAATCTGAAGGTTGGGATATCAATTCAAATATTTGGGAAATAATTTTTTAAGGAAAACTCTAGTCTACTCTTGAAGATCTGAATGAAGCAAGACCACTAAATCAAAAATATAAGAGCATGCTTGAAAGATCAAAGGATACACTTATCAAATTGAAGGCACAAGTTGGAGTAGAAGGAGATAAAGGATGTGAAATTAAACTCAAGGAAGCAAAGGATGTGATCCTTAACTTGAAATTTAAGGTTGAAGAAGGAAGGAGGATCGAAGATTGCTTGAATACCAAGCTCAATGATAAAACAATTGAATGTTCAAAACTTGAAGAAGAGGTTATTTCCTTGAGAAAAGAACTGGAAAAAATTAAAGAACAAAATAACAAAGGTTTGAAACTAAGAGGAGGTTCTGAAATTATTGAAGAGTTGATTAACTCTCAAAAGCCATCAAAAGAAAAATCTAGTCTTGATTTTGAAAAAGGGAAAAGTCTTATAACTAGTGCATTTGAAAACTTATATGATAAATTCAAAACAAAAGGAAAGTTTGATATGAAGGAGAATGCTTGGACTGAAGATTCTAAGAAGAATGTCTTTGGAGATGTAAAGACAAATCAAGATAGCAAGAAAAACGGTGAATTCATTCTTGTTTGAAGATAGAAAATTTTTAGAGGTCCTCCACCTACTAGACAACATGCAACGACCAGGTTCAATCAATATTTTCAAGGTTATAGTTTTTCCTACAATAAATTTGAACATAAGGTTGTTGATTGTAAATATAGACAGAGAAGGAATGATAACATGGGTAGAAGATCATTTGGTCCTGAAAGAAACAATACTATTTCATTTCATGGATATTTCTACGCTTCCAATAATTTTGGTCATAAATTTGTTCAATGCAGATCTAAGGTGAAGAGGAACAAATTTGTTTCAAAACACAACATTGTGTGCTACAAATGCAATAAGATGGGACATAAGGAAAATTATTGTAGAAGTGGTTTTTTGAAGCCACGAGTTCAAAATCAAAATAAGGATGATTCTACACAAGATCGTAAGACAAACTAGGATAGAGTATTATCTTAGGGGGAGATTTCATTTGCAAATCTTTTAGCCCCCTGAAAAGGACAAGATGTTAAATATTTCAGCATGGAAGAATAATTGGATCAAATCCTTTGGTGAGAAGATCTATTGTACAAAAATGAACCTTTTAATGAAGGTTTTGATGAAAATAGCTATTTTATGGAGGAGAGTACACTTGTTCCAATATGTTTATAGTATGTCTACATTGATATTTTTCCTTCTTGGTGTACCACACTTAGAGATAAGTTGCAAAAGTTTTGCTACGACACTCACAGTGTATACTCAAAGACAAAGATGGTATTTTGGTTTGCATCCTTCCGTAGAGCAATATTTTGTCTTGCAATTCAAAAGATAAGTTGGTTGAGTTGTGAAGGTGTCATATCCAATATTTCAATGCATTACACATTATGAAGTGAATGTTGTAAGTGACAGTGTTTTGATCTATACTTTGGTAGAGTAAAGTTATGATGAAGGTTTGTTGGAATGCTTTGCAATCCATGAGAAATAAATATTTGTCCATGTAGTTTTTTGGATATTTTTGGAGATGTTCAATACATGTTGCTTTATGTATCAGGTGATTTGGTGGTTTTTAAAGTTCAGTTCTTATATGACAGTGTGCTACATGCCTATCTACTCTACAAAACATATGTTTGGGTATTTGTGCCAGTTGGTGTATGTACATATCAATTATATGGGTTTATATGGATATTATACATATCTCAAAGCATACTAGGTTGGATATGCATGTAGTCTATTTGGTTTCCATATTTCAAGCTAATCCTAAGCAATCTCATGAGAAAGCAATGAAAAGAATATTCAGATATTTGAAGGGAACTCCGGATTATGGTTTGTGGTATAAGGACAATATTTTTTCTCTAATTGCTTATACTAATGTTGATTGGGTAGAATGTGTGGATGACTAGAGAAGTACAAGTGGAAGTGCATTTTACTTGGGAGATATATTGGTCTTTTGGTTCAATAAGAACTAAGAATCATTGCCCTTATCCACAACAAAAGCTGAATATATTGTTGCAACATCTTGCTACACCCAGGTGCTTTGGATGAAGCATACTTTGAAGGACATGAAGGTGGTTTATGATGAAATTATTCCTATATTGTGTGATAATACCACTGCAATTAGTATTTCCAAGAATCCAGTGATGCATTTAAGAATCAAACACATTTATATTTGGTATCACTTTCTAAGGGAGAAGGTTGTAAAACAAGAAGTCAAATTAGAGTATATGCCCACTAAGGATCAAATTGCAGATATCTTCACTAAGGCACTTTTAAAGGATAATTTTGAGTATCTCCAATAGAAGTTAGGGGTTATTACCCCTCCTTGTTCTAACTAGATGCATAGACGGTGCATCTATCTAGGGGGAGAAATTCAGGTCATATCCATTTTTCTTCAGGAATGATCTGTGCTACCCCTCAGGGGGAGTTTGGAGAGTTGTGCAGTTGTTGAAAATAAGTGATGTTGATAGGGGAGCTGGTATAAGATATGTAATTTCTAGTCAAAGGGGGAGAATGTGATGTTGTTTCAATTGAATATCTTTGGTCCTTTTTCGTTGAAGTCAGAGGATGTGTTGTTGTTTTATTGTCTAGGTGTGTATGGCCCTTTATCCTTGATGTCAAAGGGGGAGAGTGAGCAGGTGTATGTTTCCATCAATGCCAAAGGAGGAGATTGTTGGACGTGGTTGTCATGGATGTCAACACCTGATATTTTTGTATGTTTGTCATTGGTTGTCATTGATGTCTTGGTGAGATTGTTGTAGTGGCTGTATTTTTGGCATTGGTTGTTAACACTTTAGAAGGTTGTTGCATTGGTTGTCACTACTAACAACATTTAGTTTGGGTTTTCACTGAGTATGGTGAAGTGTTGTGGGTGTTCATGGTTGGATTTCATGCCTTATCTGTTAAGTAATATAACTTGTATAGTGCATTGTTGTTGTTAGTAGAGTTGATTCCATGATGATACATTAAGATACGAATTATAAGTGTTGTTGATGGTGGAGAGATTTTGTTGATGGCCTATAGCATGTTGAATGCTCTCTCTTGTTGTTCCTGAAGAATTATGTGTTGATGTAAGTTCATTTTGGTCTTTGCAAGTGAGTAAGAAGGTTATGATTTAGAATGTTGTTGTGAAGACTATTTGGGAGAATGCTTTGAAATTTCTCCACTATTGAAGATGTGGTCTTGCAATTTGGGATTTAGTGTTTGTGCTTTTTTATGTTGTACTTTGATATTTTTAGGTCATGTCAATGGAGGTTTCTTTTAATTATAAAACGTTGACAGTGTTGTTGGTTGTCTGGACTGGTCTAAAAAATGCTCCACATTTCTCCACAGTGATGTTTCTCCTCCTGCAACTTGGTGGATGTGCTCTTAGAGTATATGTAGTATCTCAGTTCCAATTTCATATGTTAACGTGGTCTACATTATGTTCTATTAATGTTATATCTCATGTTTGTGCATTATGTGATTCTAAGATGCACTATTCTACTTTTGTTTGATCTGCAATGGTTGTTGGTGGTATGACAGTATGAAAGAAGTGTATGGAAGTGTTGTTAGATGTTCAAGGAACATATCTTTGTGATCCACACATTAGTGGTTGATCTCTTTGTGTGTTGCATTGTGGTTGAGTTGGTCTTTTGGATAATTTGTGGATATTTGGCTGACATGGCTTCTTCTCTTTCTTGTGCTATGTGCTTGAGAGTTTGCACTAGCATATGAAGTTGTGTTAAGATGTATTTGGGTCTTGACCTATCTTGGTTAGAACCTCATTGAGTGACTTCAATTGGAATTATGTTTTTGGGCCACCGAGTTATGTGCTTCATGTTTCATCTACACATTTCCTTGTTGTCAGCTTTGGATGATGTACGCTAGCATGTGGATTATTTTGGATCACATTGGAAGATATAATAAGTTTTTTTTTGGTCCTCTTTATCTTCTGGATAGGACCACATTATGTTTTTGTGGCTGACTTGTTGAGTTTATTGTTTATCTTCTTCCTCTCCAACCTAATTGAAGTTATGAAATATTGAGATGGATATAAATGCAAGAAAATTTTTAGATACAAATTGAGTGTGGAAGTGTGAGTGTGTGGAATGTATTGAATATCCCATAGAAGAAGTGTGAAAGTTTGTGAAAGATAGATTAGACGTGCTTTATCACCTCAGTCAGTAGAGTGGTGTGTTGAAAAATGTTGTAATTTCTATAATCTTCATGTATCCTACTCTAAGATAGTGAATCTCATCAAGTCCTTGTATCTTACCCTAGAGTTGTTCACTTTAGTCTGCAAGTCCTTTGTATCTTTCCCTAAGGTTATGCACCTTAGTTTGCAAGCCTTATTTTGTAAGTAGTGAGCTTCATATATATTGTGAGTTAACTCTCACTGTGGTTTTTCCCTCATTAGGTTTTCATGTAAATCTAGCATCATCTTGTGCATGTGTGTTCCTTGTTTTATCATTCATCATTGTTGATTTTTTTAAGGTTAAATTGTTGTATATTTCATTGTTGTTGATTTGGTTAAGGTTTTTTTATCTTGTTAAGAGATTAAATTGCTATATCAGTTTTATAGAGGTTCAACTCAATGGAAAGATCACATCAAGGTTGGTCGAATCGGGAGTGACCCACAACTACATGGCAGTAAAGAGGGTAGTTGATATGGGTTTAAAGGTCCAAGCTAGGATGAGTTCCTTCAAGGCAGTGAACTCTCCAATGAAGAAGGCGGTTGGGATTGTCATGGATGCTCCCACAACGGTAGGCATGTGGCAGGGTTGCATGGACTACATGGTGATAGAGATGGATGATTTCAAACTCATCCTTGGTCAAGAGTTTCTTAGACTTGGTTTCCGTTGCGGTGATCCCACATTGGAGTCGCTCATGTTCATGGATTCAAGGCAACCAGGCATGGTGAAGAAAAGTGACAGAAAGCAAAGTGGAAGACTCAGGTAGTGTCGACACTCAGTATGAAGAAGGCTTCCAGGGAGTCTGGTTGGTTAGTTCTATTTCTTTCTATAGTCAGTTGCCAACTAAACTGAACTGGACTAAACACCCTATAGTATAGTCGACCAAACTCCACTAGACCCCCTTCCAAACTAAACTATAGTTGCAGATACTTACTGCTAGATTTATCTATATCACGTAACATGCCCTATCCGACAGGGTGGGGGGGAAAAACTATAGTATAGTGAATGAAACCTAAAGACTCTTGATAGCCTTAACCACACAGGAGGTAGCGCACCAAACCTTCATTCTCTAGACAACCCCAGGTGGGGCGGGGGGTTTAAGCCCATTAGGTGGAAGTGCACCACACCTCCATTAGGGAAGCTAAGTTGATGATCTATTTAAGGGTTTTTGGTTGGTTTGAGAAGTTTGAATTGTGTTGACGTCTTAAGTTCTAGAGGGTTTAAGTTTTTAAGATACTAATTCACCCCCCTTTCAGTATCCGGTGTGTTCAACATAGAGAAATGAAGGGAATTGGGGCTTTAATGTTTAAGTTTTTAATTTTTGTAGTTTTTATTCAAAAATAGTTTGTGTGTAGAGTGGTAATTCCACCAAAATATAATGAAGAAAAATTCAACTCTACAAAGGAACATCAAGCTTTCCTTTAGAGTGATTCCAATGTCACCACACTAGGGTCAACTAACCAAGGTTTTTCTTTAAACAAATATATTGGTGAGATTATACTAATTAACCCTCTTAGTGCTTTAGCTCAAAATGGATCTTCATTTAATAAAATAAGCTAAAAGAGTTAATAACTTGATGTTAATTACAACAAAATGGAATAATGAAATTATAAATTAAATATATAAAGGAAAAATAGTAATTAATAGAAAATTAGTCTAGAAGTTTATAGTTGACTATGCCAAACACGAGACCTTTGCATGGATGTCGGCATGATGTGTTGTCATATTGTATGACTAAAAAAATTGAAGGCATTGGCCTATCAAGAAAAATGTAACCTTCACATACAAAAAATAGAATATAGACTACAATAAGAGAAGTATAATAACAAAGAATAAAATAAAATATTAAGGACAATTTTGATAAAATGGCAGTGTAATGAAGAAGAAAGCTATCACTAAATCAACTATAGACTAGATAACTCTTCCTTAAATACAACTTACCATACAAGAGACATAAAAATAATTTTCCTTGTGGCTATAGGAGGATTTTCCTTTGTCAAATCCCTATTTTGGTATTTCTACCTCCATACTAGTCTATTTTTTAATATTTTTTAGAAATAAAGATAACAAATACAATCACAATGTTGTGCTATAATATGAGAGAACTAAAATAATAAAAATATGAAATACTAGATTCCAAAAATGTTAATAACACCCAGGAAATAATAATAGAGAAAATTAGAAATAAAAGAAGAGATTGGAACAATAAAAATAAGAATAAAATCGCCTCTAAAACTTATAACCAAGAGGGACAATGCTATTTTTTGAAGTTACTACCATATCTATATGAATGAAACAAACTAGATGATGATGCTCATGTTAGAACACATATATACTGAGAGGGGGAGTGAATTAGTATATCCCTCAAATCAATTCAATTTCAACTTATCAATCAAAACCTAAAATTGCCTTAATCAGATAACACGTTCAAAGAAAGAGCACAAAACCATAACACCAGATTTATATGGAAAACCCAACAAGGGAAAAGCCAAGATGAGAAAAGCTACTTGGAGCTACTTTCCAAATATAGCCTCACAAATGAATCAACAATTACAACAGAATTAAGGTCTTTAACCTAATAAAGTTTACAACTCCCTGCTCACTTACAACATGAGGCCCTGCAACCTGAAAATACAACTCTTTGAAGAATTAGATGACAAATCACAACCTGGTAATAGTACAAAGTTGTGTCACACTTTTGGCCAACTTATCAGCATAATTGAATTTAAGTATTTCTAACTAAAAATCAATTTTGGTCAAACATATGATCTAGAAAGATTCATTATAGCTAAGTTAGATATTTCCACAACTTTTCCAACAAAAAATATTAGCTAAATGCATATGTAGCATCACTTTAAGGCCAATTTACCAAAAAAATAAAATTATTTGAAAAACTTGAGGCTTGAATAACACCTACTCATGTAAATAACTTTTTTAAATATAAAAATACTCTTTTGTAGATTAATAAGTGTAGTTTTGAAAAAAAAAATATATATTTTAATAGATGAATTATTATTAATATTTTTTTATTTTTTATTTTTACTAAAAGTAGGTTATCAACACAAAATATTAGGTTGATTACCATGCTAAGGAAAAATACTAAAACTTATTAAAAAAAATAGAATAAAAATGATGCACTAGATAAAAGAATCTATATGAAGATGGTATAATTTTTTTTCTATTTTAGATAAATATGTAATATGAAAGTTGATGCTGAATGGAAAAAAACTATTTTTAATACACACCCATTTCAATATTTATTTAAAAATATATATTTATCAAAATTGGAAAAAAAATATATCCATCAGTAAAGTTTCAAGTTATAAATACACACAAAAAAATTGAAAGGAAAAAAATTAAATTTACTATAAAAAGATTGACATCTCATGCAACTTCAATTTTCAACATTTTATTAACAACTAAATTATAGTGTCAATTTATTCAAAACTATTTAAAAATAATTTTTAATTTTTTTAAAAATACAAACATAAAATATACTAAAAAATACACATTTTACTAGTTTACATAATTTCAAAATTCAAAACATATACGTCACTTTTTAGTGATTCATGTTTAAAAGTTGGATCAACGTTGGTTGTTTCCTTTATAAAGTGTGACATAGCTTTGTACTTTTACCCAACCACAACACTTATGTTGCTTCGGGCTCACTGCCTTTAGCACTTTTGCACCTCTTTTCCTTTGGCCCACTACCTCTAGTATTCAAAATTTTGCTTCTACCTTCAACTCATTGCCTCCAACACTCACACAATTTGTCGGCTCACTATCTTCTGAACACCACTTAAAATCTTCTTTTGGATCACTACTTCCAACATGCATCAAAGACTTTTTTGCAACTTCACACACATTACTTTTCCTCCAGCACACTGTTGTTAGCAAATTACATTGAACACCCCTTTAAACACTTGTACACCTTGATCACCCACTTGATCTTACATTTATACCTTTCACAAGTATTACAAAATTTCTCCTTGTCAACCATCTTGAAATGTATGAACATGAAACATGCATTGGCCATATTTGAGTCAGCTCAAAAACATTTGTGGGAAAGGGAAATTCAATGTAGTCCAAGCCAAGAGATAAGAAAGAAATAATTTAAGTATACATGTATTCCCATGCTGGCACACACCACAAAAATTTAGTATAAAAAAAATTAGAATAGTAAGTTGTCCCAACAAACACTCAACCCTTGAAATATTAACTCCATACCACAAGTGGTATCAGAGAGACAAGATAGCAACACACGAATAACATCATGAGCATAAAATGATTTTCAATAATATTTTCATGCCCTACTTTCACAACTTCATGCATCAATATGTTGATGCAAGCAAACATATACAAAACCAATATCTATTGCAAACCCAAAAAACATAGTCTTGAGATATAACTTTGATAGCTCATCTTGTGGTACTCGATAACAACTAAAACTCGAAGAAATACAACAAACAAAAATTAGTAACACTTCCTCCAAACTACAAGACCACAATGGAAATTGTGGAGAAATGTGGAGCATTTCTTAGAACCTTTCATGATTGCAACAGTACAGTCTTCACTCTGCTTACTCAGGAACCTTTTGCAATAGCTTCTATAATCTACAAACTGTAACGAACATGCTTCACACTTGATATTGACTATATTTCAAACCATAGGAGCATATATTCAAATACAAAGGAATACAGAGAATTCTCCAAATATTTTTAGAGCACCTTCCTGAGCCACTAACTATAAGAGATTCATTTGTACAACTTTACATCAACAAAAAAGTGAATGCAACATTCATATAATCATACACTTATTCATGAGCAACAAGAAACAACTACTACAATAACTCATGACATCAAACTTCATACATTATTCTTAAACAACTTGATTGCAACATTTGCAACCATCCACACACTACCACTTTGCTAACAATAGAGACAACATCATCAAAAACCACTATACTAATTGATATCAATGACAACCAAAAAACTCCATACTGTTGACATAAATGACAACACCTGCAACATACTTGCAACAATCTCCCCCTTTGGCATTGATGGAAACACCAACAAGAGCAACACTAACATGATATGCAATATCTCCCCCTTGCTCTATCTCTCCCCCTTTGACATCAAGGGCAAATGGCCAATGGTCTTCAATAGAGCTTTACATAGCATACAATCTCCCCTATCAGCATAAACTTCATTATTCTACTACCTACTCCCCTTGAGAGGCACCCTTCATCAATCTAAGGATGAAATTATGTCTTGAATTGCTCCACTTGGAAAAATGCACTAACTATGCATCTAGTTAGAAGGAGGGGCAACAACTCCTAGCTTCTACCTTAGATACTCAAATGTATCCTTTGAAAGTGCCTTTGTGAAGATGTTTGCATTTTTTTCCTTTATGGGCACATACTCCAATCTTACTTCTCGATCCAAAACTTTCTCCCTTAAGAAGTGACACCTGATAGATATGTGCTTGGTTCTCGCATGCATCATAGGATTCTTTGAAATATTAATGGTGCTTGTATTATCACAAAAAATTGGAATGGGCTCATCATACATCACTTTGATGTCCTTCAAAGTTTACTTCATCCACAACACTTGGGTGCAACAAGATGTTGCAGCAATATATTCTCTTTTTTCTGTAATAAGGACACCAAGTCCTATTTCTTACTAAACCAAGAGACCAACCTATCTCCCAGAAAGAAAGCTACATCATTGGTACTTCTTCTTTCATCAACACTACCAACCCAATCAACACCATTGTATGCATTCAAAGAAAAATCATTACCCTTTTCATACCACAATCCATAGTTTGGAGTGCTCTTCAAATATCTAAAAATCCTCTTGACAACCTTTACATGAATTTATTTTGGATCAACTTGAAACCTTGCAACCAAGCGAACTGCTTGCATAATATTAGGTCTTGAAGCAGTTAAATACAATAGACCTCCAATCATGGACCTATACAAATTCTAATCAGCCTTATGTAACACATCACCCTTACTCAAATGAAAACCAATTACGATTGGAGTACTTACTAGTTTACAATCTTCCATACCAAACTTCTTTAGAATTTCGTTAACATACTTTTCTTGAGAGATAAAAATGCCATCATTTGATTGTATAATTTGAAGTCCAAGAAAGAATGACAACTCACCCAAAATTTTCTATATTTCTTCAACAAACCTTTTGCACATAGATTATATCATCAACATACACTACAACAATTAGAATCTTTCCATCCTCTATTTTGATGTACAAATTACTATCTACGGTACCTTTTCTTGAAGCCTTGTTGAATAAGGTACTTATCCAACCTTGCATACCAAGTCTTTGGGGCTTGTTGAAAACCATCAAGTTGTTCTATGTATACTTCTTCCAACTCACCATTCAGGAAGGAAAATTACACATCCATATGATAAAATTTAAAATTCTTGTGCACAACAAATGAAAGAAACATTCTAATGGCCTCCATTCTTGCCACCAGAGAAAATTTTTCTTCAAATTCAATTCCTTCTACTTGTGAATATCCTTTGCAAACAAATCTTTCTTTATTTCTTACAACTTCTCCATCTTCATTCAATTTATTCTTGAACACCCATTTTTCTCCAATTACATTCTTGTCTATAGGCCTTGGAACCAATTCCCAAGTCTGATTCTTTTCAATCTAATTTAGCTCTTCTCCCATAGTTTGAATCCATCTTTCATCTTTGTTAGCATCTACAAAAGTCTTTGGCTCAATTCTTGACAATAGAGAAAAAATCACCTATTCATTTTCTTTTACAAACCTTCTTCGTGTATGCACTCCTTCATTCTTATCTCCAATGATCTAATCTTTTGAATGATTCCTTTGAACATACTTGGTAGGAGTCTTGGGGACTTTCTCATGTGCTTCTTCTCTTTTAGCAACTTCTTCTTCTTCCTCTGTGTAGGTAGATTCATTAACCCAATAGTTTTCTTGCTCATGTGTGATTTGATGTGATTCTTCATCCACTCTAACAATTGCACTTTCAACAACCTTCCTTAATCTTTTATTGTAGAATTTTTAGAATTTTCTCCTTGTTGAGTACCCAAGAAAGATTCCTTCATCCGATCTTGAATCAATCTTTCCCAATCCTTCTTCATCTCTCCTAATAAAGTATTTGCGGCCAATTTTTTGAAATATTTGATAGTTGCAGGTCTCCCATACCAAAGCTCATAGGGAGTTTTTGTGTTATCCACTCTTAGCTTACCTTTCTTGAGGATATGGAAAGAAATATAATTTTCTTCCTTCCAATACACATCATGTAATTTGGCTTCATTCATCATTGTTCTTTTAATCTTTTGAATAGTTCTATTCTTTCTTTCTACTACTTCATTTTGGTAAGGAATTCTAGTAGCATAATAATGTATCTTTATCCCATGCTCTTCATAGAATTCTTCAAACTCACTTGATGTAAAATCACCATCTCTATTAGACCTCAAAAAATTTATTCTAGCATTCATTTCATTCTCAACCATTGACTTGAAGATCTTAAATCTACTAAAGGATTTTGATTTTTCTTTTAAGAATGTATCCCATGTCATCCTAAAGAATTCATCAATAAGTAGCATGAAATGCCTTTCACCTTGAAGACTTTTTACTTTTTGGGAAAATGTGTCTCAACCTTGCAATTACATAAGGTATTATTGATATGTAATCCCAGAGGGGGGGGAGGCGGGGGATACTCCCTTGCGAGGGGTATGGGGGGATGTCCCCCTGATGGGGGGTCTAGGGGTTGCATGCCTTGATAGGGGATCAGAGGCAGTGCCCTTGAAAGCTAAATTTTATGTATGTTTTATTATTGTAAATCAAGACCGTTCATCATTAGGTCTCAGATCTGATGATTGATTTTTTTTGTCTTAAATTTACCTAGAAGGAAACCCTATTTTATGAGGGAGTTGTATTACGAATGTGTATTATGATGTATTTTGAGAGTCTAATAGTGGTCATGTTGCCTCTAGATCTCTGGTTTGTGATACTCATGTGAGAATATTTCTCTACAAGTATATTGTAATCTTTGTAATTTTTAAATAATATATTTGGTAACTTTTGGAGTGTGGATTTTTCTCCCAAAAGGGTTTTCCCTGCGTAAATCATTGTGTAAATCATTGTGTTATGGTATGCATGATATTTATGTTTATTTTTGTTTAAGTTTTTCTAGATCTATAAATTTTTGCATTACCCTTCTCTCAATATTAGTGTAGGAATTTGTTCCACTACCTTAGCTTCCAAGGTACATTATTCTGGTAGTTCCACCCAGATCAAAATAATTTAGTTCCAAAGGTCTTGTAGTAGAATATTCTTTGGTCTTGAACTTTATCCTTTTTTGCTTCCCAATATAACATTCTCTGCACATGGTACTTGTAGGCTTGAAAATCCTTGACATGTCTCTTACTACATGCATGTAACTAATCTTTAAAAGGTTATCAAAGTTTATGTGTCCATTCCACTTGTGCCACAACCAACATTCATTTGTCTATCCTAAAAGAAAACTTCCTCCATTTACACCTTTAAGGTTCTATAAGTTTCCTTTAGTCCTTTAACCTTCTACCACAAATCTCCCATACTTTTGTTTTATGATTTCACATCCTTTCTCATTAAATAAAAGACTATACCCTTTGTTGCACATCTGAATTACACTTAGAAGAGTATGCTTGAGACCTTCAACATAGAAAACATCTTCAGTCTTTGATTTTCCATCAATACTTATAATTCCTTTTCCACAAATATTTGTTGATGAATTATCTCCAAACTTTACTGGACCACCATTCCACTTTACTCGCTTGATGAACTTGCTTTTGTCACCAGTCATGTGACTTGAGTACCCACTATCAATTATCTAGAGATTTTATTGTTCTTGAGCATGAAATTATATTTGCACAACCATTGAGTTTTGTTTGCTTGTTTCCTTGACTTGATCAACATCATTTTTCTTTTGAATTTTTAATTTTGAAAAATCACTTTTGTATAATTTTTTGGAAGAATAAAGAATAACCCCTCTGGTGTGTTGTCATTGATGCCAACATTGTTTGGTGAATTTTTTGTCTGATTTGGTAAACAGTGTTTATGTTACCTTGATCTGGTAATTTGGTCTGGAATCACTCATAGTAAGATATAGGCCTATGTTATTCAAGACTATTGAATGCATCTATGAAAAAAATTTCAAAGATTTTGGTTGAACAAGCTAAAAGATATGTTTGATAGAAGATTGGCATAGAATTTTCTGCTCAGAGTTGTGCAAAGTGGTATGAGCCTTCCTCTGGCTGAAATGGATAAGTGGTATGAAGATTAAGTGGATATTAAAGAGATCCTTTTTAGGTCTATGCCTACCTTATTTATTCCTAGCATGTTTTGGTTTGAGTGCGAAAGAAGTTTTATTGAGATGACAAGCTATTTTTGAATTAAGTTTGTATACATCTAATTAGGTCGACCTAATTGATGTGTAAGGATGTAATAGCATATATATATGAAACATTTTTGTACCAAAGGGACAACATGTATATGTGTGATATGTGAAAAGTAATGCGTGATAATGTGTGAACTTCTATGTATGAGTTTTGTATAAAGGCATAATTGCAGTATATGTTGTGGACCTGCAAATCGATGCAGGATTTTTTATTCTAGAGATTAATTGGAACCGAACTCAACACATGAGAGGTGTGCTCCATTAGTTCAATTTTTGGCAGTGAGCCACACTCCATTTTGTAATCATTTCAAGTTGTGATCCTTTCAAGGATAATGTGTCCTAGTAGTGTGCCCTTGTAATATCTTATGATTGGTTATAATATATTGTGAGCTAATCCTCACCATGGTTTTTCCCATTTTGGGTTTTCCACATAAAAATCTTGGTGTTTATGTGTTGTGTGGTGTTATGATCTCTTTCATATCTTTACTTACAATTGCAGTTAGATGTGGTTTAATATTTGGATGGCTAATAGCTGAATTGTTTAGTAGAATATTGATTCACCCCCCTCTTAGTATTCTAGGTGTTCAACAATTGGTATCAAAGCTTGGTTCCTTTAGAAAATCCTAATAGCTTGAGGAAGGTCTTGAAGTTTGAACACATGGCCAAAAAAAAGTGTCCTATTCCTTTGGAAGATATCTCTGCAATTGAATACATTGGAGATGACTGCACAATTGACAAAGATGAACTTAATGTTTCTCTTGAAGAATTAGATAGAATTGAAAATGAGAGAGAAATTTTGAAGGTGAACCTGAAAGAAGCAAATGAATGCATCAAAAAGTTTAAGGAAAGGCATAGAGAAGTCAGTGATCAGTTAAAGAAAGAAAATGAGGACATTACCAGATTAAAATTGTAGGTGGAAGAAAATAGGACAATTGAGGACTATTAGAAAGCTAAAATTCAGAGCAAGATTGATGAATGCATCAAAATCGAATAAGAAGTGGTGACCCTAAGATCATACTTGGTGAAAGAAAGAGCCCATGAGGAAAAATTCAAAACAAGTACTACAATGCTAGATGAGTTGATTGCAATTCAGAAACCTTATGAGGATAAAGGTGGTTTGGGACTTGAAAAAGGAAAAATTTCAAAGACAAATCAGACATCTAATAAGGCTGACAATCAAAAGAAGACTCAAAGAAATGGTAGACAGAACAAAAACCAAAGAAGCAATAACAAAAGGACTCCTATCAGACAACCTAATGCTCAAAGGTACCCATCTTTCAATAGTATTTATTTTTCATGCAATAAATTTGGCCATAAGGTAACATAGTGTAGAAGTAGAATGAATTAGAATGTTGGATTCTTCTCTGGACAATGCTTTGCATGCAATAAAATTGGACATAGAGCTACTAAATGCATAAACTAGATAATCATGATGAATATATTCAATACTGGTCGAATGATTCAATCTTTTCAAGGTTATTGTTAAACATGTAATGCATTTGGTCATAAGGATAACCAGTGTAGATCAATGATGAATTCAAATTGGTTTGGTCAGAAGAATGTTGTGTGCTACACCTGTAATAAACCAAGACATATTTCAAGATTCTACAGAAGCAAAAATGGAAGGAATGCTAATCCAGAACAAAGGAATAAAACTGAGAATAAAATGGATCCTACTAAAGTCAAGAAGAAAATGGAGAAGATTTGGAAGAAGGAAGACTCTGAAGACAAGAATAAACCTGACACATTTGTACCTCCATCTGGTATAGATAATTCTTTTAAGAACTAAATCCAATAATGGGTTTAGGGGGAGTAATTATAGAGAAATCTAATAAACCCATGATATATGAGGTGTTAAGCAATAACACAAAGATATGATATGTAAGATGACATTCTGAAGGTGTTGAAAAAGATTTCGATAAAAAAACATACAAATTTGAAGATTTGAGGAGCGTTTTAGGGTTTACAAAGTATTCACAAGGGTTTATTAGCTTTTTGAAGGTAGAATGCAATAAATGTGAAATTAGGGAAGATCGGTTAAGCATAAAGTGAAATTTTAAGTCTAGTTAAATTATTTTTATGTATTTAGAGAAAGTGGAGAAATTTGAAGGAGTGTTAAAGGTGATTCAAATCATTTGGCACCAAACCCTAGTTTTCATCAAAGCTTGGAAAAGGTATTTACAACTATCTATACTTTGTGGGTTTGCATTAGAAGTAATTTGCATTAGTATCTATAAAAGAATAGAGGAAGAAATGGCCACACCAGTCGTGGTTGAGGTTTTTGAGAGACCTAGACCAAAATCCAAAAGGTTTTCATGGAAGGTTTACGACAATATTGACCTTGTCTGTGCGTTTTCAAAAATTCCAATCTTGCCCACCAAGGACACTATAACCTACATTCATGGGAAATTAGAAGAATTTGACCATCAAGTTCTCAAGAATCAATGGCTAATTGAATTAATTTATAAGCTCATAGTGAAGCTTGAGTATGAAAACCTTGTACGAAAGAAGCTAGATGTGTGGAACTGGTTCCCAAAATTTTGCAATTAAATGGATGCAAAATATGTGAGAATTGCACTAAGTAGAGTGCATGATAATTTTGTATGGACAAGTGTTCCTAGACTAATTACTAAAGAGGTGATCAAAGTTTTGATTGGACTTTGTGATACTCGAACCATACCAGTCCTAAAATCTGTGAAAAATGATGTGGTTATGAATTTAACTAGTGCCAAATATGATGGGAGAGCATTGACTAAAAAACCTATTACCAAACCAGTTGTGAGGTATGCAGAAATCATGATAGGTCACAAGATTTACTTCGCCAACAGAGGAAATTCAATGTCTACAATAGCAATTTATGTTGCACATGATATGGTTACAAATGGAAAAGGCTATGATTTATGTGAGTTTCTCCAACAACAACTTATGGAGAACTTGAGCCAGACCAAGACAAAAATATCCATTCAAGTTTGGAACTCTAATAGTCTGTTTGCTATTTTACTTTCTAAGAGAGCTACCTAGAAAGAAAAACATAATATGGGATATTGGCAGATCGGTAGCACATTAAATATTTGATTATTTAAGTAGCATTGGAGATTTCAAGGCACAAGGTAATGTCCTGACTGCATTTTTCACAGTTTTCCCGAATGACATGCATGAAAGAGAGAGAATTCCAAAGAGCCTAGTAGAAAAACATGCAAATGATATAACCTTCCTAATATCCACAGATGAATGCATAATAGAGGCAGTAGAGCCTAGGACTCTATAGATAGATCCTTTGGGATATGAGATTGATGAGCAACTTGTTGAGCTTGTTGAGGGCCACATTGAAATATTGCTAAATAACCCCAAAGATCCTACTCAACCCCGATATGGTACATATGAAGAAAAGTCAGCTAAAGTGCTCTTGGAGACTTCAACACCTCAAAGAGCTAAGAGGGTAAATAAAAATGAGAAATTTTTCAAAATGCATACACTTACTAAGGATGATGTTGAAAATTTAAGGGAAGTTGTAGTGGAGAAGAGGGACAAAGTAGTTGAAGTGCCCTCTGGACCTATAAAATCAAGAAGATCATCTTCCACTACTACCTCTGCATTTCCATCAACACCTAGTACAACTATAGTAGTGAAAGGAAAGAAGGTAGAACACAGTGCTCTAGTAGCAGTTAATGTAACTGCTTCCACCAGACCTAACACCTAAGCTTCTAAGAGGAAGAATATACCCCCTGTTGCACCCTTTGCTACCCCCAGAAAAAGGATAAAACAAAAGACTGGAAAGAAAAGAAACCTAAGTGATGTTGTGCAAGAGGAGATAGACCTTAGCTTGCAAGAAGAAAGACAATTGAAAAGGAATAGAAGAAGCAATGCCTACACCAACAATGAAGATATCTCACATGTGACTAGAATAAAAAATGTTGTGGATTCATCTAATGGAGAGGAGACAAAAGATGAAGAGAATGCTTTCACAATTCATGTGCATGAAAAGAAGGGTGAAGAAGGCACCTTGTAACCTATGAAGGAAAATCCCAACTCTCCTCCAGTAAGAGACCACTCTCCTTTGAAATTAGAGCCTCTAGTAAATAATATGATAGAATCTAAGGATCTTTTAGCTACTTCTAAAGTGTTTGATGAATTTATTGAAGAGGATAAGGAATAATTGTAAATTATTTTGTTCAATACATGGTTATTTTTAATAAGAGTATAGAAGATATAAGAAAGAAGGTGATTGACATTGTATATGAAGCTCTATTACAAAGAAGGCATGAAGCTATAAATATTGATGGAAAAATCAAGTCTAATGTATCGACCACATACGGATCCTCTTTATCTGAGGATGATATTGCTACCCTATTAGTAGATTATTCTAAGAGGTTCAGAGTTAAGCAAAGAGTTACCATTCTCATGACAAGAGAAAAAGTCAGCGCGAAAAGATTGAAGCTAGAGACTTTTACCACAGTGAAGGACATGGTAGAGAAAATTGGGATTAGTTATGTTTCTTTGTGTCATACAGCTCAAGTACAAGGGCCTGATAAAGGAAAAAGAATTGACACAGAAGTTGTGATTCCCCCTACTACCAGCTTACCTATTTTTAAAGAAGTAAAAGATCATTTGAACAAGGTTGATGATATACATGCCTCTGAAGACATTTTCTACTCTAGGAGATATAGAGGATACAGCCAAAGAGCATACTAAAGATCAGTATAAAAATGATACCGGTAATAATCCACAAGTACATCATGAGAATACCATAAACAATGGTGAAGAAGATAAAAATGATGGAGAAGAAAGAAATGATGAAAAGAGTGATGATAGAAATGATGATGAGGACAAGAGGGAGGAAGAAAATAAAGATAAACCATCAAAAAAATCCTCTGAAGAAGAAAAAGAGGAAAAGAAACAAGAAAATAAGGAAGAGACAAAGGTTTGAAGAAGTGAAGAAGAATCTTCAAAGAGCATTGAGCCATCAAATCCATCCAGAGAATCATCTAGAAGTACTCTTAATGGTCTTTTGTCAAGACTAACTAGGATTTAGCCTGTGCTTCCACCTTTGTTGATTTAGCTCTCATCACATCTGAATAAGATCCCACCGGTTCAAAGGATAGAGCTCTATAGTACCTTTCTTGACTCTGGAAAAAAGGAAATTAATTAAACTCATCATAGAGGGACTGAACTAATAAATGATTCCATCAAGGATTTACATGATACAACTCTCGGTGCTACAGTTGATGACTCCTTAGCTCCTATTGAGAATTTAAAGCTTTTAGTTTATTCACTCAAAGAATACACTTCTAGTATAAAGGAGCAAATTGAAAAAGAGGTTGAGACAAGGCTTTTGGAGAAAAGGTTATTGGTATTGTAGGTCAAATGTGCAACCACACATAGCATGGTGTTACAATGTTTAAAATAGGTAAAGGAATGTGAAGAGGAAGCTCAAATATTGTTTGTGTATTGCATGCAATGGTCGGATGCTACTCGAGGTATTAAAGATTTAATGGACTCAATAGAGTCACAACTTGTCAATGCCTCTGAAGCCTACAAAATTATAGATGATAGAGATTATGCTTCCCTGACTTCTATTTCAGACCTACAAAACAAGTTTTTCACCTTACAAAGGCAAAAAGAGGATGCAATGAGGTGGTTTGGATAACTTGGAGATCTGGTGAAGCTCAAACATATTCCAGTTTCATGTGCCCTAGTTGATGCAGAGAAAATTAACAAGATAAATATTAATCCATCCACACCAGAAGAAGGTGAAGAGATCCTAGTTGAACTAGAATCATTACACAAAGCACTTGTCAGAGCGAAGGGGATTTGGGATGATGGAAAATGTACTTGGGAATCCATTCTCAAATAATTAGATGATGCCTCCAGCTCCAGTTAAAAGTTTTATTTCAATTTATTTTCCTTTTTTTTGGCACACCCTTTGTCCTTGATGTCAAAGGGGGAGAATTTTTGGTGTAGGAGAAGTTTTGATGCAGGAGAAGTTTTGAAATTTTGAAGTTTTACAGTTTTGAAGTTGTGATGTATATATGTATATTTGAAAGGGGAGTTTGCACAGTTTGGGTTTATAGTTTTGCACATAGTTTTTGAAGATCCATTTTTGGCACATGTTGCCATCAATGACAAAGGGGAATATTTTTTGAAGAATGAAGAACCCCTCCGGTGTGTTGTCATTGATGTCAACATTGTTTGGTGACATTTTTGTCTAATCCAGTAAATAGTGTTTATGTTACCTTGATCTGATAATTTGGTTCAGAATCGTTCATAGTAAGATATCGGCCTATGTGATTTCAGTATGTTATTCAAGACTATTGAATGCATCTATGAACAAGTTTTCAACAATTTTGGTTGAATGGGCTAAAAGATATGTTTGGCAGATGATCGACATATAGTTTTTTGCTCAGAGTTGTACAAAGTGTTATGAGCCTTCCTTTAGCTGACATGGATAAGTGGTATGAAGATTAAGTGGATATTAAAGAGATCCCTTTTAGGTCCATGTTGACCTAATTTATGCCTGGAATGCTTTGGTAGAAGTGCAAAAAAAAATTTGTTGACCAACAAGCTATTTTTGAATTAAGTATGTATACATCTAATTAGGTCGACCTAATTGATGTGTAAGGATGTAATAGCATATATATATGAAACATATTTGTACCAAAGGGATGACATGTATATGTCTGATATGCAACAAGTAATGTGGGATAGTGTGTGAACTTATATGTATGAGTTTTGTATCAAGGAAAAATTGTACTATGTGTTGTGGACCTGCAAACCGGTGAAGGATTTTGTATTCCAGAGCTTAATTGAAACTGAACTCAATGCATGAAAGGTGTACTCCAGTAGTTCAATTTTTGGCATTGAGCCACACTCCATTTTTTAATCATTTCAGGTTGTGAGCCTTTCAAGGATAGTGTGTCATGGTAGTTTTCCCTTGTAATATCTTATGACTGGTTATAATATATTGTGAGCTAATCCTCACCGTGTTTTTTCCCATTTTGGGTTTTCCACATAAAAATCTTGGTGTTTATGTGTTGTGTGGTGTTATGGTCTCTTTAATATCTTTACTTACAATTGAAATTAGATGTGGTTTAATATTTGGATGGCTAATAGCTGAATTATTTAGTAGAATACTAATTCACCCCCCCTCTCAGTATTCTGGGTGTTCAACATAATTTTTCTATATGCCCAATATTGTTGTAGATCAGGCATGTCATATTGACATCCACTAGAGAAGAAAGGGAATTTATACTAACAAAATTTCTTTTATTCATTTTATATTTGCACTCTTTAGCTTTATGTTCATATTTATTGCAAATAAAATAGTAACCAAAGAATGTATGATTCAACCTATTTGTGGAGGGTCTTCTTACATGATGAGATATTTCTTTAGCTCTAATATCAACTTCTTGACTTCTGGACATAGCTTTCTCCAACTCATTTTTGAGTAGCAGTATCTCCTTCTCAATGTCTTTACATTCTCTTATTTTGGCTTCAATCAAGGCCTTTTTCCTTTGGTTCTCTCTCCTTGCACAATCAAGACCTTCAAGAGCAGAGACAAGTTCACCTTCAAAATCAAATTTACCTTCTTCTTCATTCATAGATCTGATTGAAATTCTAGGGATCATAGAGGCCATGAATAGGGACTCATCTACATCATTTTATGATGTGTATTGGTCTCCTTCATCTAAGGAGCAATATTCTTCTCTAGAGAGAAGATTATTCTTGAAATTGTTTCTTTAATCCTTGCTGCTACTTTCATTTTCTTTAAAATAAAATTTAGAAGCATAGTGACCAATTCTACCACAATTAAAGCATTTTAATGGTAATTTACCTTTATATTTTCCTGATCCTTTTTTTAGATTTCTCACAAAATTTTCTTTTTCTTCCTCAAAATCACTAGGTGATTCAGAAGCTTCTTCTTTCTTCACAATTTTGAATGCAACTTCTCTTTTGTGTGTACTTTGAACTTTATTCCTCATTTCATAGGTAGTGAGGGATCCAATCAACTCTTCCATGTTAAGCTTTGTAAAATCCTTGCCTTCTTCAATTGTAGATAATTTTGAGTCAAACCTCTAAGGGAGAGTTCTTAGGACTTTCTTTACCACCACAAAGTTAGTTATGTCTTCTTAGACCTCTGATTCCATTCACAACTTCATCTACCTGAAGCAAATAGTTGGTTATTTTCTCCTCTTCTTTCATCTTCAGATTCTCAAAAAATATCCAAAAATATTCCAACTTTGTTTTCTCTTTGCACTATCATTCCATTCATAGCGATTCTTGAGCTTATCTCATATCTCCTTTACAGTCTTACATTGCACCACCTTGACAAACTCTAAATTGTATTACCCACTTAAGATAGCATTCTTTGCTTTTGCATTGTTCTCATGAGCCCCTTTTCCATTTGGATTAGTGATAGGATGAACATGCTCAACATAATCATCTTTGTCAGCTCTCCAAACATCATAACTAAGTGATGTGAGATAGGCATCCATCCTCACACTCCAAAAATCATAATTTTTTTTGTCAAACTATGGTTCCTTAAAAGAGGACTCCTTCTGAACCATGTGTTCTAAACCAAGATCTATCTTCAACTATTAGGCTGCACCAAGGAACTCAACTCTGATACCAATTGTTAAAACACACATATATACTAAGAGGGGGTCAATTAGGATTCAATATATCCCTCAAATCAATCAATTTCAACCTATCAATCAAAACATAAAATTTCCTTAATCAGATGACACGTTCAAAGCAAGAGCACAAAACCATAACATCAGATTTACGTGGAAAACCCAACAAGGGAAAAACCATTGTGAGAAAAACTGCTTGGAGCTACTATCCAAATCTATCCTCACAAAGGAATCAATAATTACAAAATATTTAAGGTCTTTAACCTAAGGAAGTTTACAACCTTCTGCTCATGTATAGAATGAGGTTGCAACCTCAAAATATGACTTTTTGAAGAATTAGATGACAAATCACAACTACAACACTTGTGCTACTTCTAGCTCACTGCCTTCATTACTTTTACACCTCTTTTCCTTTAGATCACTACTTCTCGTATTCACACTTGCACTTCTACCTTCGGCTCACTACCTCCAACACTCACACAATTTTTTTAGCTTACTACCTCCAACATGCATCAAGCACTTTTCTACAACTTCACACACATTAATCTTCCTTCAGTGCACTATTGTTAGAAAATTACATTGATCACCCCTTTGAACACTTGTACACCTTGATCACCACTTGATCATACATTTATACCTTCTGCAAGCATCAGAAAGTTTCTCCTTATTGACCATCCTAAAATGTTACGTAGAGAATTGCACCCTACCATACTTTCCTTAGGTCAACACTGGTGCACCAGATTCTATATGTAACATGGAAATCCAAGGCCTATCTCTATATCCTCCCACCCAATGCTTTGCAACTGACCTGAGGCGTATCTATATCCTCCCACCCCCCCTTTAGTGGGAAAAGCCCTAGTTGGTGGGGTTGGGCCAACCGGTATCAATGGATGAGGGAGTAGCAGATAGAACATGCTCTAGTTGGGGCACCGACCTCTCCTCTTTCTATTGGTTGGGCCTGGACTTCCGAGAATGAATGAAGAACTTGTCCTGGTCGAAAAGAAAGAAAGAAAGAGAGAAAGGGTTAGCAAAGAGAAAACATCATTCCCTCACCCACGATGAAAATAATCAACTCAACTACCTCCCACACCTCCTATCATAACCTCCAAGTAGGGGGGCCTCTTAACTGGAGGTGAGGGATGGAGAACCCTCGATGAAGCCCATCTAACCTCCTATTGGAATTGAGCTCTCGAACTCCTTGCCTCCCAACCTCATTAATTCCTTCCCTGTCATTCTATAATTCCATCCCTGTTGTTCTATAATTCCATCCCTCCCTAGAACTCTCTTCCCAACTTCAATGAAATGGCTCATTCATTATCTTATCCCAACTAAACTGAATTGAATAATCCCAACTTCAATGAAATGGCTCATTCATTATCTTATCCCAACTTCAATGAAGTGGCTCATTCATTTAATACATTAATAGAGGAAACTTTTCTTCCCATATGACTTGATTAATATAGTTTTAACTATTCTACTCGTCTGAGGCATTGGATTAGGATTGTATTAGCTATCCCATCGAGTGAAGTTGAACTATCACCTTGAACTCCTTCTACCCAAGGCCCATCTCTATATCCTCCCACCCAAGGCCTATCCCTATATCTTCCCACCCCTCGGTACCAACCCTACCAAGGGGGTGGGAGTTAGGTGGGGCCCTTGGTGGTGGGGTCTTGGCACCACCAGTTGAACTCCTTTTAGCAAGTAACACAACCTTGCATAGTGTCAATGGGAGGTACTAGCTTCCTGCAAACCCCACTGGCGGGGATGGGAGGATATAGAGATGGTCCTTAGGATGGAACTCTATTAGAAGGAAAGAAGACCAGATAGAAGAGTTGTTGTTGTACATTTCAAGGAAATGGATTCTAGTTACCTAGGAGTGAAGGGTGGAACAACCCTTACCTACACTGAAGGATGTGGCCCACAACTAAAGAAGGGAGTCAGTCTCGATCGAATGAGGAGCCAGTTATTGTTTCATTGGAGCCTACCTGAGCATGATTTTTGCTTACCCAAGGCAAATCCCTATATCCTCCCACCCCCTGGTGGGGTCTTGGTACCACTAGTTTCCCTTTCTAGAATACGGTTTCCCTCTACTCTATAGTTGTTGAACTCATTACTTCTGGCTATATCGAGTGAGACTGGACTAGTGTATCACCTAGGATATACAGATGGAAGTGCCATACAATTAATATCCCTCCCTTTGCTACTTGTTTATGCCCCTACTATTCAATGGTAGTTGGGGAGGGGCTAGAAGGGAGGTCGATATAATGTATGTAATATGGATAGAACATCCTATCCTGCTAGTTAGGTTCAGTCTCGATTGAGGATAGAGTTCAACTAATTCTCTATGTAACATCTTAGGCGAATTCCCCAATGAATCTACCTAAGGTGAGGGGAGTATTTCTACCAGAAGTTGTTAACCTCCATCCTCACCTACAATAACAACTAATCTACTGACTATAATTCCCAACCCAAGGAATAGCCTTATATCCTCTGACCCCCCCAAGTGGGGTTCACCCCCCATTCGGTGGAAAGAAAGAATGCTCGACTGAGGGCATAGTATGACCAGGGGCATAGTATAAAATAAAGGATGGGAAAATTTTCTCTGAAAGTAACAAAGGATGGGACTTGCCTCTCACCCAGAGAGCGAGGAGAGCAAACAACTACTATCTATGGAAGGGATCTCACCGACTCCTTCATCCTTCCTTAAATCTTAAACTAAACATAACCCAACTAGTCTCCCAGTGACACTTCCATTCTCTCAATAGCAGGAACTCCTCCAACCAAAACTAAGTGGGGGTCAACTTCACTAATGGTCCTTCCTTCCGAGAGGGAGTAGGAGCCCAGGATGGACCAATAGATGGAATTCAATTACTAAACTATAGCCTATGAGAACCAGGGAGCTCGAACAGTAGCCTAGCCGAGGGAGATCATTAATTCTCCAACTATAATTCTTGCCATCGATCCTAATTTCTGACTAGCTATTATTTATTCTCACTCGCTTACACCTCTACATGCATGGGTCCAACCCAAGGAATATATGGTTGGTGGGGTTTGTGGAAATCAATTTGTTGGAAGGCAGATTCAACCTCACTCCATATGGTGTCCTACTCCATCTTGGAGGTGTACATTATTCTCCTTGCCCAAGGAATATAGGTCGATACCAAAGGAATATATGGTTGATTGGATTGGTACGGGTGGGATATTATAGGGGCCCTTGGTTTGAACTAGAATTCTCTAGGGTTGTTCTAGAAGGGCCAACCCCTTACCGATAAATGGCTACAACCCCAAGCTATAGATTGGGAGGGAGGGCCCCTATGACTATTCGAGTGGGTGGGAACTATAGGGTAAGGCCCCTTAGAATAGTAGGGGGTGATCTTAGGGTTCGTTGGGTGGGGGGCTAAAGAAAGGGTGGGGGGGGCCTACTATTCTACAAAGGAAACTATAATCCCCATCTAGAACCATTATTGTTCTGAGAATTCTAGAACTATGCCCCCTCCATGCAGGCAGGGGACCTCCAACTATTTATGGGTGTTCATGGCATTCACCATTTGTGGGTGGGAAGAAATATTCATAGGGTGGTGGGGAACTATAGTACAACAATAGTTTCCCCACACACGTTTTTCCCTGGTAGGCATGTTACATATAGAATTTGGCTTAACTACTACTTTTTCCCTACTGTTCTATGGAAAACTTTTCACTCCCATAGAATAGGGTTAGCTGAGCTAGTTATCTTAGGCTACCTTTTCTTCTTTCTAGATGAACAAGACATAACATAATTAATATCAGTTGGTTGTGCAGCCAACCCTCCTAAAGGTGGACCCCACCATCCTATTTGCAAAGGATATATGGTCGCTCCCAACCCCACTGACCATATATTCCTTTGGGACCGACCTACAAATGAAAATATGGTGGTGGGGTTTTCCCTGCGTGGGGGGGCTATGAGTGGGAGGCTATAGGAGGCTAGGATATTTTGAATGACCTAACTTCCCTTTCTTTGTTTGGTTCTTCATCAATAAGTGAATTCATTGTCCCGGGGGAATTCAAACAATGAAAATGTGATACCTTGTATAAATATGATACCTCATAGGGTCCACCTAAATCATGTACCAAACTACTTCAATACCCTGGTTCCCCCCACAATTCCTTCGCTATCAAGCCACATCACTTACATTTTCTCCTAAATGGTAACGGTTAACCTTAAGCCATTAGCTTAATCAACATTGCTTTGCAGCTCACTTCATCTCCATATCTATGATACGCACTTGATCTATCTACACTGATAATCTAATACCAAATAAGGGATTTCCTACAAAGGAAGAAGGGTACTATGGATAAGAAATATGTCTGAAGCGAATGAATCATCTGTAAGCTTTATGTTCTCCTCAAGACCACATAAAAATTGAAGTGAATCATCTATGAGCATACGAGAAGCTTAGACACCTTTTCAAATGTAGTTGCATAGGTCTGGACCTACTAAGTCATGGATCAATCCATCTAGCTTATAGGAATGCCAAGGATGAAGGATCTAACAATAAGCACACCCATCATCATCATGCCTGAACCCAAAGCTAGATAGGAAAACTCAAAGGAACCAAAATCTTTCCCAACCTAACTGTCGGTCAAGCTAGAATTTGGCCCTAGAGCAGATAAGCTTTGTTCAGCCCTCCCGAAAGGCCTCCCATCCATCACCATGGATGCACCCACCATTGGAAATTTAGAATTTTTTCAATCATGGAATTGCTTCTGCGAAGGCATTCCTTTATGATTGCCTCAACATCAATTGATTAAAGGTCAAATGCTAGGTATTGATCTCGAGCTATAATTGGGACAACCTAACCTATCTTTGCATCTACGAGATTCAATATATTACTAACCTATCCTTGTAAAGGTATCACCTAACCTATCTAGCTATGATCTATACGGTGTTCATGAACCTACCTAGGCATATACGAAATTATGAAACCTAACTAGCCATGGTATCCTACCTAGTTACGGTCTATACAATGTTTAATAGGTAACTTGGCCACAAGGAAGGATGAAATTATCTCTTGGGTGTTGGAAGAATGGAATTCTTACTAGCTTTCCTATGTGGAAATGCACCGAGCAATCATCACCCCCTTTTATTGATTGTCGGGCATTCTCACCACAAGATTGAATAGTAGCCCCCCCACTTAATGGCATCAACCTGCCATGAATAAGGGGGCATGTTACATATAGAATCTGGCTAATGAACTACTTCTTGGCATTAAGCAGACTAGTTGGTTGCCCCTACGCTAAGTTGTAGGGTCGGAGTTCGAATCCCCTATGATCTGGCTTATCCAAATTTATCGATCAACATCCCATCCATCATTATTATAGATCACCTTTCTCGGCTCTGGGTGAGTTCGATGTCAGTCCCTCCCATTCAACCATGGCTTTCAAATTGCTGGAGTTTTATAGAATCCATTATTCATGGCCCGAATTCATGAAATTTTTACCCATAAGGAGATTTACTTATGGCAATCCTAGGACCCCAAGGTAGGAATTTCCCTACAACATTTACAGTTTATCTATCTACAACCCTCAACACATGGCATTGAATGTATTACATGGAAAGAGAAAGTGTATTTCCACCAGTTTCTATTGCTAATATGATTCTCCCCATGTAGGTAATATGCACGATTCTATATATAGGAAAACAAAGGGTAAGCTAGAGAGTTGAGTCTTCCCTTTTGATTGTAGGACCCTTCCAACTATAGGATAGTTGGCCCTACCTTCTCTCTAGCTGGATAACCCGATAACAATAACAATATTAGAGCAGAGGATGAAAAATTAATAACAGTTGGAGTTGAAGCTCATTACTATCTCCTGGTAAGGAAAGCACCCTCAACCTGGGATCTAGAATAGTTTCCCCATTGAGTGAACACGATGAGGAATAGTTCTATTATTCTCCCACATAATGAAGTTCAACCGGTTACCTAGCCACCTAGAAAGAAGCCACCAAGGGTGAGGGACAGGAAAGCACCACTTGTTCAAACACCCAAAAGGATTGTAACAACATCTAGCTCAAGCATGAACTATAGGTAGGCATTCATTTCTTATGAATTCATTGATTCCAGCTAACTAGGAAAGACCCCACTGATGAATAGGGATTTTCCTAAATTATGACCTGAGGTGTATCTATATCCTCCCAGCCCCCCCTTAGGAATGGAAAAGCACAGGGTGGTCACGAAGCACAGGATGGCCAGCTCTCCCCATTAGTCTTTCTCCTAGCTTATTGTTCTCAAGGTTAAGTTGAGGCCCAAAGAAGGTAGTTCAGTTCAAGTTACCAGAAGGTCGAGGGATTGAAGCAAGATTTAAGGGAGTTCCATCCAAATTAGTTAGAAAGGAAGGTTCCCTCCCATTAACAACATTGATTTCTAACCATTCAAATTTTCTATGGCTGGTAGATTTCCCTTTCCTATCTAGAGCCAGAGAAGTTAGAGAAGTTCCACTGAGGGTGTGGGAAGGGTGCCCTAGTTTAAAGAGACCACTCGCATACATGGGGTTCAAGTCCAAGAAACTATTTTGGTTGGGGTTTGTTCATAGTTGTTTTATTTCCATCCATTAGGTATTTAATTCTCATTCATTAGGTAGATAACAAAAAACAACGAGAAGAGTCACGAGGTTTCAATACGGAAGGCTTTAAACCTTGGGGAAGGGTTCGACGAGAAGTTCCTTCCCTCACTCGGATTAGTTTGTATTTCCATTAGAGGTAGTCCTTCTAATGGCGGGGCCTACTAATAACTGATTCATTCCCCAACTGGCCATCCAAGAGAGTAGTTGAGTTTAGAAGGAGTTGGACCAAGTCAAACTTCAAGGGTGTCAGTTCCCTCCTTATTATAGTTGTTATTCTTTCCAGCCGATATCAAGTTAGTAATGGATAACTTTTATTATAGTTGTTATTCTTTCCAGCCGATATCAAGTTAGTAATGGATACTTTCCTACTTCTCGAGGCATCACATACTATCCTTTGAAAAAGGAGTAAAGACTTCATGTTAGGCCAGCCACCACCAAGTCTTTTCCCACTAGGGGGTGGGAGGATATAGATACGCCTTAGGTTGGTCCCAACCCCACTAGGGTGATGGGAAATATAGGGGCCCTAGTCAGTGGGGGTGAGAAAATAAAGTATTTTGGTTCTTGCCTTCGGTTGTTTGGTTTAGCTATGGTCCAATATAACGTATGTAAAGCATGATAGAACATCCTAGATATAGGGAATTCCTAAACTAGCTTCCTACTCCTCCCATCGTGTAGGGGTGTAGGCTGGGTAGGAGCACCCCGATGATTAGACTACACCTCCAATTGAACTATTTAAATTCCGCATTGGGCCTCTGACAACCTCACGTAGATGGTCAGTTAGGCCTTCTAGAAATAAAGTTTTGAGAATGACAAGATAAGACTGCTTTAAGTGCGTGAGTTGTATCAATCTGTAGGTGGCCTCCTGTGCTTATGGAGTAGTACTATATACAGACATGTTGGCCCTAGTGTTTGATTAGCTTCTTCAATCCATAGATTTGAATCAAGAGATGAGAATCTGTTGGTTTATTATAGAGGAATCCTATGTATGATAAGTTGTTTGAATTCTAAGTAAAATCCCAACTATAGGCATAAGGGTGACCTATAATCCCCTCCCAACCAACCTAAGCTAATTGAATCCTTAGGTTTTTTGAAGGGTTATTATCTGAATGACCAGTTGACCGCTTCCCACTGGTACACCATTATTGAACGAATGGTACACACACCAACCATTACCAAATGACATAGATAACACATCTGTATATGGTGTGGTTGACTCGACTAACTATCTATAATAGAATAGGGGACTCACTCAATGACCTACTTACTCCATATCTATATATCTGAGCTAAGATAGAGACCATATATAGATAGGGGGCCTATTATAGGCCTACTCTATATAGCTAAGATGAGGTTTAGCCCCCCCTCCCAATTAGTAGTTTAGAAATTCCTATTGTATTGGATAGGAATGCATCGATGTTCATGGGAGGGAAGGATGAAATGCCATGGGAAAATACTTGTGCTCCAATGGCCTACTAGACTATACTATACTAATAGCTAGGAGAAGGATAGCTAGGAGAGGGAGCTGAGGGCAGCACTTGATAGAAATCGATAGGCAAGATGCTCTATCTCCTCCCATCTACAGTGGCCCCCCCAACCAGTAAGAACCCACCACCCTAGGCACCAACCCCACCGACCAAGGCTTCACCTAAATTCTAACTAGGCTCCTTTCTCAGGCTTCGCCTAAATTTTGACCTGAGGTGTATCTATATCTTCACGACTGGGTGGGGGGGGCTATAGATTTGGAAAATAGATTAGCTGCAAAGTGTAGGTTAGGAATTTCAAGGGCCCATATATCTCCCACCCCCTGGTGGGGTTGGTACCAGGGGGTGGGAGATAGGTGGAGACCTTAGTGGTAGTGAAGCACAAGTTAGGAATGGCAAAGCACAAGTCGATGGGGTTGGGGCCTTAGGTGGGGTCCACCTCAAGTCAGTGGAGTTTACAAATGGGATGGTGGGGTTTGCCTTGGGTGGGTGGATATATCTTAGGTTGCTATGCTATGCACTTCCCTATAAAGAAAGTTTAAGTGAGCCTAAAGAAATGTGTGTGGGGTGGGAGGGAGATTAGTCATGGACGTAGATTAGTTGTGGGGGGTATAGTTGCCTCATATCACATATACAATATAAAGAGGGGTGTCACTGCTATACACATATAGGGGGACGAGCCAAGCCCCAAAGGGGACTATATATACTATGCCCCCAGCTAGGATTTATCTCTATATAGTAGGTCATCGAGAGAGGAACCCTATCGTATGATATGGGGAACTTCCTTGCCTCACCCCTTTTATTTTCATGTTCTTTTTTTATCTGTAGCACCCAATAGTAAAGTAATATGATTCCCGGTTGCGGACCATGATCGATTGCAACTTACCAGACTACCTATCAATTAGTAGTTTGTTCTTAGTGGGGAACGGAGATTACTAGATGCTCTATATCTGGTCGGAATGAGAACTTGGGATGAGCTTCGTTTCAAAAACAACCTATTTAGTCGGGGCCGGATCTTGAGTTCAGAACTTGGTTCCAATCTACCCCGGGTGAATACTTGTAAGAACAAAGGACACTCCCTCCATCCAACCTTTTTCATATCAACTAGGTCATTGATAGGTAGGGGGTACTGAGTAGATATATAGCCTAGCCTAGAGTTTGGATCTATTCTATATTATATATGCAATACAAATCAAATGCATATCTCATCTCATGTTCGGATACGAGACTATCCCATTGAGATTGGGATCAGGCATTGATTGCAATAATTTCTATATATATATATATCCATCGATTGATTTTAACTCTAGTGATTGATTTAGGACTCGACTGACTGAAGTTATTGTACTCGGAAGGGAAAATGGCCTATTAGATCCACCACCCCAATCAAGATCCCCTCACTCACATCACTTTCTTTCTTGTATATACAGTCATGCCATATATAGAACTATAGGGGGAACCTATCTATAGATATGCCATCAATTTTGTGCTATCATCACTTCTGCTTGATCGATAAATAGCTCGATGCTCTTGTTGCAAGAATAGAAAGAATGAAGATGTTGTCATTGATGTCAACTGGTCAATTGGTTATCAACTAATTGTTGTTGTCATTAGTGTCATGGATACAGGTTATTGGTTGTATATGTCAAGGATATTAAGAAAATTGTAATGAAGATATGTTGCAGATGTTAAATGGTTGCCATAGGTTTTGCTCTGGATTTGCTCCTATGCTTGTGTGGTTCAAATATGTTGATCATGATTGTTGAAAGTTGTTATATCCATATTTTTAGCTATTGATTCTTTATACAGTGCAAGTTATGTTCACCAATTGTGAACTATGGTTTTCTGTGTTTCTGGTTGAGGTCTGGGAGAAATGTTGTTGATCAGAATTTCTCTTTATTTAAGTCTTATGACTTGCAGTTTTAGAGTTGAGTTGTTTTGATTGTATTGAAGATAATTTTGGTAGCTAGAAGGTTCGTGCTTAATTGTTCTATGTGTTTTACACTGGTTTTTCCAACTTCATGTTGAACACTACCTTTGGAGTTGATGAAGCGTGTTGGAGCTACTTGGGTCCTTATGAAGTGTGTGTTTGGGTTGCCCTCATTCTAATTCCACCCTAGAATGTTCTGGCCCCAACCCAATTTGAACTTGAATTTGGATGGCTGACTTTGGATATGTTTTCAAAGTTGAAGATGGTATAAATGAAGAATGAGTTAGGGAAGAAGAAGAGCGAGAACAAATGAAATAGAGACAACAGCACAAAAGAGAATAGAGATAAGTGTGAATCAGTGTGTGTGTATGATGCGAGTATGAAAAATCAATGTGAAGCCTAAATGTTGAGTTTCCAGAAGCAGTGAGTTGAAGGTACACTCTATCATTCATGCATGTCTACAAGTGGATTGAGAAAATTGTCCTAGATTTTGTAGTTGCATTGAGATTATCTTCTCTCTGCGACAAGTCTCCTTTATCTTCTTTGTATCTTTGTGGCAGTGAGCCCTCTAGATTGTTATGTTGGAGTACAATACCACTGAGAGAGGGGGGTGAATAAGTGGTATACAAATTTGAAATGATCTTGAAATAACCTTTCAAAACTTTGAAACCTAGCTATCATGAGAATAGATATACTCAAAATCAAGAACTTTGGTAGACATTATTAACTCAAGACAACAACTCAAACCTTTAACAAGGATAACATGAATATTAGGGAAAATTCTAATGAACTAAGATGGGGCATCATATATGAACATCATGTCAACTTCAGTTGAACTAAGATAGGCATCATGACAACTAAAACTGACAGATCAATATCAAATATGCACCAACACAATATTATGAAGTAATTTATGATAAACATTAACTCATGAACATAAGACTTAAGAGAAAGGAATATCATTCTAAATAGTGATACATGATTGATATGTATTCATGCAGACCAAGCAAACTATAGACAAAATGTAAACATAACACAATTTTTCCTGAGTGGAAAACCGTCTTGGGGTAGAAAAACCACTTGTAAAATCGGGCATCACTGGTTATATCAGAAAATTACCTCATTGGCAATACAAGCCTCATTGGCTACAAAATGCCTCATTGGCAACATAAGCCTCATTAGCTACCAAATGCCTCACTGGAAATGATCAATTTTTCCAACTGACTTGATCATTTAAACTTCATTATACATTTTTAAATAGAGAATAATTCAACTATAGAAGATCACTCTGTTTCAGTACAAATCACATTCCATTTTCAATCCAATACACTTAGTATCCTAAAGATTCATTTACTGAAATCTTTAAAATATCAAATGTACCAGTTACAATCTGTTTTGCACATTGCTTGCAAAAATTCTTTACATAATTTTGTTTATACATTTAGCATGATAACTCTATGAAAAAGGACTAAACCCATAACAGTGTGAGATCACTGTTTAAATAAATAGTATATGTTCCATTTCAAGCTTCCATCTTTCAACAACGAAACTTTCAAATGTAACCTTTAAAACCTATTACAATAACTGCCTCTTAATCTTCCTTCTGCAAAATTAAACCGTTATCATAAATGATAAATCATCACTCAAAAATATGGTTTGATAATTGTTGAAATGTATCAACATGGAGTAGTTTTGATAAATTCTTAAACAACTACTAAACATGTAACATCATACCCTTTGCAACATTAATGCATTAAGCACAAAAATGTATATATGTAAAGTTGGCATGCTGCCCTAAAAATAGGGTAACCAAACTATATACAAAAAATACATATATGCTTCAATAAAAAACCCTGTCGACAACACACATAAACCCTTAGCTCTAAGAATCGAAACTTATGCAAATGCAATACCTTAAGCAACATATCAACATTGACTTCAAAACAAGAAACCACTATCAGATATTGCAACTTTGTAAAGAAAATACTAGGGTTAAAAGAAAGAAATGTGTTACCATCTTGAACTCAATTCAAGCTTTCAAATGAAGGTCGATATCACCTAGAGAAATTGAAAGAGAACCACCTAAAACTATTTCTCTTAATTTTCAGCAGCCATGCCACCATCCTTCCAATATTCATCGAGCCCTAAATCAACCATCGTCCTCACTAACAAACTGCCTTTTTGTTTAGCCAATACTTAAAGAAAATTAGAGCACAATTATTATGTCGACCTTTTCTCATATGTTTTTTTCTTCAAAAACATAAAAAACCATATATATGTCGGTGTTGAATGAGTGATATTATTATCACCAAATAATGTGTCGACTATGACTTTGCACAAAGTTGATAGTCTTAAGCATAGAAGGATGCATAACCATTAATGACCAACTCAAATAACACTTCAAACTTTATGTTGGTGTTTAAACTCAATGCTACCATAAACACATAATACCCAAACACTTGTGAATGATAAACATCAAGAATTCCAAATAATGTGTGTTGATATTTTCAATAATAGGACAACATAATGCCTTGTGTTGATTTGATAGCCAATGCCAAAGTGCCAAGGTCAATATGCTAAGATCAATCATTGAGAAATATATTGATCAATGATAGATGAATGTAATCCAAATTCAAACCTTAAGTTCCACATCATAGTGCTATCCCCAAAAGTATTGTTGTCTAAATGATCTCACATAAATGTGAGCTCAATATCAAAACAATGTGAATGCTAGACATTGAGAGTATCAAAAAAACATAGTTAAATGCAGAATACTTGAATACTTGCCAACACTATAAGTGCCAATATCAACTCTTGACATCAATGCCATGTCAATGCAATGTCAATATACTAAACTAGTATATATGAAGATATGAATCGTTCAATGAATATGATATCAACTAAAGATATACAAACACGATGTCCCCCAAAACTGAAAGTTTACCAAATCCTCATACCACTGTCCCCATGAATGAATACCAAAGCCTTATAACCTTTGAATAATGTAGTGCAATCAAATTGAAACATAAGATATACCTGAGTGTGCTAAATGTAAGTATCACCTTGTACCTCTTGACGTCATGTTCAGGTTCCTCTTTAAATTCAATGACAACACAACCTTTAACATCAATGAAAAACTTGCATGCCAACAAACTCCTCCTTTGTCATTGATGGCAAACCTCTAGAATGGAAAACCTCTTCAACTACCAATCATTCTACCTGCTTTCTCTCCCCCTTTGACATCACATGACAAAGGGATACTAGATCATAAAGTAAGCACTAAAAATGTCACTGAATTGTGCACATGAACTGCCATGTCACTTGTAAAATGTCACTATCATTGTAAACAACACTGTCACTGAAGAATATAATGCATAACACCAGAATGTACCAAAATGAGATGTCACTATAATACCACAATTGGAAAACAATTATCACAGAATCAAATCACTGCAAAGTATCACTTTTCTCCCCCTTTTGCAAAAATGCCAAGGAGAAATAACTAAAATGTTGCAAGAGAATCAAAATGTACGTGAATATACAATCATGTATCATAGTATTACTGAAGCTTTTCCAACAATGCCAAGCTGAAACATAGGTATATAATATTCATGGAAAGCTCCCCCTAAAAATGATCTTTGCACAAAACAATAGCCATCTTATCTATATATGTTGTCAATGATCAAACTTTTGTAATGAAAATCATCTCAAAGCACAACTATATGGCCAAAGTACCAAAAACTGGCAGCATGGAACGATCAATTAAGTGTATACCAGTTTCATTAACTTATGTCAAAGAAACACTGTGTGTAGGCAAGCGTAAGCATGTGTGAGGTCAACAAACACCATCAGATGACTTGATCTAGAGATTGAATAGCACCTGTATCATACTCCTAAAGCAAGAAATATCATTTTTTGCATCATATCAAACCATATCTTGTCTTGAAATTAGCACTATTACCACATATCATTGCAACATGAGCAACTGTTATCATAAATAACTGTGAATCATTATATATAGCAGTTTCAAATGAAATGTATTACTAGGCTGCACTATTCAAAAATACAAAGGGAAATGGATCTCTTCAAACTAGAAGTAGAACAATATGCTATGAATTCACTATAGTCACTGAGAAATATGTAATGTAATATGTCACATATGTCAAGCAACAACAAAGCGCAACATGTCAATCAAACTGAAATACTATTCCAAAACTGTTCATAATTTTCACATAACAATCTTACAAAAAAAATCTGAAAAATGTTATCATATCACAAACTCTCCTCAAGATTGTAAATCAACCCTTACTAGTTCATACTTGACTTACTTCATTGACATAGGCCTATAGATTTTTCTCACCGTTTTATCACAATGCACCCACTAGATTTTGCATTTGCTATCCTCTGTTTAAAACACAATCATTGTTATATAAATGTGCAAATATATACCAATGTCAAGAATGATATACCAAAAGTTTCACTGTCAATATAAGTATATACCAATCAATCATTCCTAAAACAATGTAGACCATGTATGTAGATGAGAAAATTTTCATCTAAAGTTGTCCACCATATTATCATAAATGTACCTATCACAACATTATATCTGCATTTCATATTACATATGTCAACAACTTCATGTCATAAACAAATCAAACCCTTCAAAGATGAATACATCTTTGTATCAACATTATTAAATCTACACTAAACTTATTCCTTAATCTCATATTCCAATGTCTTTCATCATAATCCATCTTGTGCAATGGTCAAGCAGCACCAAGTATGGAACACAAGACACCACCTATCTTTTGAAAAACTTCACATTTCACACAATATATGCTACTTTATACTGTTCAAATAAGAAAAAACCCTATGTTGGACTAGTATACTAAGTTATACTGACTGTCATGTCATTGACATAGCACATTCTTTCCACAATATCATATGAATATATCAACTATGTGAACCATTGAATCATGGTCTTGGAAGTAGTTTATCATTCATAATTGAGTACTGTTACTATGCATTGAAAGAAACTAACTGAGAGACTGATAACATCAGATGTCTAACCTCTCTATTGTGATTTAACTCAAGCTTTTCATGTAAAAATGCTATCATGAGACAGTGTGAATATTTAACTTTCAACTTTCTCTAGGATCTAAAGTATAAAACATTAACCTGCTCCCCCTTACTTCATGCTACCTTTTATGCACTTTGAGATTTTCCTTGTGCAATATAAACAAGTTTAGAATCCTTCTTATCCTGATTTTGTTTTCTTCTCTAGATTTCATAGCCTCCTTTTTCTTTCTCAAAGTATCTTCTTGCTTAGGTGATTTCAACAATTTACTTTTGCAAAACTTGGCTCTATGTCCAGAACCTTACATCTATAGCACAAGAATTGATGATTAATAGAAGAATCATAAGTGTTTCTTGACAATTCAAAATCATTCCAACCTTTGTATCTTCCTAGCAGCAAGCAACAGTCTCTTTTCATGTGCCCAACCTTATTACAATTATAGCAAACAACATTGTAGCTTTAATTTGACAACCCACAATAACTACAATCTCTAGCTCTATGACCATACTTATGACAAACATAGCAATAACCATGAAAATTGTTATACCTCATTGATTGATATTGCCTAGTAGATGGAGATTCTAAAGACTGATTGCTTCTTCTTCCAACTATGTTGAAGGGCTTGTGTTGTTTTTCATCAGTAACCTTGTTTTCTATTTTAGGAGCAATAACATCATAATTCAAGTCTATCTTTTTCCTTGGTGTTTGTCTAACCTTGAAACATTTTCCTTCTATTGTTTCAAATAATATTTCATGTTTAGACTCCACTTGAACTCCAAAGCTTTGTCATTTTTCATAACCTAAACCAAAGCAATCCTTGAGACTCTTTTGACTTCTCAACATGTTATTTAAAACATCAGTACCTTTCTCAAATTTTTGAAACTTGAATTTTTCAAGATCTTTCCTCAACATGACTATTTCACTCTCAAGCTTTTGGTATTCACTAGTTTTGACTTCAAGATCAGATTTTGTAAAATCTGAACATACCTTGTCTTTGAAATCTTTTTCTTGTTGAAGTTGGTCTTTTAATTTTTTATTTTTTTTACCAAGTTGCTTGATTATATCCAAGCACACAAAATTTCACCTTCTAAATCAACTTCACACTCCTGTTCATCATCTTCATCCACAAAGAAATCTCTTTCTTCATCATCAATCTCAACAATAAAATCATCTTCTTTATCACACTTTGTATCAATTTTCAGGGATGACTCATGCAACAACTCATTACATGACTTGACTGGGGTTTTATGTACAACCATTTGGTTGGCATCTTTCTTTTCTCTATTTCTTCTACACTTTCCCATGGTACTCCACTATCAGGACCTACCCAAACTAGTTAGAATTCAATGGGGAACCTATGCTCTGATACCACTTGTTGGAGTACAATACCACTGAGAGGGGGGTGATCCCACAATATTGGTTTACAATTTTTGGCCAAATTGGACACTAAACTAATTTTTTCTAACTAAATCTTCACTTTTGGGCACCTATAGCGGCTAAACCGTGAAGAATTTGAAGATGATGCAAACTAGTGATTTGTGACATTTTGTTTGTAGATTCTAAACATATTTTTTTCAAAAAATTTGGAATTAGATTGCACTTCTTTTTCCATCTCCTTTGAAAACTAATTTTTTTCAGTAAACACCATTTTTAAGGAGTGACACTCACCGTATAACACATAACTTTTTTTCCATGAAGGATAAAATTATAACTTTTTCGAATTTAGATTTGTAACTATGATATCTAGTGCTTCCAATTGGTTTCATAGTGTTTTATTGAATATTTTTTCCTTAATCAAGTTTCAAAGTCAAACCAATTACAATTCAGATATAGGTAGACTGCATAACACATAACTATTTTTGTATGTATCGAAATTCAATTTTATTTTTTTTGTTGGATCAAGGACTTCAATATCTAGTGCACTCATATTTTTCAAAAAAAAAATTATAATATTCTATTTTTCCACATGTGCAAAACATAGAGCTTGATTTTTGGTGAAAAACCTACATTCACAAGAAATAAAAAATAAATATAATGATTAATTAATTTATTTAAAATTATACTTTTTAGGAAGATTATAATAAGAAATACATACTTACAAAAAATAAATTTTAAATGAATTCATTTGATCCCCCAAAAGTTAAATCAAAAGTGGTTTTTTATTAACATTTTGATAGGTGTAAAGGAGACTTCATTATAGGTATGGTTTAAAACTAGTGGGGTTCTATCTAAGGAAGTTTGATCTAAGGTAGTTTGATAAAACCATCTTCAATTGGAAATATTTAAATGGAACTTTTTAAGGCTTAAATCATTATATTTTTTAAAAATATGTGATTTCAGCAAAAATCAGAATCTCCCAGAAATTGTAAACCAATTTTGTCGGATCACCTAGGGGGGGTGAATCATTAGTATAAAAATTCCAAATAATCTTGAAATAACCTTTCAAAACTTTGAAACATAACTATCATGAGAATAGATATACTTATAATCAAGAACTTTGGTAGATATTATTAACTCAAGACAACAACTCAAACCTTTAACAAAGAAAACATGAATATAATGGAAAATTCTAATGAACTAAGATGGAGCATCATATATGAACATCATGACAACTTCAACTGAATTAAGATGGGCATCATGAAAACTAAAGCTAACATATCAATATCAAAGATGCACCGACACAATATTGTGAAGTAATTTATGATAAACATTAACTCATGAACATAAGACTTAAGAGCAAGGAATATCATTCTAAACAGTGATACATGATTGATATGTATCCATGTAGACCAAAGAAAACTATAGAAAAAATGTAAACATAACACATTTTTTCCTAAGTGGAAAACCCTCTTGGGGTAGAAAAACTACTCATAAAATTGCCTCACTAGCTATATCAGAAAAGTGCCTCGCTGGCAATACAAGCCTAATTGGCTACAAAATGCCTCACTGGCAACATAAGCCTCATTGGCTACCAAATGCATCACTGGAAATGATCAATTTGTCTCACTGAATCGATCATTTTAACTTCATTATACATTTCTAAATAGAGAATAATTTAACTACAGAGGATCACTCTGTTTCACTACAAATCACATTTCATTTTCAATCCAATAAACTTAGTATCCTAAAGATTCATTTACTAGAATCTTTAAAATATCAAATGTACCAATTACAATTTGTATTGCATATTGCTTGCAAAACTTCTTTACATAATTTTGTTTATACATTCAACATAATAACTCTATGAAGAAGCACCAAACCCATAACAGTGTGAGATCACTATTTCAATAAACAATCTATGTTTCATTTCAAGCTGCTATTTGTCAACAACGAAACTTTCAAATGTAACATTTAAAAACTATTACAATAACTACCTCTTAATCTACCTTTTGCAAAATTAAATCGTTCTCATAACTGGTAAATCATCACTCAAAAATATGGTTTGATAACTATTGAATTTTATCAACATGGAGCAGCTTTGATAAATGCTTAAACAACTGCTAAACATATAACAACATACCCTTTACAAAATTAATGCATTAAGCACAAAAATATATATATGTAAAGTCGACATGTTGCCCTAAAAATAGGGTAACCAAACTATATACAACAAATACATATATGCTTCAATAAAACCCCTATCGACAACACACATAAACCTTTAGCTCTAAGCATCGAAACATTATGTAGATGCAAGATCTTATGCAACATATCAACATCAACTTCAAAACAAGAAACCACTTTCAGATATTAAAAATTATTAAAGAACATACTAGGGTTAAAAGAAAGAAGTGTGTTACCATCTTGAACTCAATTCAAGCTTTCAAATGAAGGTCGATATCACCTGGAGAAATTAAAAGAAAACTGTCTGAACCATTTATCTTCATTTTCAACCACCATACCACCATTCTTCCAATCTTCATCAAGCCCTAAATCAGCCATCATCCTCACTAACAAACTGCCTTTGTGTTTAGCCAATACTTAAAGAAAATTAGGGCACAATTATTATGTCAGCCTTTTCTCATATGTTTTTTTCTTCAAAAACATAAAAAACCATATATATGTCGGTGTTGAATGAGTGATATTATTATCACCAAATAATGTGTGTCGAATATAACTTTGCACAAAGTTTCTAGTCTTAAGCATAGAAGGATGCATAACCATTAATGACCAACTCAAATAACACTTCAAACTTTATGTCAGTGTTTAAACTCAATGCTACCATAAACACATAATATCCAAACACTTGTGAATGATAAACATCAAGAATTCCAAATAATGTGTGTCGATATTTTCCATAATAGGACACCATAATTCCTTGTGTTGATTTGATATCCAATATCAAAGTGCCAACGTCAATATGCTAAGATCAATCATTGAGCATTATATTGATCAATGATATGTAATCCAAATTTAAACCTTAAGTTCCACATCACAGTGTTGTCCCCAAAAGTATTGCTTTCTAAAGGATCTCACATAAATGTGACCTCAATATCAAAACAATGTGAATGCTAGACATTAAGAGTATCAAAAAAACACAGTTAAATGCAACATACCTAAATAATTGCCAACACTATAAGTGCCAAGATCAACTCTTGACATCAATGCCATGTCAATGCAATGCCAATATACTAAACCAATATATGTGAAGATATGAATTGTACAATGAATATGATATCAACTGAAGATATACAAATACATTGTCCCCCAAAATTTAAAGTTTACCGAATCCTCATATCACTGTCCCCATGAATGAATACCAAAACCTTATAACCTCTGAATGTAATACAATCAAACTGAAACATAAGATACACTTGAGTGTGCTGGATGTAAGTATCACCTTGTACCTCTTGACATCATGTTCAAGTTCCTCTTTAAATCCCATGACAACACAACCTTTGACATCAATGACAAACTTGCATGCCAACATGTTAGCCCTATTGGACAGTGAGTCCTTGTTCTAGACAGTGAGTCCTTGTTTTGGCAGTGAGCCTTGTTTCTCAGGTAGTGAGGCTCTTGTAATTGGTTTTAATATTCTCTATAGTGTGAGTTAATCCTCACCATGGTTTTTCCCTTATTGGGTTTTCCACGTAAATCTGGTGTTATTGTGTTTGTGTGATGGTTTTCAATTTTTACACTAGTATTTAATGTTTAATCGGTTATGCAGTATTAAGGATTAGTTCTGGTGAATGCATTAAGTTTTAAATCTATGAAAATTGATTCACCCCCCCTCTCATTTTTCTTTTTCAACAATTGGTATTAGAGCTTGGTTCCTTGGTGAAGAGATTAACCGCTTGAGGAAGGTCCAAGATGGCTAGCAAAATGACTTATGATTATCTGAGGTTTGATGAAACTAACTATGCTATCTAGAAAATATTGATGGAAGAATATCTCAAGTATTGTAGATATGATGTGGAGAAAGCTTACAAGAATCCTTACACTCCTCCTGCTAATGGTATGAGTATGACTGATGAGATTAAAGCACATGAAGCGAACAATACGATAAAGTGCATTTTGAAGAATAGTCTGGTACATTCTGAGTTGATTAAGTTTTAGAATTTGAAGACTGCTAAGGTAGTCTGGAATGCTTCAGAAAGGGAACATAAAGGTGATGAAAGAGTTAAAGAGGAAAAATTACAGAATTTGGAGATACGGTTTGAGCTTCTACACATGTCTGAAGATGAGAATGTTAAAGCTTATGTACAAAAATTGGATGGGATAGTGGCCATAATGCAAGGACTTGGTGCTAATGTAGATGAAACCAGGATTGTAAAGAAGATTCTTAGAACTCTCCTTGATGCTTACAATGAGAAGGTGTGTGCTATTGAACAAAGTATAGATTATAAGACCTACACCAAAGATCTGTTGTTGGGATTTCTAACATCTTATGAGATGAGGAAGCTAAGTCTGAGGAATGGACGCAAATCAAAAAAAGAAAAAAAATTAAGACTGCAAAAGCTGAAGATCCGAATGAAGAAAATTTTGATGAAATAGAAGCTAAATTTGTGAGAAGGATGAGGAAAGGCTCCGATAAGTATCAAGGTAAGTTTCCCTTTAAATGTTTAGTCGTTGAGAAAAAGGTCATTATGTTGCAAAGTGTCCAGAAAGAGCTAAAAGGAATAAACAAAGATATGGGAAAGAAAAGAACGGAAAGAAGGTCAACAGAGCATATTATGTGAATGAGAATGCTAGTATATTTGATGAAGATTCTAATTATGAAGATCTTGATGACAATCAATGCTTGTTCTTGGCTATAAAGGATGGACCTACTTCTGCTAATTCTGAAAAATAGGTAAAGGAAAGCCATCTGAAGAAGGAGAAAAATGAAGGTATTTTTATCTTTGCCCTACATGGTAAACAAGAAAATAACCATTGGGTTTTTGACAATGGTTGTTCACATCACATGATTGGTGATAAAATTAAGTTTGTTAAACTTGAAATATATGGATGCTTGGTTATGTTTGGAGATGATACTGGTGCTAAAATTTGTGGGATAGGTTTAGTAAGTTTTGATGGCAAACATAATATGGATGATGTCTACTATGTTAAGGGTTTAAGGTATAATATTTTGAGTGTTGGTCAGATGTGTAGTAATGGATATGATCTTGTTTTTAAGGATGATAGATGTGAAATCCGGTAAGGATCCAAAACATTGATTGCTGCAGGAAATGAATTTGAAGGAAATATCTATCAACTTAAGGGTGTTGATGGACGATGCTTTATGAATTAGATTAATGATAGTTGGTTATGGAATAGGAGAATGTGTCACATGAATTTTGATAACTTGGCAAGGATCAATGTAATTCAGGCTGTGATAAATTTACCAAGAATAACAAAGTGTGATAATGCTATTTGCAAGAATTGTCAGTTTGGAAAGCAAGCAAGAAGTCATTATAGATCAAAGGAATAGTCTACTATTAGACTGTTGGACTTAATTCATTCAGATCTCTGTGGTCCTACAAGAGTGAGAAGTCTACAAGGTGAAAGGTAATTTATTCTTTTGATTGATGATTACTCTAGATATACATGGGTTACATTTCTTAGAGTGAAATCAAATGCATTAGATAGATTCAAGACAGTCAAAGCTATGGTTGAAAATGAAGTGAATTTGAGGATAAAATGCTTAAGGTTTGGAAGAGGTGGAGAATTCACCTCCCATGAGTTTAATATGTTTTATGAAGTGCATGGAATAAGAAGACAATTATTTGATCCAAGAACTCCTCAGCAAAATGGAGTTGTTGAAAGGAAAAACATAACAATTCAAGAGGCTACTAGATCAATTATTACTGAGGATGGTTTACCGGAAGTTTATTAGAGAGAATTTATTCATGCTATTGTGTATGTATTCAATTGGTTTCAAGCAAGAAAAAATAGTACAAATACCCCCTATGAGCTGTGATTTGGATGAATTCCTATTGTTAAGTATTTCAAAGTATTCGAAAGAAAATGCTATATCAAAAGAGATGAAGAAACCTTAGGTAAGTTTGATGCAAGAAGTGATGAAGGAATTTTTCTTGGATATTCTACTAAAAGAGAATCATACAAATGTTTCAATAAAAGACTGAGAAAGATTGTGGAAAGTGAAAATTTCAAGGTTGATGAGATACTGAAGAATTCAATTGACATTGATGGATATGTATCTGATGAACATGATTGTGTAAGAGTTGAAGAGATTGTGGAAGAACGGGAAAAGGATGAGAAAGAGAAGCAGAATAAATAGAATGAAAGAGCATAAAAAGCTTTGGCGCTTTCACCTAAGGCACCTAGATATGTGTAGAAGAATCATTCAAAAATTTAGATTATTGGAGATAAGACTAAAGGAGTATTAACTAGAAGCAGAGCTGCTACTAAAGTAAATTTGTGTTTATTTTTTGAGATTGAACTGACGACTGTAAGTGAAGCATGTAAAGATGAACATTGGATGGAAGCCATGAAATAATAACTTATGCAAATTGAGAAGAATCAAACTTTGGAATTGGTCCCAAGACTGGCAAATAAAAACATTATTGGATAGAAATGGGTATTCAAAAAAAAGTTGAATGAGAATGGAGAAGTGGCTAGAAAAAAAGTAGGGCTTGTGTGTAAAGGTTACTCACAAGTAGAAGGAATATATTTTCAGGAAACCTTTGCTCCGGTAGTAAGAATGGAAGCGATAAGGATGTTTTTAGTTTTTTCTGCTCATAAAAACTTCAAGGTCTATCAGATGGATATCAAGTCAACATTTTTGAATGGTGAGCTAGAAGAAGAGGTTTACATGGAAAAACCAGAAGGATTTTAGTTGTCAAATCAACTGGATATGGTGTGCAAATTGAAGAAATATTTATATGGATTGAAGCAAGCTCCTAGAGCTTGGTATGCAAGGTTATACATGTATTTGATTCAGTAAGGTTTCAACAAAGGTACGACAGATAGTAATCTATATTTTAAGATTGAAAATGAAAAAATCTTGATTGTAGTTTGATGACATTATCTTTATAGGAAATGAAAATATGTGCAAGATGTTTACAGAAGAAATACAAAAAAAAATAGAAATGCCTATATTTGGAGAGATGAATTTCTTTATTGTGCTACAAATTAATCAAACAGAGAAAGGAATTTTTATTTCATAGTCTAAATATGTGAAACAAATGTTGAAGAAGTTTGGGATGGATGGTTCCAAATTGGTATGTACTCCTATAGTGATTGGTTGCAAACTAGGTAAAGATGACGATTCACCTAATTCCGATTAGGGCAAGTATAGATCTTTGATTTGTGGACTATTATATTTGACTGCTACTAGACTAGATATTATGCATGTTGTCTATCTTGTGGCTAAATTTCAAGGAGATCCTAAGGAAAAATATGTTGTTGTTAAAAGAATATTTAGATATTTGAATGGCACCCCGGATTATGGATTATGGTATCCTAGAGATAATGATTTTACTCTAAGTGCTTATACATATGTAGATTGGGTTGTATATGTAGATGAAAAAAAGAGTACAAGTGGTGGTGCATTCTTTATTGGTACCATATTGGTGGCATGGTTGAGTAAAAAGAAATATTTAGTCTCCTTTTCTACTACTGAAGTTGAGTATATTTTTGTTGCATCTTGGTGTACACAAGTTCTATGGATGAAACATACATTGAAAGATATCACGGTGGTGTACGATGATCCTATTTCTATCTTCTGTGATAATACAAGTGCAATCAATATTTCAAAGAATCTTGTGATGCACTTGAGGAAAAATCATATATCTATCAGGTATCATTTCTTGAGAGAGAAGGTCATGGAGAATGAAGTAAAGCTTGAGTATGCTCTGACGAAGGATCAGATTGTTGATAAATTCATGAAGGCTCTTCCTAAAGATACTTTTAAGTATCATTGGGAGAAGTTAGGGGTCATTTCCCCTCCTTTCTTGAACTAGATGCATATGGAAATGCATCAGTCTGGTGGATCTATGGATCTATCTTTCTTCTAGACTGATGTTTTTGTGGCTACCTCTCAAGGGGGAGCAAGTAGTGTCAAGTTTTGTCATTGTGAGTATTATGTTTTCTATGTTAAAGGGGAAATCACTGTAAAATATCTTTTTCCTTTGCCATTGATGTCAAAGGAGGAGAGGAAGAACGTGAAAAAGGAGAAGAAGCATGTGAAAAGGAGAAGAAGCATGTTAAAAAAAAGAGGGAGAATATAAAAGACTATCTACTGAGGGGGAGAAACAGACAAAAATAGAAAGAAAAATATTGACAAGTGTATTTAGAGCTAGTGTGGTGTCTTTGATGGTTTTTCACATCACGTGTTTCCATCAATGACAAAGGGGGAGATTGTTACAAGAATGGAAAGAATGGAGGTGTTGTCATTGATGTAAACTAGTCAATTGGTTATCAACTAATTGTTATTATCATTAGTATCATGTATACATGCTATTGGATGTATATGTCAAGGATATTGATAAAATTGTAATGAAGATATGTTACAAATGTTCAGTGGTTGCTCCGAGTTTTGCTCTAAATTTTCTCCTATGTTTGTGTGGTTCATATATGTTGTTCATGGTTGTTGGAAGTTGTTATATCCATATTTTTGGCTATTGATTCTTTGTATAGTATGATTTATGTTCACCAATCATGAACTGTGGTTTTATGTATTTATGGTTGAGGTCCAAGAGAAATGTTGTTGGTCTGAATTTCTCTTTGTTTAAGTCTTATGACTTGTAGTTCTAGAGTTGAGTTGTTTTGATTGTATTGAAGATAATTTTGATATTTGGAAGGTTTGTGCTTAATTTTTCTATGTGTTTTACACTTGTTTGGCCAACCTCATGTTGAACACTACCTTTGGAGTTGATGAAGCATGTTGGATCTACTTGGATCCTTATGAAGCATGTGTTTGGGTCACCCTCATTCTAATTCCACCCTAGGATGTTTTGACACTAACCTAATTTGAATTTGGATGGTCGACTTTGGATATGTTTTCAAAGTTGAAGATGGTATAAATGAAGAATGAGTTAGGGAAGAAGCAGAGCAAGAACAAAGGAAATAGAGACAAAAGTGAAAAGAGAATAGAGATAAGTGTGAATTAGTGTGTGTTTGTATGATACGAGTATGGAAGATCAATACAAAGCTTGAATGTTGAGTTTCTGGAAGCAGTGAGCTGGAGGTACACTCTATCATTCATGCATGTCTGCAAGTGGATTAAGAAAATTGTGGTGGATTTCACTATTGCATTGAGATTATCTTCTCTTGTGACAAGTCTTCTTTATATTCTTTGTATCTTTGTGGTAGTGAGCCCTCCAGGTTGTTAGCCTTGTTGGACAATGAGTCCTTGTTTTGGAAATGAGCCTTGTTTCTCAGACAGTGAGCCTCTTGTAATCAGTTTTGATATTATCTATAGTGTGAGTTAATCCCCATCATGGTTTTTCCCTTATTGGGTTTTCCACGTAAATCTGGTGTTATTGTGTTTGTGTGATGGTTTTTAGTTTCTACAATAGTATTTAATGTTTAATCTATTCAACAATGTTAAGGATTAGTTCTAGTGAATGAATTAAGGTTGAAATTTGTGACAACTGATTCACCCCCCTCTTAGTTGTCTTGTTCAACAACTCTTCTCTCTAGAAATCTTAACTATCCCACCCAGTTGTTCCACCCACAAGACCCCACCACCAAGGGCATCAAGGCTTCACCCACCGAGGGGGTGGGAGGATATAGAGACACTATGCCACTGCCCTAAAGGAATATATGGTCAATGGTGGAGAAACTCTATAGCCTCCCACCCCACCTCCTTGGTGAAACCTTGATTGGTCCCAAAGTCATATATGGTTGGTCCCAAGGCCCCTGCCTATCTACCACCCCCCCGATGGGGTTGGTATCGACCTGAGGTGAATAGGTTAGTGGAAAAGCTGGGAATGACCATATATTCCTTTGGTACTGACCAAGGCATCCTAACCACCCAAGCTCTACCACCACCCATAAGGCATATAGGGCGGTGGGTGGAGCCACCTAAGAAAAGAGTTGTCGGTTCATCAATGGGTGAAGCCCTAGTCGGTGGGGTCGACCTCGGGTGGGAGAGATTGATGGGATGGAGATCCTTCCCATCTCCCATCTCCCACTCCCACTCTATATGTTTTTGGTGTTTATGTTTTGGACTGAACCATTAATATACCACTCTAGATCAATGTCAAGGAGGCTGAGGGCCATCTATATCTAGATCTATATGTTATGGATCTAATCTATATATAGTTGGGGCCCCTATCCCATTGTATAATGAATGAATAGATGGATGGCTCTACCCCAACCCCATCTATAGGATGGAGTTAGAGTATGAAGTGGAGATAGAGACTAGCCTGTCTCCCTCGTCTTTGATGGCCTAGGCTACTAATCCCGCCTCAACCTAACTGCCCCAACCCCAACTACATGGGATTAGGGCCCTAACCTATTGGGCTACTTACTCACTTACCCACTCACTCACTCATTTTTTCGATCTCGATTAAGGGCTCTAGATCAATCCCTACCTATTCAATAAGGAATCAAATATTTTGGAACAGTAAATAAGATAGGGGACCCAGTTGTGGATCTGGGCTTGACCAACATAACTATGGATAGGCACCTCTGCTGAGAGGGGTGAAGCAGATAGCTGAGAAATTCTTTGAAGTGGGTGCCTATTTCCCCCCAACTATGTCTTAGGCCCTCAGAAGGTGGGTGGGGAGAGATAGAAGGGGCCTGGGGTTCAACACCGTTTATCTAGGCGGGGGTCAGCTAGAACCCCAACTTTTAGTATAGTTCCACAAGACCCCACTATCTTGCAAAGGAAGACCTCGCCGATTCTAGTGGTGGGAGGACATAGAGATGGGTGTTGGGTGGGGGGGGACCACCAACCCCACCACCCATGGGGTCTACAATCCCACCATCCCATAGGCCTTAGGGTGGGAGATAGTAGGGACTAGTAGGTGGGAGGAGATAGAATTAGCTAAACCTTAGTTCGATGCTTGCCCCTTTCCTATATCCAAGAGCAGATACCGAGAAGTAGACATGGGTTAGGGTTCTCAATCATGTATGCTTTACACAATTATCTAGGAATTTATCCCCTTTGGCTCTAGGGCTAGACGATCTTTGAGATTTGACTAAGACTCAAATGAGAATTTTTGTTGCGGAGATACGTCTTCCATCAATCCTGCTTAGGCATGGTTCTTTCATTAATAGCCTTATCTTAATATTCATCACGGGAGTATTATCATGTGCCATCGAGCCTCATCGCTCTAGGGCCTTTCCCTAGTGATCAAGTATTTAGGCTCCCCTATAGATAGTGGGGCCAAAGGAATTTTTTTTATTTTTGACCAGGGGGTCGTACCATCCATCCGACAAATTAGCAACTTGTTAAACGTTAATCCCTCAGATGTTGGGTATGCATCCCATCCATCCTAAAAGATATCTTTGGTTTGAATGTGAAACTATAATGAACCACCCACCCCTACTATTCTATGGTAGTTGAGTTTAGTTGTGAAGCTAACAATCTGGCGGATGGGTTTGTTGGAAGAATATCTGGTGTTTGTTCATAGAATTTAGTTGAAGCAAACAATTCCAACGACTAAGAATAACCTCCTCCCACCCAAGGGGGACCCCACCACTCGAGCTTCACACCACTTGAGCTTCACTACCAACCATAATGCATATAGGATGGTGAGCAAAGCTCCAGAGGTTAGAAGCAACTCTATAGCCTCCCACCCCCTGGTGGGCGAAGCCTCGGATGGTGGGGTCAGGGCCATTGCGAGTGGTGGGGTCTTGGGAAATTTTCATGCTTAAAGGGGAAAGAGCCTCGATTCTCGTGCTTCTATGACCTATGATATGAAACAAGATCAATTGGCTTTGCACCTAGTGGTGCTCCACGTTTGGAACCATAAATGGGACTTGGAACCACTTATGGTGGAGACCTTCCTCTCACATATACGAGTGGTGTTGCTTCTGCTTGATCAATTAGGTATGAAATAGGCCCATCCATCGAAGGTCTTGGTTGCTTTATGATCAATTACACTGCATATCCAATTGTAGTTTCCAACCAGTAGAGGATATGCACATATTAATTGAAGTTGGCACAGTGGAAACATAAATTGATATGGAAAGATTCTCGTATATAGAACATAGCAATGTAGAGTTGGGGCATAAGGCAGTACAGTCTACATATGAGCTAGTTGGAGTTGATTTAGTTATAAATCTTGAGCCAAAGCAAGTTGATTGAGGGAAAGTGATGGTAGCTAGGGCAGGCAATAGAGGTAGTTTGATAGCCAGCTGACCAAGTTTAAGCTCCCACCCAATATCTATTATAGTTCCAAAGGTACCACCACACTAAGTATCCTTTCTTGTCCCAACAACTTACCTTTTCTTGGTTTTAGATCCTTTGGTCGAGTCCCTAGTTCTAGCTTTCCTTCATATAGTTGCAAATCCATAATCGGTCAATGTTGTTGGGTAAGCAAAGTCAACTTAGCTGATAAAACTAAATATGTCGTTGATAATGTCATATGATCAAAGCATGTAAAGAACTAATGAGCGAGTGGGAAAGTGTATCTAGTATATTATATAAATGTACTATTCGCTACGAGGTCCTGATCTGGATTGGATATAGGTATTTACAAGGTGGTGACCCTGGAACAAAATCTGTGATGAATGGATTCACTTTTCTGCTACTAGCTATTGAACTACGAGGGATGTGCACTATAGAAATGGATCTATGTTAGTTGCTCCCCGATATCGATATCAATCAAATGCAACAACACTTTCATAAGTAAATCGTCTGAGGTGTACTTGATAGAGGGAAACCATCCTAAAGGTGGTGTACCTCCATAGCCATACCATGTTCTAGTAAATGTGCACTTGCTTACTTTCCAACCTAAGGCCAACCCCTCTATCCAAGGTGGACCCCACCATCCTAGGCACATTGACTAGGGTTTCACTCACCGGTGGGTGGGAGGATATAGAGATGTAGCAGACCCCACTGACCAAAGGAGAGCATGGGTGGTGGGGTTAGGGTCTTGGGTGGTGGCAGATGTCTTGGTTGGTGGGGTTGGTATCCCCTAGGTTTCCCACCAAAGGCACCAGGGCTTCGCCCACCAATGAATTGACAGCTCTTCCTACTACCCTATATGCCTTATGAGTGGTGGTGGAGCCTCGGTCATTGGGTTTGGGATCAAAAAAAGGAGAGTATGGTCGGTGGGGTTGGAGAATATGGTCGGTGGGGTTTTCCAATACAGGATAGTGGGGTCTTGGTGCATTCTCACTCAATTAATCCATAAATAGCAGTCTTCTCATCTAACACCTTTGGTGGACCAACCGGATCCAACTTCAATCACAACTGGCTGATTTCCATGTGCTAGACTCCCCTTTTTAATTACAGTTGGGGTTGAGGTAGAAATATATATATATATAATCCATCCACAAAGCTTGTGTTTAGGGTGGTCTATTAGTTTCCCCCCCTCCAGATAAACAAGTGAATACACCAGTCATTGGCGGCCTCGACTTCAATCTGATGGATGCGACAAGGAAAGGAAACTCTAGCCTTTCATAATGTAGAATCCAAATCTGTTGGGTGTTTGATTACCATCTCTTTCTCCTCAGTCCTCAATTAGGACCATTCTCCCTGCCCTATGGGGGTGATCAAGAGATGTGACCATATAGAGTGAGTGCAAGATACAATGTGAAATTGCAATGGTATGCAATTTTTGATGTTACACATGGACCCACCTAAATATTTATCTCTACAATATCTACATACATAGAGAATATTAATTTTACATGATTCATATCTTATTGCATGTTATTGCATCTAATTCATCCATCCTTGACATTCTTATGTCTTTCTATGGTGTTGGATGAGGATGTATTTTCTCTCCTATCTACACTTTCTCTTCCTCAGTAGATTGGATTAGTATCTTTCCTTCCTTCTTAGATGCACTCACTTCATTTTGCATAAGCTTCATATTATATCTCCTCTTCCCATGACTTTTGATAGTGATATGTATGATCATAATGATGAGCATTCCCTTGAAGTATCTTTCCTTCTCATGATTTAGATAATGATTATGGCATCCCTTATATGTAGATATGGATTAGGTGTCATACATTATATTATTATATCTATAGATGATATGTGTTATGTTATATTTTATTATTCCTTAATTATTCATGATGATATGACTTGTGATTATTATTATTTTACATCTCAAGTTAGTTCTATGAATATTGATGATAGTATTTCAGCTAGTGATATATTACATGATGATAAGATGCATTATTATTTTAGTTCAATTAATTCTTGTGTAAATGTTACTAATTCTCTTTCTCATGCTTATTAATTACATGGTCATATTATCACTCTTAGTGATGACTCATGGCATGATGAATTTGATGGTACTACTTATCCATCTTTAAATGTTAATTCATTTTTTTTACTGATTATGAGTACTTGGATGATGATATCTTATTATGAGTGAATTTAGACTTTATTTGAGTGGTAGAGATTTAAAATGGTTTGATTAATCTTATTTATTCTATCATTTATTTTTGGGTTTGGCACATGATTTTATTTTCTCATTTTTCTTATTTTAATGGGATTGAGGATAGTGTGGCCTTAGTTGATCCTTCTCATGATCTATCTTCCAATGATTCTTCAACCTCTACCTCTAGTATCCATATGGCTTATGTAACTAGTCTTGCTATCATTCATGTCAAGCCATCTCCTCCAAGGCATATACCTATTTTTCATGCCTACACTACTTCATAGAGTTATCATATAGTTGGGGATACATATTAGAAAATAGATAGGATCCAAAATGTTCCATTTCAATAGTCAAATTATTCATCTAGTACAATTAATCTTCTTCCTACACCTAATCTCACATATAAAGCATCTAAGGAATATGATATTATTGATCAACTTCAAAATATGTACAAGCTAAGATATAAATTTGGGATTTATTATGTATATCACCCTTGTATAAGATTATCATGTAAAAATATTTATAAAATGTTCAAGTGAGTTCTAGTACTACTCCACATTTAGTGACATTTGATAAAATATATTGGTATGCTATTATATTTGATGACATAAAAATGTCACGAGTTAGTTATTAATAAAATTTTACCTTTATAAATTGTGGCGAGTTATGGTCAGTTAAAAATGACACTTATTTAAATATTTGCACTAAGAATTAATTGAAAATTTCAAATATGGATAATGTCAAAATTATAAATATTAGATCTTAATATTAGAGGGTTTGGCAATGTTGGAATATATTCCTTGGGTACCATTACACTTCTTATTACAACTATCCCACTTACTTTAGTTACATTGTTACATGTGATGCTAAGTTGATTATATTATAATATTTTCTTAAGGTATTCATGGTTGTATGTTTTGTGAGTCATACCTTCTACATTGTACATTGATGCACATTAAATTTTGGTATAATGCTAGAAATGGCGTATATTAATAGATCCTAAACCATTTAATATTTACTAATTGATGTCTCTAGAGAATTTATTATATAAAATTAAACAATCAAAGATGGACCCACAAAGGAAGAAATTTCACAAAATGATATTGCATAATTTTATGGTGTTTGGAGTGTATTAGATTTTACACTATGTGGTATAGAAGAGTATGTAATGTCCCCTTTTAGGATATTCTTTAAAACAACATTTTATCAAAATATGGAAATATTTTTATCCAATATTAAGAAATTTTAAATATTACTCATATCAATAAATCATAGCACAATACCCAAGGAGTCAAATCGTGAATTCCCTAGCAATACTTTACAAAATTGTTGAATTAAAGGACCTCGCCATAACTCAACAATGAAAGTACCAAGGACCCCATCCCTAGCTTGTTAAGGTCATGAAAAGACCATGTCCTTGTAACCCTTAGCCCACCCCATGAACTTGAACCCCATCTAATTTGCAAATACTACCTAGAATTCATAATTGATAACTTGATGTATTTGCTAGACTATAGTTGATTAATGCTTCTTGATGGATTAACATTTCAACCTTGAATAATAATTGTATTCTTTAATCAATGATTTTTGTTTGAATCTATTTTCTATAGTATATTTTTTACTACCTCAATTGTTATTTATTTCTCTTTTTCTACTTGATTCCTCTCCCCAATAATTTATTCTCCCTTTTATATCTTCCATGGTGGGGAGAATCACATATTTTTATTTTTATTTTTATCTTGTCAATGGATACATCCTTTTATAACCAATTTTTTCCCTTAAACCTTTTTAATTATTAATTATATGCCTTTTTTGTGAAATCATTGCATTAACAACCTTTATTTTAATTTCATCAATCATTCTTTAGAATCGTAATGATCATTATTTTAGAAAATGATCTCATTTTCCTTAAGGTTGTGATTCCATTCTTGGGCATGATAGTCCACCCTTCCCAGGATCGTTTGTCCATGAGAATTTTTTGATTGGGATGATTAAAAAAATTCTACTCCTTCCCAAGTAGAATCCTCCATGGGTAAATTCTTCTATTTAACCAAATATTCTAGAATAACTGTATTCCTTAATTTATTTTCTCTCATGTCAATTATGACCTTAGGTTCTAAAATTAATTTTCCCTCATCATCAAGTAGGGGTAACTCCGAACATGGTGTAACATGTTGACCTAGCACCTTCTTGAGGCAAGATACGTGAAAAATATTATGGATCCTACTATTTGCAGGTAGCTCCAATTCATAAGAAACTTTGTTGATTCGTCTTAAAATATTATAAGGCCCATAGGATCATAGCTTGATTTTTTCTTCTCCACTTCCTTTGAGAGAGGATTTTTTATATGGTCGCATCCTTAGGAAAACTAAGTCTCCAACCTCAAATGTCCTTTCAGATCTACGACAATCAACATACATCTTTTGTTGATTTTAGGCATGTTGCAAGTACTCTTCTATCCATAAGGATCAAATCTCCAAATAATATTTCCTCATACCCATAAAGTGCTTTGGAAGGGCTCATCCCTGTTGAAATATGATGAGTAGTATTATAACAATATTCTCTAAGATGTAGCCATTTAACCCAAGTATTTTTTTCCTTGTGACATAATTCCATAAGTATCCTTCAAGCCATTTATTTATAATTTTAGTTTTCCCATCAGTTTTTGTTCGGTAACTATTGCTTGGGGTAAGTTCTATTCCTACCAAATTAAATAGTTCTTGCCAAAATGAACTTAGGAATATACTATCTCTATCGCTAACAATGTTCTTAGCTAGTCCATGTAGTTTGAAGACTTCTCTAAAGAAGGGATCAACTAATTGTGGTGGGCACCATATATTCAGAATACATTGCATGAAAATGAGCATACTTAGAACTAGCGACCCACCACCATAAATATGCAATATTTCCCTTGTACCTTTGAAATAAATTGAAATTATCTCCCATTTTTTATTTGGTAATGGTAAATGTTGTAACAACCTTTATGGAAATTTTTTCTCTACCTTGTTTCTTTGAAAAACCATACATTCCTTAATATGCTTCAAAATATTCCCTTTGAGACCTTTTCACAAAAATCTTTCCCACTTTTGCTTGTATGTTTTGTAGTAACCTTGATGACCCACTAATGGAGTGTCATGGTATTCCATCATAATATTTCTTTCATTTTTTTATCATGGGATAAGATATATTCTATATTTATAGAGAATAAGCTCCTCCACCACCTTGTACTTATCATCTTATTGTTTTTCTTCAGTTATATCATTTGCTAATGTATCCTTGGTATATTTTGCAAGTATTGAGTTTCTCTAATATGTGAAGATGTTTGTCATAGAACATAGGTGAGGTCTTTGTGATAAAGCATTGAACATAAAATTATTCTTTCCCTTCATGTATTCAATATCAAAGTCATAGGATTACAACTTTCTAACCCACTTTTTTTTCCTATCAGTTAGATCCTTTTAGTTCAAAAAGAATCTTAAACTCTTATGATCTATTTTGATAGTAAATATTCCAAAAACTAAGTATTGTCTAAACTTGGCTAGGGAATGCATAATTTCTAACATTTCTTCATCATAATTAGAGTAATTCCTTTCTATCTTTTTCAACTTGTGACTTTGTATAAGTACTTTTACAATACCTTCCTTGAAAGTATCACATTCTAACTCAAATGAAAGAAACAAGTTTGGAATGGCTAACACTAGACAAGAACTCATTATTTATTTGAGTTTTTTAAAATATTTATAGGCCTCCTCTCTCCATGAAAAGGAACCTTTCTTAGTCAAATCTGTCAATGGAGCAGTTAACTTTGAAAATCCATTAAAAAATATTCTATAATAATTATAGAGCCTTAAAAATGTCATTGAATGAGTTAAATTCATTAGTTGTGTCAAATCTACTATTTCCTTGATCTTTTCTTCATCCACACTAACTCCTTGGGAATTGATCTTGTGCCCCTACGAATTTTCATACATTCCAAATTCACATTTGGATGCTTTAGAAAAAAGGGAATGTTGCTCAAGTATACCCAAGACTTCATCAATATGCCTCAAGTGTCCGTCCCAAGTTTTATTGTAAATTAATATATTGTCAAAGAACACAAAAAGAAATTTACTAAACTATTTATTGAATATGTGGTTCATTTAGGATTGAAATATGAATGGGGAATTGGTTACCCCAAATACTAAGACTAAACATTCAAAATGCCTAAAATGACACCTAAAGGTTATGTTAGGAACATCCCCACTCATTATTATTTTTTGGTATCCCCTTCTTCTAATTCAATAGCATGCTCAAAAACCCTCTTACGAGGTAGTCGTGATGTAATATCGCCAAAAACTCTCTCATGTTTGTCTAGGATAGATTCAATATCAACATGTATAGTTTCCCCTCCTTTGGATGAAGATCTATCAAGGATCATACATTATGTTTCCCACTCTACTTTCCCATGCCTAAAATATCTTTCCATCCTTTTTGAAGTCACCACCCTCAGAGACCCATCTAATAGGCCTTGTATGTAAAGAAGCTAAGGTAGCAGAAAAACTTCCTATACTAATCTTGAGGAAAATAATGAAAAAATTTTACAGATCTTTAACAGTTACATAAACTTAAACATAAATATCATGCATACCACAACGTGCAATGATTTACATGGGGAAAACCCTTTCAGGAAAAAAAACCCACACTCCAAAAGATGCCCAATATATTATTCAGAAATCATGAAGATTACAATATACTTACAGAGTAAGCTTCTCGTAGGAGTATCACCAACTAGAGATCCAAAGGAAACATGAATGCTATCAGAATCTTAGAATACATTACAATACACATTCATAATACAATGACCTCATAAAATAGGGTTGTCTTTTAGGGCAAGTCAAGTTAATAAAATATCGACTGACAGATCTAAGACCTAATGATGAACAATCACCGACATATCAAAAATACCTTATGTAATTGTAAGGTTGAGACACATTTTCCCAACATTGTAGAATTGCTTCCTTTCCATTATGTTGGAAACATAGTTCCATATTTTGGAAATCTTGATAATACCTACCTAGAGAATGTAACAATTGAATTCCCAAAACCACATATGTATCTCCCATGTTTACAACATAGAAATATTTTCTTATTTGGTGTCTTACCAAAGTAATTTTTAGTTGTTGGATTCATTTTGTGTATAGAGTAGTGAAACCATTTTTCATGACTACCTCTAAACCTTCAAAACTTTCAAATTTAACTTCATACTCATCACTAATCCTTCATCAATGAAGTTATGTGTAGCACCGCTATCCACTAAGACCGTCACTTTTTGTCCTTGTAAGACAATACAAATTATAAAAGGGGTGATATTTGTGTGCCCTTGAAAGTGTGGCTAATGTACCATTTTCAAACTCTTCATCATCTTGTTTCCTCTTCTTTCTTTCAATTTCAAATTCCCTTTCCTCATATTCATCATCTGTTATTGCTTCTACGCAATGGACTTATCCCTTCTTCAGGAATTGATGACCTAGCTTCCATGGTCCTCTATATTCAAAACATTTTTTTTTTAAACACTTAAAAATATTCTTTCTCCTTGTTGGATGGAGGAGGTAATGCTTTTGGTTGGTAAAGGGTTTCTTGTGTGACTCCTTGTGGTGGCTCTTGTTTTTAGGTGTTGAGCCTTCCAAATTCAAGGACCTTTGAATAGAATCTTGTAATGATGATGGTTCAAAAGCTCAAACCAATCCTCTTGATCAATTCAAAGAATCCTTGAATAAATAAAAACTTGAGTCTTATTTCAATAATAGCTAATACCATGACAAAGATCCTTTGGAATTTTGTTACATATTATTCCATAGACCCTCATTGTCTTAGGCATGTTAACTCCTTAAAATGCATCTTCGGGTTCTTCCTATCGAACCTTTATATAAGTCTTTGTGTAATGTCATCGTATGTTACCATGAGATTATGCCCTTGTGTGCTTAGTCTATGATGCCACCATTCATGTGATATTCCCTCTAAGTGAAGAATAAAAAAATTAATGTCTTCATCTTCTATCAGGGGACTAAGAGAAAGATAGGTATCTATTTTATGGACCCATGCTCAGGAAGTGACCTTCCCTGACCCATAAAAAGTGGGAAGATTCATTTTACTTACTCTTTACCTTAAGTATTTGTTGGCTTGCCTTCCTTCTTTTCTTGACATATTTCTTGACCTTGCATTATAATATTCTTTAAAAGAAATATGCCTTTTAATGTCAAGATCAATTCTTGAATATGCTTCCACACATTCATCAATGTCATTTGTTGCCATGTTGGGTTCTTCTTTTTTCTCATGATTTATCCTCTCTTGGTAAGAATGTAAGCCTTGTCACTCTAGGTGAAGATCTCAATGGAGGCCTATTATTATTCTCAGAATAATTTGAATTAACATCTCTTCCATTGTTTTAGTTAAGCCTAAGAGCGTTGATTGTATTATTCATGTTTTAATTTCTTGGAGAAATAATTGTGTTGTTTTTTCTTGTCTCTCCAGATAATAATTCAATTCATTTACTTGATTTCCTTCTAAATCACCCATTTTATTACCTTTGCTTGCTTCTATTTTTCTCATTTCTCTTTCCAAGTCTCTTTGAGATTTTCAACTAAATTCCATACACTTAATTTTTGATCCTCAAGATGGCAAGATCAAAGCTCTGATACCAATTGTAATGTCCCCTTTTAGGATATTCATTAAAAAAATTTCTCAAAATATGGTAATATTTTTATCTAATAGTAAGAAATTTGTGATAATACTCAGATCAATAAATCATAGCCCAATACACAAGGAGTCAAATCGTGAATTCCCTAAAAATACTTTAAAAATTTGATGAATTCAAGCACCCCACCCCTAACTCAATAGCACGAAAATACCAAGGACCCCATCCTTCCAACCCTTAGCCCACCCCATGCCTGGACCTCGTCCAATTTGTAAATACCACCTAGAATTCACAATTGATAGCTTGTTTTATTTTCTAGACTATTATTGATAATTTTTTCTTGATCGATTAACACTTCAATCCTTGAATAATAATTGTATGCTTTAATCAATAATTATTGTTTGAATATTTTTTTTGGTAGTATATCTATTACTACCTCAATTGCTATTGATTTCTCTTTTTCCACTTGATGCCTCTCCCCAATAATTTGTTCTCCCTTTTATATCTTCCATGATGGGGAGAGTCACATATTTTCATTAATATCTTTATCTTTGCAAGGGATACATCCCCTCATAACCAAGCAGTTCCCTTAAACCTTTTTAATTATTAATTATATGCATCCTTATGGAATCACTACTTAACAACCTTTCTTTTAATCTCACTGATCATTCTTTAGAATTGCTATGATTATTAATTTAGACAACGATCTCATTTTCCTTAAGGTTGTGATTCCCTTCTTGGTAGGGGTATGATAGAGTATCAAGTTTATCCTAAATTTTACAATATCACTTCTCTTTACATGGATCCATTTATCTATGGGAAACCACTTGAAGCATATGATGATGAAAAATTAGTTTATGTATGTGATAATGATTCAAAGATTAATAATAATTCTTCTTCTTCCTATCTACCAATTGATTAGTTATATGGTTCCAAATTTAAAATTGTGAAAAAACTTGATTATAAAGGTAAAGTACTTTGGATGACATGAACATGGTATATTTGATCCTTAATGAGATTAAAAATATTGCAATATTAGTTATATGCCTAACTATATAAAGAAATGGTAAAAAGGAAAAAAAAAAAAAGGAAAAAAGGAAAAGGAAAACACCTTGTAGTATCTATTATTCATATTTATTTTTCTTACTGGCATATCATTTTCACTTATTCACATAAATATTATAGTTAAGTTAGTTTATAATTAGATTCCTTTTAATGAAAAAATTGATATAACTACATATTCCATGATGACCTACAATGTTCATTACTTATCAAACTATTAGTGTGTGTATATTATTAGTGTCACATTATTCACCTACACACTTAAGCATACAAAAAACAAGAGAGAAAAACTAAATGTAAATAAAAAAATCAATGTTTAGGATAATTATCTCATTGGCTATGATGTGGACATATATATTTTTAGAGAGATTATACAATAGTGCATTTATTATAGTGGTTTTTTTTTTATACAATATTTATGGGTCGTATGGTCATAAATTATCACTATGTTTAAGGATTATTTTCATAGGGGGGATGTCAAAATCATATACACTATTATTATAGAGTTTTTATACTAACTTTTGATGATTACATGGATGTATAAATTTCATCATTGTTATAAATGACGATTGCTTATTGATCCAATGGTACTTAAAAGGTAATTTTTTTATGATATTACTATTCATATTCTTGCATGATGAATAATTTCTTATATGGTTGCAGATGATGCATTCAATGATGCTTATCTTATATACTTACTTGATCCTTAGAGTTTATAGTGTTACTAAGGGTAGTTTTTGTTGAACACTTGTAATACTAAGAGGGGGGTGAATCAATATTCTATTAAACCATTCAATCATTATCCATCCAATTACTAGAGCATATTTAACTGTTATAAAGAATGAAAGCATGAAAACATCTACAACATCACATAACACATGAACACCAAGATTTTTATGTGGAAAACCCAAAATGGGAAAATTTGTGGTGAGGATTAGCTCACAATATATTATAACTAGCTATAAGATATTACAGAAAGGATCACTGCCAGGTGGACTCACTGTCCAAGTGAACTCACTGCTCACTAAGAAAAAGAAAGAGAGAAAGAAGGTTTGTGGCTACATAGCCAATATTTGAACTGATACAAAATGAATCTACCATACGTTGCATTCAGTTCCTTTGAAGCTCAAAACACTGACTTGATATACTTCATCCAACTCAAATCACAAATCTCTACTTTGCTTTACATTCGCACACCTTTTCTCATTTTTCACAACTCATTCGCTCATCTCTACATATTTTCATATCACTTCTTGTATTTGGATCATGTACACATTCAAATTCAATATCCACAATCTCAAAACAACATTGTATATATATCAAAATCTATCACAAACATCAATTAGGTTGGCCTAATTAGATGTAGCCCTAAAACATACAAAACATGCCTTGTCAGCACCTAATTCAAATCAAAATGCCTTTGCACCCAAAACAAGATGTGCAAAGTGTAATATAGGTTGGCATGGACCTATAATAGCTCCCTCTTACATTCACATCACATATTTAATCTTCACAACCCTTTACATACATTAGGTTGGCCAAGCATAGGACCTAAAATAAAAATACTCCAACTGTTCATCACCATAAGATATGTGGACCTCAAAATTTCACGCCAACTAGAAAACACAATGCTGACACCTGTTCACATTTTCCCAAAACTGCAAGGCATAACTCAAATCCATGGAGGAGTGCAGACCAGATAAGTCATAGTCATTACACAAAAAATTGTGTAACCTTATATGTCAATCTTCTATTACTTTCATCTTACAAGCCATCTATCCAAATCATGTGAAATTCTATATTAAGATGCTACTGATATCCATAAACAACATATTGGAACCACAAAAGTAAATCTCCAAGTGTGAACAAATTTAGACCAAAATATCGAAGGGATCTGTGTACTGAATCTATCAGTGTAGACACTTAGCAAAAATACTTAACTGTTTCTATGTGTGGATCAAACCCAAGAAAAATACTTAACTATTTCTATGTGTGGATCAGACCCTCTTGTGAAATGTCTCTTTTGCAATCATCCTTCATACAATGTTGACATCCATCATGTAATATTGACATCAATGAAAACTCATTAATGACAACCTTCTTCATTCTTTCAAGATTTTTTAAGTGTTAACATTCTTTGGTCCATTGTCCCCTCACCTTCCTATGATAACCATTGTTATACCTTTCACCATATGATTTATCATTATATATTATGACCTTTTCTTTCATTACTATTGAGGGAAACTCTAGGGGAATCTCTTACCCTTGATTTATATACTTGGGTAAAAGTGCAAACTTGTGTCACTTTTATAAAGGAATCAACCAACACAAACAAAAATTCTCAACTTTGACCATATAAAAGTGGTCTTTATGTTTTGAATTTCAAAATGATGTAAACTAATGAAATGTAAAATTCTTGATGAAGTTTATTCTTGTAAATTTTTATTTATTTTTATAAATTTAAGAGCAGATTCTGAATTGCTGAAAATTTCAAGAAAAAGTGAAGTTGAGTTGACGCCAAGAAAAAAATAGAAAACAACTTTATTTTCCCTAGAATATTTTCCCAAATAGATGACTTCAATATCTAGTGCATGGAAAAAAAAATTAAAATTTTGATGTATATTTTCCTCATAATAACGTGTTAAAGTCAAACATACCAAAATTTGATAGTTTTCATTTGATGTCAACTATTGCTTGATTTTTTTATCCTTTTCAAAAAAATAAATTATACCCTTTTGGAGAGAATTTTCCCCGCTAGTGTACCATATATTTTTCAAATTTTTTAATATGATTTAGTATTTTTAAATTTCTAATCAGCCTCATTTTTTTTAACAACCTACTTGCATTATTTAAAAAAAAACATATTAAAACTAATCAAAATATCAATCAACTATTGCTTTATTTTTTTATCCTTTTCAAAAAAATAAATTATACCCTTTTGGAGAGAATTCTCTCCGCTAGTGTACCATATATTTTTCAAAAATTTTAATATGATTTAGTATTTTTAAATTTATAATCAGCCTCATTATTTTTAACAACCTACTTGCATTATTTAAAAAAAACATATTAAAACTAATCAAAATATCAAAAAAATATATTCTATTTCTTCACTTCAAGCTCTACAAAAGGGCATTTTTTAGTTTTTTGAAAAAGAATCATTTTGATAGAAGAAATATCATGTTCAAGTGGAAAGTTTCAAAAAAAAAAAAAAAAGATGAGGTCGTTGCCAACAAGGATGCCACATAGACAGTTTCGAGCGAAAGGGTTTTGACCAAAACCCTTTTGCCCAAAACACATTCAGTCGAAAACCTACATACAAATTGAGTTGCATTTTAAAGAGACAAAGGGAAAAAATTTGTTTTGTTGTTTTGGATGAAAGGGTTTCACTTGAAACTTTATTTTCCATGTATAGGCCACGTAGATTTGGGTGAAACTATTTCGCTAAAAACTATTTAGGGCGAAGTTGTTTCATTGGAAACCATTTAGAGTGAAACTATTTCACTCGAAACCATTTAGAGTGAAACTGTTTCACTCAAAACCATTTAGAGAGAAACTGTTTCACTCGAAACCATTTAGAGCGAAACTATTTCACTCGAAACCATTTAGAGCGAAACTGTTTCACTCAAAATTATTTAGGGTGAAATTATTTCAATCAAAATTGTTTAAGGAAAAATTATTTCACTCGAAACTAAATTAGGGTGAAACTGTTTCACTTGAAACTATTTAGTTGGTTGAAAGTATGACATAGGTTTGTGCTTTTACCCACTTACATGGTAATCTTTTTCTTATCACTTGAGCTATCTTATTTGATTAATACATGATGTTATCATTGATATTTATTATATCTATACTTATTGTGACTTACATAATATTATCATTAACAAATTTTATTTCATGCTTTTATTGCCTTACATGATGTTATCATATTCCCTTACCTCCAATTCCTTGCATTAATTTTTTGTGACCAATTGGAGTAGGCATATACAATCTATAACATTCATCATGATTATGATCATCATGATACATTTTCTTACCATTTTTAGTACCAAATAAAACTCCAACATCATTTTTTAATGGAGTATGTTTTTGCATAGTCAAATCCCTTATCATGTTATCTACAATTGGATAATTTTCCCTTGGTCAAAGTCATTTGGCATCTTACTCTCTTGGTTGGAGTCCTTTAACAGTTTTTTGGGTCACATGTCCCTTTTATATTTCTACTTGGTTAGAGAAATAATACTTTCCACTTAGTCAAAGTCTTTTACCATACACCTTTTACTTTTTTTGACTTTTAATAGTTGTGACTGTTAATTTTTTGATAAATGTTATTCGTTGGAGCTTTTATTTAATACTTGTAGGTTTCCAATGTGGAGCACTCATTGAAAGGAGAGTACACATGATGAACATGCATATTTTTTTCCTTCAAGTATCTAAAATATTTAATTTCTATGTTGATTGATTGATTTTACTTTGACATACACTTCATATTAGTTCACATCCATGTCAAAATGGAGGTAAAATGTAATGGTAAAAATTACATATTTACACTCAATTTCCTTATTTTATAGGCCTATGACAACAAAATTTCCTTATACATTGACTAATGTGGATGATAACATGCTTTTATAGATGAAGTTATATTCAAATTTCTTAAAATAGGCCTTGTTTCCCTCCATCACTAGTTATTATAAAGGACTAAAGTGTAAATCATTTTAAATTGCATACTAAGGTGACACATTTAGGGACTCACTATAATTCATTTAAATAATCTAGGAGAATCAAGAGAACATTATGTTACATCCCTCATTCCTAGCCATTTTTGAATAAAAGGATTTCAATAAATATTTGTGGTGATTTTTTTTTGATAAATTAAGTAGTGTTAGGGACCTGAACCTAAACAAAGAAACAACAAATCCAACCGGAGCAAACAAAAATTGTTCAAGAACAACTGAGCCCAAAGAATAGAAACTAGGAAACAACCTCGAAAAGTAACAAAACCCCAACCCAACAGCTTAATCAAAACATACTAACAACTTGATATATATTTGTGACATGTTAACCAAACAGAAAGAAAATAACAAACCAAAATCATAATAGCATCATTAAGCATAGAGTCATTAATTAAAGTTTTAGGCTTTAGAGCCATAAGTAGAGTTAGTAACCGAACCAAAAGATAAAGTTTAAATAATAGAAATCGAAAAGGATCCATTGCAAGACCACCGAGTCACAGAACAAAATAAGAAATTAAGATTCATCATTGAGGCTCCAATTGTCTTGGATCTCATCCACCATGTGCTCCATTCTTTCCTTGAGTTCCATCACCTTGACCATGTTAGCTTAATTTATTTTACCTTTTTTAGTCTGTTGTTTTCAAATTTTTCCCTATCCCAAGATTGTACCCATGACCGCTCTTTTCATTACACCATCCATGACTTTATAGATACTCTTGATAACAGTTTCAACAACTTGCATCCTCCTCAAGTTATCAACAACCTCCATTTGTTTTTCTCTTTGATCCATCCTTACAATCAAAGCTTCCAAAGTAGTTTCCATATTTGTTTTCTCCTTCACCTTTAGGTTCTCCTTAGTACTAACTACAAAAGTGGGGGTTTCGAAACCTTCAAACTCTGTAGGACTCCCAATATCCATCACCTTAACCTCATATTTTTTAGGAATCTCATCACCTTCTCCTAACTCCTCTTCCTGCTCATTTATTCCCTCTTCCACATCACGACCAACCTCCTCCTTCTCATTAGACTTAGAAGTTTCCTCTTCCTCTGAGAATTTTGTCTCCCCTAAACTATCTAGGATGTATTCTTCCTCTAAGGAATCCTCATTTTTCCTTTCCACCACTTTTTTTCCTTTTTTATCTCTTCGGAAGAAACTGTTGGAAGAATGAAGAAGGTGTCCTTCGTGTTTGTTGTCATTAATGCCAACACTATTTGGTAACTGGCTAAGTAAATTGTGTGTCTACACTAATTTGGTATTTTGATCCGGAAATCCTCCCAGTAAAGGAAAATTCAATGATTTTTTGACATGTTTCTTAGGGGTGTTGGTTACAGCTATAAACGAGTTTTCAGCAAGTTTGGGTGATCCAGTTGAGTTATTCAAGTGACAGAAGTTCATCATTATTTTGGCCAATAGGGTTATGAACTGCTTATCTTATAAATGTTTAAAGTGTTTCTTAGTAGGTCTAGGCCAACCTAATCTACTTTTGTTATGATTTGTTGTATGCATTCCAAAAGGACTTTTCATTTAAGTTGACAAACCTTTTTGAATTATGCATTCAATTAGGCCAACCTAATTGATATATAAAGATGAAGCTATGTATATATGTGTGTGTATGGTGAAGATGTGTAAGAGATATGGATATAGATGAAGGAATGGTGTGGTATACAGTGATGCGACAAGTGTGATAGTGCAACTTAGGTCTTAACAATGTTGCATGCCTGGGACCGGAGTAGAAGTTTTTGGTATTCTAGAGCCTAACTGAAACTGATCTCTACACATTGAAGGTGTATTTACTCAATTCATCAATTGGTAGTGATCCATACCTTTTGTATCTTGGCAATAAGCCACTTTTGTATTCAGGTTGTGAGCCTTTCAAGGAAGTGCGTCTTGGCAGTGAGCCCTGCAATATCTTATAATCGGTTATAATATATTGTGAGCTAATCCTCATTAGCTCACACCTAAATTAATTATGTTAGTACTGTAGACACCTAAATTTGGACACTTACATTTGTCCAAATTTACCCCTTTTCGTCTAAATGTCCTCTTACTTGCATTAATTAAATAATATTACTATTATTTAATTAATACCCCCTAAAGTCCACTAAATCCCTATGGTATTTAATTAATTCCTCACATGTCACATCCTCCAACTTTTGCAAGTTGGCTCCTAATCTTCATTAGTCACTAACTGTCTTTTAATCATTGATTAGCTAGTCTAATTAGTATCTTGGTCAACTCTCTCATCTCCCAAGGAATATTAAATTCCTTTTATTATCCCCATGTCATAAATTCCATTACATCCCTCCAAGGCTCTCCTCTTCCCCATGTGATCATTGATATGTCACATCAGTCACATGGGACAGGTACTTACCTTTTTAAGGACCTTGTCTTATCCACAAGGTACTTCTCAACCTCATTTTTGAGAACATTTTCTTATGCTTAAGATATCCCCAATCATGTGGATTTAAAATTCAATTTTATTCCCCCAACACTTCTCTCATTCCTATGGTACTCTCACTTGTCACTATCACTCTCATCCCAAGGTACTTGTAAGTACCTCCACCTCATATGTCCTTTTCCACATCACCTATTCTCTTGACATCTCATCCTCCACATGGAAAGATGTGAGGGCTTGTGAGTCCTCAACTCATTATAGGCCTCCATCTTGGCCATGTTGGCTCAATCTTGACCATTGAATTCTCTAGAGAATTCTCCCCTAAATATAGAGGATTTCTATTCTCATGAACATAATTCACAATCACATTCAAGCTCTCCAACTTCAACTCTCATACTCTCACAACCTCCATAATTGTATCTTCAAGCTTTCATTGTAGCCATCTCTTACATATATCAAAATACCCTTCATCATTTGAATCTCCTTTGAATCCTCATCATTTTGCATCCACTTTTAGCACTCTTTCCATCAAGGAGTAGGCATTATCAACAATCAAAGGTAAATCCTATTGTTTTTCATCTTTTCTTTTGTTTGAGTTCAACTAGGCTAATCATTGAGGTGTTTTAGTGTTGTTTCCATACTTTTGCATTTTGTTTTACATCACTTAGGATAGGTAAACTTCATAGATCACAAGTAGAATATTGATTCACCCCCCTCTCAGTATTCAGTGTATTCAACAATTGGTATCAAAGCTTGGTTCCTCTGAAGAAGTCTTACAGCTTGAGGAATGTCCCAAAATTTGAATACATGGCTAAAAAAAGCTATATTGTTCCTTTGGAAGAAAACTCTGTCGTCAAGTATGCTGCCATCATGATTGGGCAAAAAATTTATTTCGCCAACAAGGTAAATTCAATATTTGCTATGGCAATTCACATTGCATATGAAATGGTGGAGAATGGAAAGGATTTTGATCTTTGTGATCTGCTTAGGCTATAACTTATGGAGAACCTAAATATGACTAAGGAAAAGAAGCATGTCTTTAAATTTGGCACTTTAGTTGTTTGCTTGTTATTTTATTTCCTAAGGGAGTTATCGAGAAGAAAAGGCATAATATGGGATAACTCCAAGCTGGTTTCTCATCAAATTTTTGATCATCTGAGTAGTCTAGTAGATTTTTGGGAACATAACAATTCCCTAACTACTTTCTTTGCATTATTTCAAAATTAAATGCATGAAAGAGACCGGATTCCAAGGAGTTTGGTGAAGAAGTATGAAAAAGAGATAACCTTTTCTGTAGCTACAGATTAATTTATCATTCAGGCTGTAGAACCCAAAACTTGATGGATTGAACCATTGGGATATGAGATTAAAGAAGAAATGGTGGAGAGGTACATTGAGATTTTGTTGAAAATTCCTAAGGATCCCTCTCAACCTAGGCATGGAACTTATGAGGAGAAATCTACTGAAGTACATTTAGAGGCTACCACATCTAAAAAAAGAAAGAAAGTTGAAGCTTTCTTCCAAGGTCAAAAATTTTCTAAGGATGATATAGAACAACTAAAGGAGGCCCTTGATGAAAGAAAATCTAAATTTTTTGAATAGTCCTCCAAACCCAGGAAATCTAGAAGAATATCTTTTGGTGCTACACCAGCACCTATCTCCAGTACTGCCACTTCTAGTACTACTAATATTGAGAAGGGAAAGAAGAAATAACAGAGTCCCTATGTATCAATTGATATTGATGCCCCTACCAGTCCTAGTACCAGGTCATCTAGGAGAAAGGTCATACCTCTTGTTGCACCATTTGCTGCTTCAGGAAGAAGAAGAGTAAAACAAAAGGCCAACTAGAAACAAAATCTAAGTGATGTTGTTGAGGAAGAAATAGAACTTGGCATAGAAGAGGAGCATTAGTTGAAAAGAAACAAAAGGAGGAGTACCTTCGGTGAAGAAGCTAAAACCATATTTGATATCTCTACGAATGAGAGAAAGAAGAAGAGGAGGATACTTACTGTATCCATGTACACAAAAATAAGAATGAAGAAGGTTCCTATGACCCTGTGGAGGACATGCCTGGATCCCCTCTGGTAAGTGATCATCCAACTCTAAATCTAGGGGCCTTGGTAAATAATATGATTGACAATGAACTTATGCCAACTGCTGAGTTATATGATAAGGTTAATGATGAAAGGAAAGAAACCATCATAAATGCATTTATTCAGTATATAGTTATTTGTAATGTAAGTATGGAGACCATACAGTCCAAAGTAACTAAAAGTGTTTGGGAAGCTTTAGTGCATAGAAGGCAAGAGGTTGAAGATAATATGAGAAATGAAGCCTTGAAATATATTAGTTCCACTTTTTTGGAGATAGAAGCTCCTATTCTACTTAAAGAATGTTCTACAATGTTGAGAGTGAAACAAAGAGTTAATATTTTAATGACTAAAGAAGAAGACTATATGGAAAAAGTAAGGAAAGAAACCCAAGATGTAATCAGACAATTAGTAAGGAGTTATGGGGCAAGAACCAGTTATTCATCCCACACAGCTTGGGCATAGGAACATGCTACTGTTGCAAAAGAAATGGATAATCTAGTCTTGGAGACTACTGATGAGGCACTTGGTGTTTCAGAGACCCCTGCCCCTCTATCTGACATAGAAGAAACTACCAGCAAATTCTTTCAAGGCAAACTATACTTCAACCTATGCTTCCACCTCAGCTAGTTAAGCTGCCATCACACCCAGGTTATGTGGACTTGACAAAGATTACACCCAGTGATAGAATAAAACTAAGTGACACTTTTCTCAGCTTTGTCACACAGGAAGCTACAGAGTCATATCAAAAGGGAAATGAATTGATAAATGAAGCTATTAAAGCTTTACAAGAGATAGCCCCCAGTGTTACAACAGATAAATCTTTAGCTCCAATTGAAAATCTAAAGCTTATAGTTGATTCAATCAAAGAGTACACATCTAACCTCGAGCTATAGACAACAAAAGAAGTGGAGTTAAGTCTGCTAGAGAAAATAATTTTGTTTCTGCAAGACAAGTGTACAATTGCATGTGATAAGGATTTGAAAACTTTGAAAGAGGTAATAGAATGTGATGAAGAAGCCCAACTGCTATTTTTTTACTGCATGAAGTGGCCAAAAGCCACACAAGGTATCAAGGATTTAATGGAGTCGATTGAGACTCAACTCGTTGATGCCTCTAGAGATTTTAAGATTGTAGATGATAGAAACTATGTTGGATGGGTTTCTATTACAGATCTTTAGAGAAAAAATTTCACCCTATAGAGGCAGAAGGAAGATGCTATGAGACGTTATGCCCAGTTCGGAGACCTAGTTATGTCTAGACAAGTCTCTATATCAATTGCACTGATGGAAGCAAAAAAACTTGAGAAGATGAACGTTGTTCCATCCACTCCGAAAGAAGGAGAAGAATTTCTGGAAAAATTAGAATCTCTACATAAAACTCTTTCCAAGGAAAAAGGAGTCTAGGATGATGAAAATCCAGCTTGGGAAGTGATACTCAAGGAGTTACAGGGTGCCCCCAGTTCCTGATTTGAAGTTTTATCTTTTCTCGGTCCTTTGTCCTTGATGTCAAAGGGGGGGAAGAAGAGAAGAGTCTGTATAAATAATGTTATGTTATGTTTTGGTGTCCCTGTATATATGTTAGGGGGAGCTGAGCACATTAGTGTTGCACAATATTTTATTTTAAAGCAAGTCTCATTTTTTTTGACACATGTTGCCATCAATGACAGGTAGAGATTGTTGGAAGAATAAAGGTGTCCTCTGGGTTTGTTGTCATTGATTCCAACATTGTTTGGTAACTGGCTAAGTAAACTATGTGTCTACACTGATCCAGTATTTTGATCCGAAAATCCTCTCAGTAAAAGGAAATTCAATGATTTTTTGACATGTTGCTCAAGGGTGTTGGTTACAGCTATAAACAAGTTTTCAACAAGTTTGGGTGATCCGGTTGAGTTATTCAAGTGACAAAAGTTCATCATTCTTTTGGCCGACAAGGTTATGAATTGCTTATCTTATAAATGTTTAAAGTGTTTCTTATTAGGTTTGGGCCAACCTAATCTACATTTGTTATGATTTGTTGTATGCGCCAAAAGGACTTTTGATTTAAGCTAACAAACCTTTTTGAATTATGCATTCAATTAGGCCGACCTAATTGATATATAAAGATGAAGCTATGTATATATGTGTGTGTATGATGAAGATGTGTAAGAGATACAGATATAGATGAAGGAATGGTGTGGTATACCATGATGCGACAAGTATGCTAGTGCAAAGGTCTTAATAGTGTTGTATTCCTATGACCAGAGCATAAGTTTTTGGTATTCTAAAGCCTAACCGGAACTGATCTCTACACATTGAAGGTGTATTTACTTAGTTCATCAATTGGTAGTGATCCATACCTTTTGTATCTTAGATATAAGCCACTTTTTTATTCAGGTTGTGAGCCTTTCAAGGATAGTGTGTCCTGGTAGTGAGCCCTATAATATCTTATAACTAGTTATAATATATTGTGAGCTAATCCTCACCATGGTTTTTCCCAATTTGGGTTTTCCACGTAAAAATATTGGTGTCAATTTTTTATGATCTCTTTTATGTTTTGGCTTACTCTTGTAGCTAGATGTGGATTGATAATTAAATGGTTAGTAATTAATTGTATTAGCAGAATATTGATTCACCCCCCTCTTAGTATTTGGTGTATTCAACAAAAACCTTCTCCTTATCAGCAACAACATTTTTTATATTTTGTACCCGCCTCTACCCCTTTTGAAGCATCAATAGCCAAATGAGTTGATCTTTGACCACTAGGGGGAGTCAAACCATTGTCAAGACTATTGTCTTTATCATCTGAAATAGTAATAGTTGGACTTTTTGGGCTTGGTTCTTTAATTACCACCTTTTTTTGTTTGATTAAGCCCGAGGAGAGGGGAGAGGGGTTACATTTCTCCAAAGTTATTTTAAGTTCTTCCCATGAGGGTTCTTCTTTCAAAGTGGTGGAGGGCTTATTCTTATTCAACTTAGCTACTCTCTAAGGGGAGTGGGGTTTGCTTTCAAGCAATTCAATGCAAATGGAGGTTTTAGTGGTTTGAGAATTTTCAAGGAGGTTTAGGGTAAGATTCTTATACAGAGTATTGGAAAGGATATACTTGCAAATGGCCCTAATAAGACCCTGATGTAGAGGAGGGTTAGCTCCATTCTCCATGCTTTTTTGGAGAGATGAACAAAGAAAGAAAGGGAGATTAATTTTTTCAAGGTGATGGATATGCTTGAGTATAGGGAGATGATAAACATGCGCTAACTAAAAATGAACTTCTAATGTAAAATATTTCAATACAAATAGACTTACATTATGATATGGCATCGAGAGTTTAAGTTTGGAGTTTCCATTGTGGAACCTTTTCCCTTTTTCTTCTATTTTAAAGAATCTCTCTATGTATTACTGGTAGTTCCCTATGCTCTTTTTTAATATTTTTTTCCCTTCATATGATAGGCCCATCGCTTTAGTAATTAATTTACCATCCATAGTGAAATGTAGACCTCCCATAGTCACCTCCTTGTCACTCCAAAAATTTGCAAATTTGTAACTTAGTTCTTCATTGTATCCCTCCATTGCCTCAAAGTAAGGGGTAAATCCCACCCAATCAAAGAGTCCCCAAAGCTCCATGTTTTGTTTGAGGGGGTCACAATTGCTTGGTCCAGTCCTCTTCCTAGGTCCCCCCATTATATTCTCTATGATCAGATATCCTTTTTCAACAATAGATAATCATTCACCAAACCAATTTCATCCAAAACTTATATCATTGGTAGAGTGAAGTCTTCTATGTTTAAAACTACACTAGAATTTTGCATTTGGGATCCCTTAGAATTAAACTAGCAATCCAAAATGATAATAATCATGAATTCAGTCTGGTCACAAGAGAAGATGTTGTGTTGTCCTTTTTTTCCCTTATTAGGAATGATGACCATTAAATCTTTACAATTCATAATTAAGAAACCTCTTCTTTGCATGAATTTGCAAGCTAATGCCCTAATGGAAGTGTCATTTTTATTGGATTTGGGGTTGAAAATACTTTGGGCGGGAGGTGGAATAATGACATTTATTTTAAATTGTCACCTTTTTAAAGTCGTTCTTGGGAAATACAAAGAAATATATGTCCATGTGTTATTTTAATTCTTCTTTAGGAAATAATTAGTTCTCATGTACACCTTAGATAAATCCTTTTCCCCATTCATAAATATACCCCAGATCATCAAAAGCAAGATGATCAGTAAAACTTTAAGCTTAACTTGATTAGTCATCATTAGGGAATCGTAGAGGGTTATCTTGAGGACTTTGGTTGTCGTCATTCCATTTGGAATTATTGATTAAATCAACTTTTTCTTTTTTATTATTTCCTTTGTGTGACTTGGAAAATTCATAAATTCCCAATAATTCCACTCATTCTTACTTTGACTTTTGTTTCTCATAGCATTGGTAGCCTTGTTACCCTCTCTATACACATGGTTAATTTTGTAATGCTAGAAAGTGTTAAGATTTCTTCTGCAGTAATCTAATATATCTTTTAGATCCCAGGGTACATCTATAATTCCTTTTAAATTATTAATTATTAATTTGGAGTCACCTTTGATTATCACCTTAATAAAACCTTTTTCCTTAGGACGATTTATGCAACCCCACACAGCTCTAGCCTCTGCCAAATTATTTGAAGCGATTCCCAAACTACTACCATAACCTTCAATTAAGTTTCTATGGTGATCTCTAATTACTCCCCCCATCACAGCGAGCCCTAGATTACCCTTTCAACAGGCATCAAAATTGTATTTTACCCAATCCACAGTTGGAGGTGACCAATTTGTGGATTTTCTTATAAGTTATTTCCTCCAGTTGACATTTGTTAAATCCTGAGTTAGACCCCACAATTGTTTAATGTGAATTTTTTTATATGAGGGAAGACATTTGGAGGGGGCATATTTTCCAGCATTTATGTTTTTTGGAATCTAATTTTTCTAATAGTGATACATAGATATTTGTTGTTCCTAGCAGATTCCTTGAAAATTCTATTTTTTTGCTCCTTCCAAAGTCCCCAAGCAATAGAGGGGGGAACTTGTCACCAAAGATCAACAATAATATTGTGATAAAAGGACACACATTCCAACAATCCATTAACATCTTAACTAGAGGATGGAAAACCCATTCGATCATCAAGTTCTTAAGGAAGAAAGACCATACTTCCCTTGAGTAGGAATAAATCTAAACATCATATGCATGATAGATTCCTCAACATCATTACATAGGTAGCATTTTCTAGCTAATTGAAAACATCCTTTCTTTAAATTATCCAAGGTTAGAACCTTACCATGGATAGTTACCCACCAAAAAAAATTCACTATTGGTATTAGATTTTTAATCCATACTGTGTTCCAATAGAAATCATCCTTCAGGATCAGGGGCTTAACCAAGACCTCATAGATAGACTTAACTGAGAGGTTCCCTGAAGAATTTCTGGTCTATATCCATTCATCTCCCCTTTCTTTTGAAAACAAATCAACATCCCCAATTACTTGAAGAAGGTGGTGTAGAGAAACATCCCCAGTAAACTGTCTTCCACCTCTGAGAGTGGCTCCATTAAGATAATTTGAAAAGACTTTCCATGTAGGCTTCATGTCATCCCAATCAATGTAATTTGTTACTTGTTTCCCAAGAGTTCTTATCAGCTTGTGTTTGATATGCATGAGATTGTTATTTGAAGATAAAGGTGTACCTTTTGTCCAGACACCATTCCAGAAATCAATATCTTGCCCATTCCCTATTCTCTTTTTAACTCCCAATTTCAATATTCCTCTAATTTTCATCAATTTTTTCCAAAAGAAAGAACCATAAGGGAGCTCATCATCCCAAAGGAAACAACCTTGATCTTTACCTTTCAAACATTTAGCTCTTAGAATCCTGACCCAGTCTTTAGCGCCTTCCAAAAAGTACCACCCCATATTAGCAACCAAGGCTTTTTTAAATAGTTTCAGTCTTCAGATCCCAAGTCCCCCATCATTTTTTGGAGCACAAAATTTATCACATCCAACAAGGGCCATCCTTTTTCTTTCTTTTGTTCCTGACCACAAGAATATTCTTTGTATCATTTCAATATTGTCAGCAATGAAGGAAGGAATGTTAAAAAGGGAGAGATAGTAAACTGAGATGTTTTGCGAAGGGGCTTTTAGCAGTTGTAGTTTCCTAGTCCGACTTAGGAGTCTCCATTTCTATCCATCTTGCTTCTTTTGAATTCTCTCTAAAATGTAGTTCCAATAATTGATGTGAGATTTTTTGGAGATGAGTGGCTGACCAAGATAGGTGGCAGGAAGATCAACTTCTTGACAACCTATACTGCGAAGGACTTTCTCTTTGATTGTATGATGCGTGTTGAAAAAATAAATATTTCCCTTGTTATAGTTAATATGTTGACTCAAGACCTTGGAATACTTGTTAAGGATATATTTCTAGTACCCAACTTCAACAACCAAGGCTTCCCCCATAAGGATAGTGTCATCTACAAACTACTAGTGAGAGGCCAGAGGCATGGAGGAAGCAGCTTTGAACCCTTTTAATATCTTAGAGTCAAGCAATTTTGAATGTTTCTTCTCAGGACCTCAACCACAATAATAAAAAGATAGAAGGAGAGGGGGTCACCCTGTCCAAGACCTCCACCACAAGAAAGAAACCCCTAGGTTCTCCATTGACCAACACTGAACATTTAGGGTGATGAAACACAAAGTAATTAAATTGAGGAATCTTCCTTTAAACCCAAATTTTTTTAGAACAACAATAAGGAAATACCATGAGACCCTATCACAAGCTTTAAATATATCTAGTTTTAGGGCCATGCCTTGTTAATGGAATTCACTTTATGAATACTTATGTATGATTACATTCATAATTATGAGAGAGGTTTGTAATTGTTGATTAAAAGTAAGAAATTATTTACAACTAAAATTTAGGGTATGTTACACATTATGGAATGAAAATAATATAGTGCATATGTAGTAAAATCTTATTAAATTAGTATTACATCAAAATATGAGGAGTGTAAATTTCCACTACTTCCTATTATCTTCAATCCTTATCATTTCCATTGAATTATCCCACATAGGGGATTGACTGAAGGAGAATATTTTTTTCTAGTAGGCTCCCAAACAGTATTTAGAAATGCCATGTTTCCAAACATAGGTGCATCAAATTAAGGTATATCCTTTTCAATCATTAGAATTATTCTAGTTCATTTTGCATAAGAAGTTCAAATTCACGCATCAAGTTCACTATGGATCACATTTAGAAAAAAAATCTAAAATTTTTCAATCCAAATCTACTATCTACTTGTTAGGAAAAGGTGTCTCAACCTTACAATTACAAAAGGTTACTATTTATAGTAAGTTTAATATTTGAGCATGGATTGGTCTAAAATTTTCCCCAAATCTATGGAATGGCTAAATAAGCATTTTGATATTTTTTTGTCACAAGATCATGTCTATATTTGAAGATATTTAAGTTTCCATTTTTATACTTTCAAACTCTGGTTTGAGGCCCTTAGAGGTTGTTGTTGGGCCTAAAAGTGGTTGTAACCAGAAAAGTGGGTTATAGCTTGATATAGTTCTTCACAAGCTTTCCAACAATTCAAATAGTTCATTAATCAAACTCTTGGATCAAAAGTTATGGCCTTTGAAATTTGGGTCTCCCGAATTGGAAAATGTGAAAATATGTTGGACACATAAAAGAGTTGTGAGGGGCAGTTACACAGTTGGTGTATGTTTTGACACATCATAGGTCATATTTAATTGGAGATAAGTTGGGCAATACTTTTTGGCTAGTTTTAGCTCATATTTTGTAAATACAGCTTGATGGTTTCATGTATTGTATCTCCTATATATTAGGTGCTTGAGATGAAGGTTGTGAGAGAGAGTCGTATAGATGTTGAGTTGCCTCCAGATATTTGGTTGGTGATACTCCCATGAAATATTGCTTTGCAATTTTATTGTAATCTTGTTGATTTCATAATGAAATAAAGAAAAAGGGATCCTATGTCCCTTGTGTTTAGAAAAATAGGATCTAGGTGCATTTCTCTAAAATTTCATTAGAAAGAGAGAAGATCACAAAGGGATAGGATTGACTTTCAACCTTGAGGTGAGCAAACCCTATTTTGGGATCTATAATCTCTACTTTCTTATGAAAGAAATGACTGATTGACACTTCTAGGAGATAATTTAAAATGAATTAACTAAGTGAATTGCATGACCTAACACTTGAAATGCAAAATATTATGATAATAGAAATAGAAATGACAGTTTGCAAGAAGATCTGGAAAGTGCAAAGTGGTATGTACCTACCCAGAAAAGTGGGTTTCTAGACCTGTAGTAGGACTCATTCACCCAAGGGAAAATGGGTCTTAGCACATGGATTTTTCTTAACTTTGGGGATCCTCTAGTGTAAGATTTGAGCTTCTCTTTTCCCTAGATTTCCCTATCGAAAAGTCAAAATAATTTATGAATCTGAGTTTCTGTGTCTTGAATCTACACATACAAAGAGAGAATATTTTTTTTGGGTGAATAGGGGTTTTCCTTAGTCAAACCCCATGTTGGTAATAAAACCTTGATAATGAAATGATGATAAATGGAAGGAATTGATGAATGAAAAATGCTATGTTACAACCCACCAAACCCTTAATGGTTGCTCTTAGAGGACTAAATTCTAACACATCTCTCTAAGGATTTGATCTTGCATGAATTGGCTTGATTGCTTGATTCATTTTATGCTTGAATGCTTGAAACCTACATCAAAATGCTAGCTCCAAAACATGACCTAAATATGCATATACTTTGACATGATGACATAATCTTGAATGTTGTTGTAGATGATTGATAATCTACTCTTTAATTCTCTTGAAAATAATATTTTCCCTTGTGAAATTTTCTTCTAGCTTGTTATATTTGAATTGATAAAATAACTATGTATTTATAGGTGTTTATATAATTTTTGAAAAAGTAGATTTCACAATCCAACATTTGAAACTTGAATTTGAATCATTAAAATGCCACCAAAAACATATTTAAAATTGGGTCCTGACACTTAAAGGGTGCCTAAATCTAGGACACAATTTCTAAGGTGTTTTAATTAATGTTAGCATTTGTTTGATATAGACTTCCCTTTCGGAAAATGGGAATAATAAGGCTTTGGAATACATAATTAGGCAACTAGAAGCTTAATTAAGTCCAATTAATCAAGGGGACCAAACATAGTGTGAAATTGTAAAGGTATACAATTTTCTACACTACATTTAGCCCCCACTTTAGTAAGATTATGAACTTACACTTAGACTCGCACTAAAGTAAACAAATATGTGTCACAATCGGTCCAAGTGTACAAATTTTATAAAGATGGGATAACAAAGGTCAAGGAGGTTGTGTAAGCCCTCAAGATCAAAATCCCATGGAAAACCAACATAAGTAGAAAGGGACACACAAGATATGTAAGATATGAAGCAACAAGACAAGATACACAAACATACAATGTCAAAATTAATGAAAAGATGAAGAAGGGATGGATCAAGCTTTAATTATTTTTCCAAAAGGTATTGATCAAGCCTAGGATATTTGTCTAAGAATACTCTCACAAGGGCTAGTGCAACCCACTATACACTAGGCCTACAAGATGTGAACTCATAACAACAAGTGGTAGATGGGAAATTCATGCGAGATCTATAGGCTCCCATATGTCAACCATACCAAAATTTATACTCCCTAATAACTTTGATAAGGCTCCACAACATGAACATGCTTCACAAGGCTAGCAAGTTGCATTATGCTAGACACTCATGGAATAAAATATAAATGTGTTTTGCTTAATACATGAGAGGTCTCACCTTAGTGAACATCACACTTGATATCACCACCAAGAGAGGACTAGTCAAGGAATAAAAGATTCACATCTTAAGGAATATTTATCATAGCATTACCACCAAGAGGAATGTCATATGTCGAGAAGGGTCACACTCTTGTAGAACATCAAGCATAATATCACCACAAAGAAGATACGTCACATAGATCAAGAAAGCCACACTTTGAATAAAAAGGTCACACTTCCTATGAGTTTTATATATCATCACTAAGAAGGGAACATGAAAACAATGAGTGGGGGACAATATGCCCCTCACGTAAAATGTCAACATACTTGTTATGTTTGTATTTAAAGTAGAAAGAGAGGAAGAGAGGATCCTTGAAAAGAATGCACATCTCCCAAAACTAGTTATCCTTTCCCCCCAAGCATAAAGACAAGGACAACCACCAAGGACTATCATGTTGCTACCATGAAAAATATGGTTTCACTTAAGATTGTACCACCATGAATGGAAATGAGAAAAACACATAAAGCTACAAATGCCACATAGTGATGAGCAACACAATAGGATGAAAATCATTATCAATTAAAGGAAATAGGTGCATCAACACAAGGAAGAGCATCACAATCCTTAAGATGTTGAATTTTATTACTCAAAGCCTTACATTCATTGGTTGAATGACCATGAACTCAATGATATGCATAAAATGAGATTTTTTGTAGAATTTCTTCCGTGTTCTTGGAGGGAGAGATATCAGGCAAGCTTGGAGAAGCCTCAACAAGGTACTCTCTTGATCAATAGTAGAAGATATTATTTTCTTCTATGAGAGGGATACTTCTTGATTACTACAAGGTGTCATACATACACAAGACTCTCTAGGTTTAGATTGTGAGATTTAGTTCTCTCCCTTAAAGGAGGGTGTAAAATCTAATAAACCCCAATCATCACTAAGACATGTGTTTGAAGATGAAGCAATATTTGTCCTAGGATTTTTTTGTGTGATGGAATTGATATTGAGTGAAGGTTTCTTTGATGCTTTCTTTTCTTTCAAAGGACAATAACCAAGACCTCTTGTTTGTTCTTGTAGGGTAGGCTCTATAGGGACACATATACCTTGTTCTTTAACACCGCATCCTTTTCAGTTATAGCCAAGTTGTTTCAAAATATCATAATCTCTTCCATAATTTTTTTCCATTTTTTTTGGATTTGGTGGTTTCTTATGATCACACTCATCATATGTGGATGTATAATTCTTGTTTTCCTCTTCTCTGCTAAAAGTTGTGGGACCACATAGTTTTGATGACTCAGATTGTGTTGATATTATGTCAGCTTTTTTTTCTTTTCCTAATTTGTGTGTAATATTGTATTATCCCATGAATTTAGGTGTAAAATCCAACGAACCCCAATCATTGTCCAATAGCTTTATGATTGATGACACACACTTCTCTTCTTCTTGTATCACTTCCACTTTTGTAGTTGGTGTTAATGTTGTAAGAGGATTTATTATTCCTATTTCAATTTGTAAAAAAAATTCTAATTGTAGGTCAACTTTGATTGTGTAAACCTTGTTGTAAGTGTACTTCAATAGAAGATGTAAAGTTGCAGGAACCACATTCATTGCATGAATCCAAGGTCTACCCAAGAGAATATTATATGAGAGCTCTTGAGGCATGACATGAATAGGAGTTTAAAATGTAACCTTACCCTCTCTACCAGGTAATGTTATCACACAAAGAAGTTGTTTTCCCACATTATCAAATCTATGGATAGATAAGGAATCTCATTGAATTTCACTCTTATCCACTCCAATCTTATCAAAAAGGATTACACTACAAACATTAAGCATCGAACCATTATCAATGAGAGCGCATCTTATTCCAGTCTTGTTAATAACAGTCATTATCATCAAAGCCTCTTTTTGTTTTTGCACTTCCAATGGAGGTAACTCATCTTGATGAAAGATAATGTCTAAATTAGGTGAATTCATATTCTCAATCATAGTTTCCACATTATTTGGTTGCACACTAAGAGGGATGATAACTTGTTTCAAATAATTTTGGAGCATACCAGGGTAAAGAGGTGATACTTAAATCAAATCCCAAAGGGAGATCTTAGTAGGAGTGTTACAAATTTGTTCCACAAGATCATACTCCTTTCCACTATGCGATGGTAAATGAGGGGCACTAGGAAAAATGGGTTGAGGGAGTGGTAATGAAGTAGGTATGGTTTTTGGTTTCCTATTATTCCTTGTGTTATATGTATGAGCAAGAATATTATAACTTGGTTGTTACAAAACATCATTACTAGTGAGTTGCCTTGTGAAATTCAAGATAGCCCCTAGAGGTTTTGGTTGGTGTTGAGGTGGTCCTATGATAATAAGTGGCTTAGGAGGTCCAGTAACTAAAGGAATCTTAGGAGGTTCAATATAAATCCTAGGTGGCCCAATTATTAGAGGACTCTTGGGAGGTCCAAAAGGAATTTTTGAAGGTCCTACAATCAAGGAAGATCTAATAGATACTTGTGCATTCATAACCTCAGCAAATATGACTTCTTGTTGATGACTTTCACATGAGGGAGAATCTAAGGTGACCTTAGTGTGTTCATCTAAGAAAGCCTTCTTGTCATCTTTATGTCCAACAATATCCTCCCAAATAGGAGAGGTTTTAGGAGAGAAGCAAGAAATATCCTCATGATGCTTAATGTTTGAATCTTCTTCGTCACAAGTAGGAGAGGTGTTGGGAAAAGAACAAGTAGTATTGTCATGGTTGTCAATGCTTTCATCTTCTTCTATCAAATCATTCTCATAAATGGGAGAAATATTGGGAGATGAATGAAGACTAGGCAAAGTGATGTTAAGAAATGTGTCAATGATCGCATCCTCTTGTGCCATAATATCTTCCCAAGTGGGTGGGGTAGGGGGAGAGGGACAAACAAGATTCTCATGATGCTCAATGATTGGATCTTTGACACCAAGATACCTTCGTCACAAATAGAAGAGGTATTGGGAGAAGAACAATTATGATTGTCATGATTGTATATGCTTGCATCCTCTTGTGTTATGACATTCTTACAAATCTGATAGATATGAGGAGGGTAACTAACATTCTTGTCAAAGGTTTTATTTTGTTTTCCATGAGTAGGGAAAATATAATCATACAATCCATGTGATACTCTATGAAAACCAAATTTTTGAAAAGGAAACAAGCAACTATTTGTATAAAAATGAGAACTAATCTATTCAAAATATGCAATGCTTCATAAAATTAAAACAATTGTCCTACAGATTTGATGATTTTCAATACTAGAATGCAAATAAAATCATGAATTTGTAACAAACAAGAAAAATGATACCTTTTCTTGCAAATACAATAGCAATTTTTTAGAATTTCAAAATAAACTTCTGCAAGCTGCAACAAACTAATGATACATAGACAAAAGAGTGTACAAAAGTTATCTGAGACACCTATACAAGGACAGATTCACCCTAGGGAAAATGGGTCCTTGTATAGGGTTCTAAAAAGTTAAAATTTTAAGTTTTATGTTATTCTTTGATGTTTCTTTTCCTAGTTGCAAACAGGTTAAATAGTGACAATATTTCCAGAAATTGAGATGAAATAAAATATAATTTTATGACAATGTATGAACAAAATGAAAACTTTTTAATGCAATTTTCAAATGTAAAATGCAACATTTGATTGATTGTAAGATTCAAAATTCTGAAAATAATGATATATGATGCAAATTTTAAACAAAACTATCCAATTTTTCACTTGTTTTGAGCTAAAATGAAAGATGCAATATGCATGCAATGAACAATTTCAGATTTTAACCACTTAAAAAATACAATATGAATGTAGATCTGATCTAAATATGACTAAATAAAACCCTAATATAACCTATGATGCAATATGGAATGCAATATTTTTGAATTTTTATGACTTTTTAGAATGTAAAGATGAAACCCTAACTAAGAAATGCAAACTAATACAATGCAAAACCTAGATCTAGAGTGAATTATGGAAAATTTCAGAAGGTATGTAATGTTAACATGTCAGGTTCACCAAAATGAAATAAAGAAAAAGAAATCGCAATATGGAATGCAATAATTTTGAATTTTTATGACTTTTCAAGTTGCAAAGATGAAACCCTAACTAAGAAATGCAAACTAATACAATGCAAGACCTAGATCTAGGGTGAACTATGGAAATTTTCAAAAGGTATATGAGGGGATCCCTCTCCTTTTGAGGTGGAGGTTGGGTTGGTTATTTGGACGGGATGGTGTGGTAGGATTGTTGAAGCTTCACAATGTGTTGTTAATTTGCTACAGTCTAGCTATGACAGGTTGATTGTTGCATGGTAGACTTAGGTGATCTTTATTACTTGTTAGGGTTTTTGGTCCCTGTTAAAACTTGTTTGTATTGGGTTTTAGGTTCCCTACAAAACCCATTTGTGTGTATCCTAAGTTTTCTTGTTTATATCTAATGGCTAATGTTGTATCGTTGTTGATGATTCGTTGATTTCTCTTTGATTGCAGCTTGCTCTCTTTAGATTGGGTTTTGGATTCCATCAAAACTGGTTGTACTAGGTTTCAAGGCCCCATCAAAACTTGTTTTACCCTTAATCAAAAACATGTCGGGTTCACCAAAATGAAATAAATAAAAAGGGATCATATGTCCCTTTTGTTTAGAAAAATAAGATCTAAGTGTCTTTCTCTAAAATTTCATTAGAAAGAGAGAAGATCACAAAGGGATAGGATTGACTTTCAACCTTGAGGTGAGCCAACCCTATTTTGGGATCTTGGATCTCTACTTTCTTATGACAGAGATGACTAATTAGAACTTTTTGGAGATAATTTAGAATGCATTAACTAAGTGAATTGTGTGAACTAACACTTGAAATGCAGAATATTATGATAATAGAAATGAAAATGTCAGTTTGCAAGCAGATCTGGAAAGTTCAGAGTGGTATGTACCTGCCCAAAAAATTGGGTTTCAGGACCTGTAGCAAGACCCATTCGCCCAAGTGTGAATGGGTAGTTGTACAGGGATTTTCCTCAACTTCGAGGGTCCTTTGGTGCAAGATCTGAGCTTCCTTTTTCCCTAGGTTTGACCGTCGAAACAACCAAAAATAATTTTTGAATCTGAGTTTCTTTGTCTTGACAACAATGATGACTAATTTAACAACTTTGCAAAATAGCTCTTTTCATCAATATTCAGTCCTTATTCATTTGTAAATCTACATATACAAAGAGAGAATTTTTTTTTTAATTTTTGGGTGAATAGGGGTGCGCCTTAGTCAAACCCCATGTTGGTAATTAAACCTTGATAATGAAATGATGATAGATGGAAGGAATTGATTAATGAAAAATTCTATGTTACAACCCACCAAACCCTTAATGGCTTCCCTTCGAAGAGTGAAGTCTAACACATCTCTCTAAGGATTGGATCTTGCATGAATTCTCTTGATTGTTTGATTGATTTGATGCTTGAATGCTTGAGACCTACATCACAATGTTAGCTCCAAAACATGACATGAATATGCATATACTTTGACATGATGGTATGATCTTGAATGTTGTTGTAGATGAATGATAATCTTCTCTTCAATGCTCTTGAAAATAATATTTGCTCTTGTGAAAGTTTCCTCTATCTTGTTAGATTTGAATTGATAAAATAACTATGTATTATAGGTGTTTATCTAATTTCCAGAAAAATAGATTCCACAAGCTGACATTTGAAACTTGAATTTGAATCATTAAAATGTTGCCAAAAACATATTTAACATTGGGTCCTGGCACTTAAATGGGACCCATTTTCCCTTGGGTGAATGGGTTCTAGGACCTAAATCTAGGACACACAATTTCCAAGGTGTTTTAATTAATGTTAGCATTTATTTGATATATGTTTCCCTTTCAGAAAAAAAGAGAATAATAAGGCTTTGGAATGCATAATTTAGGAAATTAGAAGCTTAATTAAGTCCAATTAATTAAGGGGACTCAAACATAGTGTGAAATTGTAAAGATATATAATTTTCTATACCAGACATAATAATATATTGGGTAGCTTTTGGAGTGGGGTTCTTCTCTCAAAAAGGTTTTCCCCATGTAAATCATTGTGATGTGGTATTAATGAAATTTATGTTTATCTATGTTTAGTTTTTGTACAACTATTGTAAAAATATAAAAAATTTGTATAACCATCCTCTCAAGATTAATGTAGGAAGTTTTTTTGCTACCTTTGGTTTCAATTGTGAATTGTTGGGTTTTCTGAACTAATCCAATTTTGAGGGGGAGCTTGTGCAAAAGATAATTTGTGATCTTGTTGTATGATTTTTAGATGGCAAGCACATCATGGAGAATAGAGGTAGAGAAATTTTCTAGTAATAATTTTCAGATGTGGAATCTGAAGATGGATGATCTGTTAATTAATTAAGATATGTGAGATGATGTTGATGAGAAATTTTTAAGGCTTATAGATCCTAGTTTGGCTACTCAATATGATTTTATGGACCATATTGCTAAGGTTCTAATCAAATTGTGTCTAGAAAAATCTATTTTAATCAATATCCATGAACATTCCTCTACAAAGAAACTATGGAATAAGCTTAGTGAGATATATTGAGCTGAATCTTTAGTGAACAATATTTTCTTGAGGAAGAAATTATATTCCTTGAGAATGGAAAAGTGTGGAAAAATTGTAGGCCATATTGAAGCATTCAATATGTTGGTGGCTCAATTGGGATCAATTGGTGTAAAAATAGATGAGGAGGAGAAATATCATATTTTTATTTGTTCTTTGCTTGGTTCATGGGATTCTCTCATTATGTCTATTGGGAGTACTTTTGTTGTCTTGAAAGTTGAAGATGTTGTGGGTTTTTTCTTTCTAAAGAGATGAGGAGGAAGGTATCCATTATTACTAAGGAGTCCCTAAATTCTTGTGGAATACATATGGAAAAAGGTAAGAAGAACAAGAAATGTGATACATCCAATTCCAAGGGGAGATCTAAATCTCCTAGAAATTCCAAAGTTATTTGTTAGAACTGAAGTATGCTTGGGAACTTTCATAAGCAATGCAACAAAGAAAAGAAAAATAAAAAGAAGAAATTTGATTATAATTATATTTGAGAAGATGGTGATGTTTTTATTATAGCTTTGGTCACCTGTGCAAATAATGATACATGGTTAATTGAATTAGGTGCATCTTTCCATATGACCTCAAATAGAGATTTTTTTTATGATTGTATACCTTGGAATTTATTCTACTCTAAATGTGCAAAACAACTTAAAATTGCAAATGATAAAATACCCAAGACACCTCAAGATTAGCAAAAGGAGTGATAAAACAATAAGGAAAATGGACAAAACAAGACACAAACGATTTCACCTTCCTTGTTGTTGATGTCTCCTTGATTGGCCCTTGCTTGGAATGATTTGTGTGCTCCTTAGATGATTGCTTGAGTGACTAAATGCAATATTGGATGTGCAAGATGATTAGAATGGATAGCTAGATGATGGTAAAATGATTGAGAAAGCAAATTGGCAGCATAAGGGTGCTCAAAATGAAAAGTGTTGAAAATGCCCTTGAGGAGGGGGTATTTATAGGACATTTTGAATTCTCTAGAGAATTCAACGGTCAAGATGCATCCAACAAGGCCAAGATGAAGGGATATGGTGGGTTGAGAACCCACAAGCCCTCACATCTTGACATGTGGAGGGTGAAGTGGACAAGAGGATATGAGGTGGAGGTGAGGTGTCAAGAGGTACATGAGGTGGAGGAAGGACAAGCACCTTGGGGAGTGAGGAGATTTCCTCAAAAAGGGATTCCTTGTCCCCAAGTGGGAGTGAAAGGGACATTTGAGGAATTTTGGAATTCCTCAAAAATCTACATGGGAAAAGGAAAGGTGGTTGGGGATATAAATGTGAATTAAAAATTCACATTCCTAGGATGATCTAGAGGATAAAAGGTGGGCTCCAAAGGTGGGACTTGGTCACATGTGGAGATTGTGACAAGTCCAAGGTTCTAGAAGCCTTGAAGGATGGAATGTGAATTAAAAATTCACATATAAAGGAGGGGAATCTAGGATAGAATAAAAAGAATTAAAAATTTCTTGGAGAATGGGGAGAGTTGACCAAGGTACTGATTAAGATTAATTAATTAGAAGTAATTAGGGGTTAATTAGGATTAAAAGCCAACTTGCAAAAGTTGGAGGATGTGACACATCCTAATCAGGATGCACATCCTTAATGAAGAGATTAGGAGATGGATTAGGATTAGATGAAAATGACATGTGAGGAATTAAATAAATGTAATATTTATTTAATTTATCTGATGAAAGGAGGATTAAAAGAGGGTAAGGTATTTAATTATTAATTAAATACCTTAGGGATTTGGCAGAATTAAAGATATTAATTAAATAATAGTAATATTACTTAATTTACTCGGATAAGAGGATTCTTAGATGAAAAGTGATGAATTTGGATAAATTAAGTGTCCAAATTTGGATGTCTACATTTTTCCCCTCTTTGCGATGGTGCTATGAAGTAGCATCATTTCAAAGAATATTAAAGTATAGAACCTAGAAGAAGATGGTTAGATTGGAAAAGATGCCCCATTCATCAAAGGGATGACTAGAAAGAAAGACGATGGGGGTGAAGATGAAGAGTAGGGATTGAGGATGCCCCCTTGAGAGGACATGCGGGTTGAAGAGAACACGTGTGTGCTCTCAAAATAGATGATGTGATGCAAGGGGAGATGAGGAAGATGATGCAAGGTGATTGGTAAGACAGTAAGTGATATGGAGATGGATGAAGCACAAATGGAAGTTAGGAAAAAAGGTGATGTTGCCCCAGTCAAGGTACAAGCCAAAATGGGTTGATGATGGATGGAGTGTTGTCAATGAGGGAATTAAGGATCCCGAAACAATATGAGGATAGGGAAGGATACATCCCATTGAGTGGTATTGATGAGGGAAGGATACATCCCAAAACACCACTAAAAGATAGGGAAGAATACCTCCCGATGATGATGATGAAAGTGTTGTTGATGAGGGAAGGATACATCCCAAAACAACACCAAAGGTTAGGGAAGAATACCTCCCAATGATGATGATGAAAGTGTTGTTGATGAGGGAAGGATACATCCCAAAACAACACCAAAGGTATAGGGAAGGATACTAATAGATGATGATGATGGGTCAAGGCTAGTAACAAGACTGGGGACAAGACCAAGGATTTGATTAGGTGATTTGTACGAGATGGAACAGATGAGGAGAAGATTGATATGGGAGAAGGATCTTAAGATTTGGTTTGATATCTAAAGATTTGGACTGCAGATGGACTAAAGCTCAGATTAGGGGTTTGGTTAAGCTCAGATTGGGATAAGATTAAAGCTCAGATGAGGATTGGATTGAAGACTAGAATGAGTGAAAGATATGATTGGATTGATTCTACACCGAGTTCCGGGGTTTAAAGGGCGTAAGGTGTTGACAATCAGATTTTTCCCGATTTGGCAATTTTGAAAAATTGTCAAATTTTGCCATTTTAGGAAACCTCATGGATAGACTTTTGGGAGTTCCAATTTTTTCCAAGAAATACCCATTGGTGAGATAGGATGAATTGCCAACTAACATCCCAGATTCGAGATATGCATTTTGAGCTATGAGTGAAAAATATTTTTCAAAATGTTGGAAAAAAACACTAAATTGGGATTTTGAGGGTCAAGATGAAAGTTTCAGGCCTTGAGAATGTGTCAAAATGGGTTCCACAATTAGAAATTCACTTGTTATCTCGTAACGCAACTACCCGTCAAATTTTAGCTCAAACGGACACCCGAGTCAAAAGTTATGGCCGCCGGAAGTTTCGGTGTAAAAATCAAAAATCAATTTGAAAAATTTCAAGACATGGGTTTTGTTCGGGAGCAAAATTAAACAACTGGGTCGGGATTAGTTTTTTTTTAAAAGATAATAAAAACGTGAATTTTAGGGGGGGGAGTGGTTGAGGTGGGGCGCAGCCACCCTAACTGGGGGCGCTGCCGCCCCGCTGCAGCGGGGCACTGCCGCCCTGCTGCAGCGGGGGGAAGAGATACATGGGGGGATTGATGAAAAAGGATGAAGGGATGGGGGGATTGGTGAAGAAGGATGAAGGGAAGGGGGATTGTGATAAAGGATGGGGAATAAATGCAAGGTGATGAAATGAAAAATGAAATGCAATCCTAATGCAATTTTCCATCTTCGGAGCACTGAGTTTTGCTATAGCATAAGACACGTTACACCAAGGTATGAAGGACCAAGGCAGATTGGTGTCTAATGCATAAAACAAACACAACAGACAAAAAGGCTATCCCAACACCCCAAAGTCACAATGACCTTGGTCAGGCCAGGTATTGAGATAACCACAAGCACAAAAGGATGCCCCAGCATAACACAAGACCTCAGGGATCTTGGTGGGTACTACGTGGGACAACCAAGAAGACAGAATCAAGCAAAAGATCAAGATATGCCCCTATGTTAACTAGTCAAAACACACCATAATATGATGGATTATGGTGGCCTTGACAAGTGATGATAGGGAGCTCAAATGATAAATAAAAGCCAAAAGCATCAAGAGATCGCAATCAATTTCAAACGTCCTTTGCCATAGGATCAATCAGGGGGATGGATGGGATTGACGAGGTCTATTAGGAAGGATGCATCCTGTTGAGACTGATGATGGATACGAAACTAAAAGATCGTTATGACGCGGGATGTTCAAAATCGATTGGATTTCATGATACAAGTGGATCTCGTTTGTTAAGAACCAGCTAGATAAGGGCATAGCTTGATGACACGACACAAGGAAGACTAGACATGGGACTGACACACCCTAAAGACCTAGGGGCTCAGGGGCCGATCAAAGATTAGCCTTGCCTATGTGAAAGCGCAGAGCCCTCGTAGTTCAGTGAAAGGTGGATGACTGACCAAGATGGAGACATTGATGGATGGTAAAGATAGGATGGACAAAAGGAGAAAGACTGATGATAGATGATAGAAGAGCAAAGTGGACAATGAAGATTGATGATGGAACCCCGGGGGCGGATCAAATGATCAACCTTGCCTACATGAAAGCGCAGGGGCAACGTAGTTCGACAAGACCAAAGGCAAAATGATGGATAAAGGATGATAGGATGATGATAGGATAAGTGGATAAAAAGATGGGACCGATACGACAAGATAGGATAGACTTGTTGGATTGGATAGGATGATGACGATCACATAAAGCTTAGGGATGGGATAGTTATCCAAAGCAGTAAAATGACTTGGGAGGATGATATGATAGATAGATGAGTGATGAAAAGTGATAGGAGATTGGAAAGATGTGAAAGAGAAGAAGGGGTGATGATGATGAGATAAATGGCATCTATTAAATTATTGTTTTCTATTACAAAAATGACATCTATTAAATTATTGTTTTCTATTGTTTTTACTTATGATCTAGAGGTTGAGCAAATGGAAGTGAAAACAACTTTCCTTCATGGTGATTTGAAAAATCCAAAGAACTATGTTGTAAAAGGTAAAAGTAATTTGTTTTATAAATTGAATAAATCTTTGTATGACCTCACACATAGTCCTAGGATGTGGTACCAAAAATTTGATACATATGTGTTGATTTTGGGATATGAGTGTTTTAAATCATATCACTACGTTTATTATAAAATTGATGGTGATCATTTCCTATTTATTGCAGTATATGTTGATGGCATGCTATTTAATGGTAAAGGGAAAGGAATGATTTCAAAATTCTAAACTTGTAGCTAAAATTGAAATAAAAGATCTTGGTGCAGCTAAACATATTATTGGGATAGAAACCACAAGATATAGAGAAAATAAAAAGTTATGGCTTGACTAGAGTATGTTAATTCAATTTTACAAAGGTTTAAAATGCAGGGTTGTAAACTATTGTGTGTTCCTTTTAAAGTTGGAGAAAAGTTATCTTATTTAGATCATCTAGAATCCCCATTGAAGATGGAACACATGAGTAGAGTGTCTTACCAGAGTGCAGTTGGAAGTTTGATGTATTCTAAAATCTGCACTAGACTAGACATTGCCCAAGTAGTGAGAGTTCTTTCTAGATATATGTTTAATCCTAGTAGAGTTTATTAATATGCAATTAAAGGAGTAAAATAATATTTGTAGGGTACCTCAGAGTATTCCTTGTGTTATCATGCTAATTTGATAGGAGACGATCATTCTCTTGATATTCATGGGTATGTGGATTTAGAATAGGCAAGTGATGTTGATATCAGATAATCCACCAATGCTTATGTGTTTAATTTATTTGGTGGTGCAATAATTTGGATGAGTAAGCGATAGGTTGTGGTCATTTTCTCCACTGTTGAAGTTGAGTATATGGCAGCTACACACACTTGTAAAGAATCCATTTAGCTTAAGAGACTATGTTTAGATATCAAAATAAAACAAGGTGTATTGATAGTTTATTGTGATAGTCAGAATACGATTTTCCTAGCTAAGAATCACAAATTTTATGCCACAACCAAGCACATTGATGTACATTGTCATTTTTTTATAGATATGGTCAAGGATGAAAGAGTGAAGCTAGTTAAGGTAGAGACTTTGATGAATGTTGTAGATTCTTTAACTAAGCTTGTGAGCACAAAGAAGTTCAAATGGTGTTCAAAATTTATGGGCCTCTCGACCCTTAGCAATTAAATCATGGTGTTGATACTCCCTTTGCTCTTGCAAAGTGTTCGACAAGTGGGAAAATGTTAAGAAAATGGTGTCTCAACCTTGCAATTAAAAAATGTTACTAGTTTACATTTAAGCACAAATTGGCCCAAAGTTTTCCCCAATGTTATGGAATGGCTAAATAAGTTGTTACATCCCATTGTGTTATTACCTATTTATTGTTACCTTGATGAGTTAAAAAAATTTAATACATGATTATGTTTTGTATATTTTGATGGAAAATGTGATGAATGAATGTGCAATGCAATGTGGATGCTTTAAATGCTTTAAGGATGAAAATATATGATGCATATGAATGTAATGTTATTAGCTAACTTCTATTGTGATGCACTAAGTATGATGCAGGAAAAGAATCGAGCCCTCTGGAAGAGAGGGGGAGTATCACTCAAGAGAGGAGCTTGGTTTGGTAACCCCTAATGTGCCTATTTGAGTTATCACACACTCACACCCTGGTTTGGTCAAGTTGAGTCGAGTTCGTTCAGGAATTGGTAAGTAAAACCCTTGGTCATAGTTTTGGGATAATTGGAATGATTGTGTGATCGTCTTTGATTTCTTATGATTATTTCTTTGGTTTGAATTATGTGACTAAATCTCTGTAATGGGTATATATTCTTCTTCATGTAATTATATTTATATAATAATTGATACATGTATACATTAAATGTATATGTATATATGTATATATATATATATGATAACTTGTGCATATGAGCTCATGTGTGTGTGTGTATGTAGGTAGAGATACTTACACATATTCATACATGGATATATCACATACACACGAAATCGATCAGATATATATACACTTTGTGTATATGCCTATCAATGAATATATATGTATTTATGCTTATTTTGAAATAGTAAATATGATATATGTATATATATATTAAAATATATGTATATATGTATGTATCAAATAAAGTGTATATACATATATGCGTATATAATAATATATGTACACTAGTGGAATTTGGCAAATAAATGACTAAGTGACTAAAAAATTTAGTCACAACAACTAAAAATGATTAAATTCTACTAATGTTTTGCAACACAGCTATAAATGAGTAAATAAATGACTAATTTGGTCGTCCAATAGAAAAGTATTTAGTCACACAAATAAAAATGACTAAACAGTTTGTCATGCGAGTACAAATTAGACAAAAAATTTAAAAATATTTGGGGAAATGGTTGGCGGGAATCATGTATTGCACGTGATTTTGCATTATTCCTATTTAGAATTTTGCATTTAGGAAAATTACATAACTACACTAAGGCATGTGAACTACATTGAGGCACCTCGTTTTGAGTTACAACAACTAGGCGCGTGAACTATGCTGAAGCGTTTTGAGTTAGAGCACTTGCATGGGCAATAAAGATTGTTTGGAGAGGACCTGGAGAATTCTGAAAAGGCAAGAAAGGACTCTGGTGTTTTTTGCAAAGTATTTGAAGTCTGCAATGAAGTTGGATTTGGGGATGCCCTCTGTAGCGAATTCAGAGGTAATTCGAAACCCTCATTACATTAAACACAAAATATATAGCTTTCTGATTGGAAACTTACATTAGTTACAATCTACTGCTCTTAATAATTTTCTATTACAATCTTGCCACTATTCTACTTCATAATGTGTTCAAGTTAAATATAATAAAATTTGGGTGTCAGTGCCAAAATAGAATTCCCTCAAACAATTTTGTTATATTTTCACTGCAAGCGTAAACTATCCTTGTGTAAAGTAAACATGTGCAATATTTACCCACACATCAGGCATCTGAAAAAAGATTTTTCCTGTAGTAGCTTCTTGCACCCGTGTAAAATTTTCTTTGTAATATCAAATTGACCCCTTTCAGCTAGCACAATGGCTTCCCCATTTGCAGCATAAACATTTACTAGTCTTTGTGCCAACACTTTACAATACAGTTCTCTAGCCTTCTCAAGATGTGTTGCCTCGTTCTTTGGATCCCTCCTCTCATTGCGAAAAGCTGCAAAATAATTCCAATTTCCAAGTGAAATGTCAACATAAGAATTCTTTGCATTTGATTCACTTTGTGTAGCTTTAATTGTTTCTTAGAAAATGGATAGTTTTTCTAAGTTCCCTTTGATAATACTTGTCTCTATCACTTGACTGTATAAGAAAGAAATCTCATAGGTTGGCAAGATCCAACTCTGATACCATTGTAATGTCCCCAATTCTAGAACTTTCTTATTTTTTGGTATTTTCCAACTTTATACCCTCCTTTTTAGCATTTTTTTACACAAATTAAGATATTTCATAGATATAGTACCATGCAGATAAACAACAATATGGACCCAATTTCTAGATTAGATAAAGTCTAAAAATGAAAAGCATTGATGCAATAAATCAAATACTTGTATTGATAGGCAAACTAGTCTATGGAATAGTAAAACAAGGTTGTTATGAAGCATAAAATATGGACTTATGTTCATCCCAGTAGTCCTAAAACCTCAACAATAATAGATCATATATTCTTGATACCTGGATCAAATATGAAGTCGCCACAGTGATCCTTGGATGTGACAATGATTTTAAAGGGTTGCACACCATAATCCAAACTCAAATTATTATTTTGACAACAGTACAAGAGCTACACATACCATATGGATCCACCATATATCTGAGTGCCCCAACTTGCAACACTACCCTAGAAATAATGATGTAATTTATATATGTGGAAGCTAGTGACTAGCTGTATGAAACCTTTTACATAGTTGCACCTATGATGGAATGTATCAACAACAACCAGTGATCATAAGGAAACCATTATCATGCTCTAATGGCAGTGAATTATATGGCAGATGGTAACCACAAACTTGATATATTTTTGGCCAAAAAGAATGCAATATTACTCTAGTAGTCACAAGTGTAATATTAATATCAATTTGGAATTTTAACAGTTTAGCTCAATCGTGACTCCTATATGAAATCACTCCAAGGAATTGTGGGTTTTCATCCTCCAATTCCAGTCCTAGAGATTTTTCGTCATCAAGTTAATTGAACCAAAGTCCAAAACTCCAACAAGGAGTAGAAATTAAAAAAAAAATGCTTGATCATTATGCCTCCTCCTCCTTGTTTGGCTTCTCTTAAATAGAGTTTTCCTCCAAAGACATAACTATTCAAATTTCCTTCATGACCTTTGATTGATATTTGAGAGGAATTATTTAAAATAGATTTCAATTATAAGAGACATCCTTTATTTATAATTTCAATTTACTTGAGGCCCTCTTTATTATAATTACATTTTATGATAACACTTAAATGGCCCCTTTTATGACACTAAGATCCTCTTAAGTTATTATTATACTCCTATTCTCCAAGAGAAAAATCCCCAAGGCCCATGGGAAATGAACGATGAGCATTTGAGTTTCAACTTGGTTTCATTTCAAAAAGGGGACATTGCATTGTACAAGATTTGTTTAACATCAGAATAATTTAATCCACCTATTTGGGACTGTAAAATAAAAATGGATGAATTAATCTATTTTCAATTATAGGTTCTTTTAATCTAGAATCTGATAGAAAGATAAAGCATAATACATTGAAGGAAACATAAAATGTTCTAAAATAAAGAATAAAATAGGTTGCCCATAAAAAACAAGAAAGAGGAAAAATGAAAAGATAACATACAGATGATGCATTTTGATGTTTTTGATAAGATCTCATTTAACTATGTCAAATGGATTTGGAAGGGACAAAGCATATTTGATTGACTAAAATTTTGAGGTAGCTTATCCATCGTCACTATATGCATCATCCTCTCTTGGAATCTATTTATACAATGGTTAGGTTTGGTTAAAGCTTAGGAAGCCTAGACATCGTCATCATATGGATCATATTCTCTCATACTCTATTTATGCAATGGTTCATCATCTTCAAAATCAGAGTATGCATGTCTCCTTCGTGAATTTGTTGAAACTAGAGAATTTGTCTCACCATCATTAGAGTCTTCAAGACTTGCAGCTACAAGAAGATCTTAGGCATTTTTTGCATCATCTTATGCCTTATCACTCATATAATTTTCCTCATCTTCCATGGCAACATCAGGTTCCTCCATATAAGAATCATAAGCCTTGTGCTCCTTATCCTTCTTTTTCTTCTTTTCCTTCTTTCATTTCTTCTCAAACTGACCAGCCTCATCATCGTCATCATCCCTGTCCTTACACTTACTCTGCCATAATTCATTCACACATTCAAATTGCTCCTCTTGTTACATCACTCACCAAAGTTCTTCCTCTTTCTTTCTCCTTTCCACCTAAATCCTTCATTCTTCATCAGCTTTTCATTTTGCTTCATCAGCCAAGACAAGTTGGCGTGCTACTCCTAGCTTTTGACGGCTTTGTTGCTCTTCACATTTTGTTGCTTCTCTATGAACTTTGGCAGCATCAAGAAAATGTTTATAGTATTCAACATGCAACTCTATGTTCTTCTCATCAAATCCATGCAACTCTATGTTTACAGTAGGGATTTCCACAACTGACAGTTGGATAAACACACAGAGTGCATTCATTAATTCTGACACTGCTTGGAAAACCTCATCAACAGTACCTTTTTGCTTTTGAAGTGTTGAAGTTGAAAACTTTTGCATTGCAACCCCAACATCAAAGCGTAACATGTAATTTGAGGGCACCAAATGTACTACTCAATAATATTCTTTTACAATCTTTCCATTGTTCTTCTTCATAATGTGTTCAAGTTAAATATAATAAAATCTAGGTGTCAGTGCCAAAATAGAATTTTCCTCAAACAATTTTGATACATTTTCACTGCAAGTGCAAACTATCCTTTTGCAAAGTAAAAATGTGCTAGATTTACCCACACATCAAGCATCTGAACAAAGATGTTTCCTACAATAGTTTTTTGTACCTGTGTAAAAATTCCCTTTCCAATATCAAATTGACCCCTTTCAGCTAGCACAATGATTTCCCCATTTGCAGCATAAATATTTCCTAGTCTTTGTGCCAACACTTTACAAGACAGTTCTCTAGACTTCTCAAGATGTGTCACCTCATTCTATGGATCCCTCCTCTCATTACAAAAAGCTACAAAATAATTCCAATTTCTAAGTGAAATGTCAACACAAGAATTCTTCGCATCTGATTCACTTTGTGCAGCTTTAATTATTTATTTTACTTTAAGCCAATCATTTATTTTCAATTCTATGTTACCAAGCATACATAAAGCATTCAATGAGTTTTTATCCACCTTAAGTGCATCCCCAATAAATTCTAGGCTTAGTTGGATCTCATTTTGAGCCTGATCCATGGCTGCAAGACATAGATATGTATCCAAATAATCATGAAACTTGAACAATATTATCCTGTATAAAAGATTTGCTTTTTCAATATCATGTAGTTGTTCAAACAACCTAGCAAGATTAAATAGTGATGTGACTTTATCCCATGGTAACTCAAGTGAAACACCACCTTCTTCTAGTCAATGGAAGAATTCCATATACCTAGTCAATGGAAGAATTCCATATACTTAAAGCACACAGAAAAAATTACAGAATTGGCATTAAGGCTTTTATTTATGAATTCAACCCAAATGTCATTTCCTAATGCCTCCATAAAAGTTTTTTGAGCCAAATCTAGTTCATCATGCTCAAAATAAAGAACCCCAATTTTTTTTAACAATTCAATGGGTACTTCTTCACTGCTGTTCTTTAGATGAAACTTTGTTGTCTTAAGAGAATCTAAGGTTGCACTGGGGTCTGTCGATATTAATAACTTACCCATCTTGATAAATGCATGGTCATCTCGTGGATCTATGTGAGTTGTCTTTCTTAAAATTTCCAAAGCCTTCTCTACCTACCCTTGCTGAGCATATATATGGCCTACAAATTTTAAGCTCTCACTGTTCTTAGGGTGGACCTCAAAAACCTTTTCAAAATTTGAGAGAGAACTCTTAAGATCTCCCAGCTTCAATTGAACTTGTCCATGAAATCCTATGGCCTCTGGCTTTCCTTGACTAATGCCATGTAGTAGTGGCCAGTGGTGTCATAATCACCTTTACTATTATAATATCATGCAATATTATAATATGAATGAGATTTCATGAGAGGGTGGTTAGTTGAAACAAGAGTTGTCTCAGTCAATTGTTCCACAAGAAAATGTTGCCCTGTGAAGAAAAAATGGTTTGCTAAATGATTCAATGTCATTGCACAATACAGGTATAATTCAAAGGCTCACACATCTTTTCCATTCCTTCATGAACACTACCTTTTTCACTAACTGTGAGAATCCTACAATAAAAAAAAGCACAAAACTTACCACAAAGATTTTTCCCCATTTCAAACAGCAAAATTACCAAAAAAAATGCATTTAAAACTTGCAAAAAAATGCAAATAAAATCGCACTGATTTTCGCACCAAAAAAAAACCATGAGACCATAGCTTGTTGCTTACTATTATGTTTTGATATATTTTTTCCAAGGATCCATAGCTTGTTTGAAATCACCTATTTTAGGCTTTTAGCCATAGCAGCAAGGCAGTGAACTATTTGATAAAATGCTTTGGTAGACATGTATGAAAAATGTGGTAGCATAGACAAGACAATGAACTTTGGAAAAAATGCCTCAAAGAAATGTGGTCTCATGGTGATGGAATTCCATGAAAAGTGAATTGTTATGGATTGTCATGGAATTTCATCACCATGAGACCACATTTCTTTGAGGCATTTTTTCAACCAGTTCACTACCTTGTCTATGATATTGCTTACTATTATGCTTTGATAGATTTTTTCCAAGCATCCATAGCTTGTTCGAAAGAACTTTTTTTAGGATTTTAGACATAGCAACAAGGCAGTGAACTATTTGAAAAAATGCCTCAAAGAAATGTAGTCTCATGGAATTCCATGACAAGCAAATGCAATTGGCAGCTGCTCCTAGTTATTAGTTATGCAATGTGAAGTAACTGCATAATTACTTAGGTTGACTTTGTAAAAAGTATATTGTAATTGAAATTTTGTCATCTATTAGCATCTAGTTATTAGTTATGCAATGTGAAGTAATGCTTTGATTTTGAAAGATGTGCAATGCAATGTAATTAGTAATGCAAATGATTATGATGATGTTTTGTCACCTTAACTAGCCTATCACCTTAAGAGGTTAGCTTGTCACCTAAAATTTGGCTATATGTATGGTGTAATTTATTATTGAATGTAATTCATTCTTCTTGGTTTTCTTACTTTGGTTGAAATTAATTTTTTTAGTTAGAATATAATTTCTTGTATGTCCTATATGTTTTCTAGATGCTAGACGTTTCTTGTATGTCCTAGATGATAGCTTTAGTTTGTAAAACAACTTCTAGCCTCCACATGCATTGATTATGCTTGTGTGAAAGAGACAATAATGAACATTTTTGATTTAATAATACATATAGATATCTTAACATTAGGTGAACTAAGTCTCCTCATTACAAACAAAGAAATGATCTCTTAGGTCTTACTAACACTGAAAACTAAAACTAAGAGACTGCAAAATTAGAAAATTGTTCAATATTTTCAATAAAATGATATCTAAAATACTGCATTCATAATATACCACTATATTCCCACCTAAAATACATAAAAAATCCAATAATGCAATTCAAGACCACAACTTATTATATCATACACAATATTATGAACAAATAATTGATACCAATTCATAATATACCCCTATATTCCAACCTAAAATACATAAAAAATCCAATCATACACAGTATTATCAACAAATAATTGAGACTAAAATTCAAACACTGGAATAAATCTTCTTCTCCGTTGATTTCTTCAAATAGATATTACAATATAAGAGAAGTCTCCTCATATATGTTTCTATAAATTCCTATGTTGATGATATCAAAATTCGGTCTTTGTTTCTCTTTTATACGAGAAGAAACAAGCTTCAAACCATTACAAAATATGGCATCTTTTCAAAATTCATGCCTCTTCGTATAAACTAAACATTAGTTTTTCTTAAAACATAATTAAGAGAAAATAGAGAAAGTAGATAACTAATGAAGTATGTAGCACTCATGACACCATAGTCCGTTAATCTATGTAAGGCACCTGTGATCACTGAAGATTTGTTCAAGGTCCTTTTTGCATATTAATGTATTTGAATGTTTGGTTCTTCCATTGTGACAACCCCAAGGCCTACTATTTGAGAGAACCTAAATATTTTTGCTCCCACTCGTACACTGTATAATCATGTGGCCATTTGTATTCTTGAATTTTCAACATATTTGCAAGGTGAATCTTCCATCGCTTGTCTAGTAACACCCTACCATCCATGATAAACTTAGAATATCCAGCATCTAAGGCTATTACTTCATCAATGATTAAGTTGAACCTATTAAGACTCAAGTCGCCATCCTTTTGTATGTAAGTGATGCAATGTGGAACAATCTAGCCAAATTCACTCTTCCATTCATTGAGGTCCTTCAATTCGTCATCATCTTTCAATATTTTTGGCACAAACCACTACTTCAAAGTATGAAATGAATTTATTCTTGTTTTGATCTTTTGGTCCTCTTCTTGTATATATTGGAATTCATCTATAACTATTTTTGCCATCTGCTCTGTAGGTTTTAATGTTGCAGGAGCCTCAATACTCCTCTATAATATTTTGCACAGGGTTAACAATGTGTGGTGTATGGGCTGCCAGTTCTTAAAAGGGGATGCAGTATGGGTACACGTGTTTTCATTTGATCAATTGCCTGTGTTAGTGAGCTATAACAATCATACACACTTTCCAACTTATCCACAATTAGCTTTATCCTATGCTCGAGGACCTTCTCTAAAACATTGCAGATTTTATTTTTCACTCCTTCCTTACCCTCATTGTTGGCTTTCTTTAACTCTTCAATCTCCTGTCTCAAAATGCTCACTTGTTCAGTGGAAGCACTTTCTATATCAACTAGTGGAGCAGGAGGAGGCTGGTATAACATTATTTCATTGTTCTATGAGGGTCGTGTTCCTTTCAATTGTTCCTTCAACTTCACATTTTCCATGAACAATTTATTGACTTCATCATTTAAAAATTTGTATTCCTTTTCATACTCTCCCAATCTAGCTTCCATCTCCTTAACTATAGCTTGGGTGAACATAGCTAAATGCATTGTCATGGTTGCAGCTTTTAGAGGAGATGTATCCTTTAATGTTTTCAACACAGTTGTCCCTTTCTGTAGAGAAGGTGGATTCACTACTCATGAGTCTCTTTATTCTCAAGAGATTCCCAAGGGGTGAACTTCCCTAAACTACCTCAAGGGACACACAAGAGTTATAGAATTAGAAAGAGCGGATCACAAAGGTTTTCTGGACAAACTAATGAGATCTTGGCCAAAGGATGGCAGCGTGGCACATGGACAACAACACAACACGCTGGTGTTTTGTATGGATAGAAAACTAAGAACATCACAGAAAATAGCTAAATGATCACCATCAATCAGATTGCTAAGAACTTACAGAATGCGGGAAAATGACATAATGTAATAGAACTAAAGTAAAGTATAAATGATGAAGAGAATAAGAGATAGAAACTTCTCACAACAACCCAAGTAACGAATCCTCCAGCAAATTAATATCTTCAATACCTACATATGTAAGATTTGGAGAAAATTTTGGGGTTGTAAAGAGGTTTTCCTTAGTCAAACCCCTATTTCAGTGTTCCCACCTCCACGAACAGCTAGATAGATAGAGAAGTGAACAAAGTAAGCAAATATGGTGTGATAAAAGCAATCCCCACTCAAGGAGGAGAACCCTTATCATGAAATAAAGATGCAATAGACAAGGGATGTGAGAAATCCTAGGATGCTCACAAGCATAAGATAAGGGAGATGTCAATTGCAAGGATTAAGGAAGCCAAAAGGAAAGGCAGAGCTAAGAGAGCTAAGAGAGCAATGTAAAGAATTGTAAGAACGTGAGAGTGCTTGAGGCTGTTGTTACAAAAAATAGAGTTGTGCAAGCAAGAGCAAGATGGGAGAATGTTTGAGAGAGGATCCAAGAAGGATAAGAATTCCAAACGAATTGAAAGATCACATTTAATGAGAAGAGAAGAAGGAAAAGAAGCTTCCTGAGACGTTACAAGGTGTCCCAGGCCGTTACCATCGACAAAAAATTTTGACACATGGAAAACATGCATGGAAATGGTCGTTTGAACATTGAAATGTCACAGGATGCTAGCGCAGTGTGTGGACATTTGCACGGCACGCTAGTGTCTAGACAAATCATGCTACAAAATGACGAGAACAAGAAAAGTACAAGATTTGACGCAAAGCTAACACACGAAGGTAGCAATTGAAAAGGGGCCATGAGCATCCTAAGAGGGGAAAAGGATGATGCAGGGGCTAAAATGAGCCTACACAAATGCTAAGGGAGTGGACACTAAAGTGGATACAAGAATGTATGTGAAATTGAGAGGGGGTGCAATTTTACAACATTAAATTTTTCCCCCACTTTAGCAGGAATATGAATCTACACAAATATGCACGCTAAAGGAAATCTACTAAACATAAATAACATCATGATGTCAAAAGGATACTGTAGAGAAAGCAAACAACTCTTTGAACCAAGGAAGCATGCCCCCAGCCTGAAGACCTACAAAACAAACACATTAGACAAGAAAGGCCTACACAAGACAACAAGGTTAGAACATAAAAAGCCACTACACCATGGGTTAGAACATAAAAACACACACACACAGAGGCACACAAAAAACTAAAGGATTTGAGTCAGCAAAGTGAAAGAGACCTCGATGTAAAAGGTTGTCTTAGTACTATGTGTCATCCCCAAATTAAAAATAATAACACAGAAGAATTCTAAAACGAAGAGAAGAATGTAAGGATTGATTGCTTCAAGAGAAGAATGCACCCAAAAGTCAGGGAAGCAACCAATATCGAAGAAAGAAAGAACATATACTTAGGTTGAAAAAGATGCAGATCTTCGATCAAGTATAATCAAATGAGAAGAGAGAGGATTTAAGAGAGAGATGAAGAAGCTAGAAAGGAATGAAGATTCCAAGAGAGATGGATCCATAGGTCCTCGGACCCAAGGAGAGTTGAACAAATGCATCATAGATCCGCTGACCTACAAAAGGTGGACAAAAGGCTCTATAGGTACTCTCTCCTACATAGTTGAACAAACTACACCTAAGGCCTGTAGACCAACAGTGAACAGATCCTGTAGGATCAAAGCACTTTACAAGTCCTCAAACTTGCAAAGAAGGCACCCCAAGTGCTCTCTCCTAAGGGAAGCCTAATGTAGGGGACTCCGTAGAGTTGAATTGGGTCCTCATAGGTGCTTGGTCTTGCAAGGTAAGCTTGAGCGGATCTAGTCGAGCTGCTCCCAAGCTAGATTCCAAAATGTGAGATAGGTCTAGTCAGGCTACCCCCAAGCTAGATGCCTTAAATTCATTTGAGATTAAAAAATTCAAAGGGGGTCCCTCAAGAACCCTTCAAGACAACAAGGGTTCCACTCAAGGGACACTTCATTTGAAAGACATAGAGAAGAGAGGGGGTCCTTAAGAAGGACACACATCTCCAAAACAAGTTTTCACTACCCTCAACATATAGGGGAGGAGAACCATGCAAGGTACTTAGAACATATGGGATAGAGGTATACCTCGATATCACTTGTCACTTCAAGAAGAGGCAGTTATATTAGCAAATAAATGAGTGATGGCACCTAATCAAGAAGTTGTATTTTTTCCTTCAAGGCCTTACATTCACTAGTGGAATGGCCCGACACTTGATGGTATGCATAAAAAGAATGTTTTTCTTTATCATGCTTATGAAATTTCTTACATGTAGGAGAAGGAAGAGTAATCAAGTGGGATTTTAGAAGCCTCAACAAAATATTATCTTGCTCAGATAAAGAATGAGGAGCAAGAAGCAAACCTTTCTCCTGTGGAGAAAATTATGACTACTCACAAGAAGAAGACCTGAAGATAGCAGATAAGGGTGGATGAATCAATCCACAAGAATGAGGTTGAGCGGGAATCATGCCAACATTCAACTGTGGTTTCTATTTAGATAGATCATTCAAGCAACCAAGACCCAAATTATGCTTACAAGGTGCACATTCTATAGGGACCTAAATTCCTTGTTCATTACGCCCATAACCATACTTAGAGGCAAGCTTAAAGCCAAGGCCATAATGTGTTTACAAATCTTGAGAAGGAGGAGGATCTCCATAGAGAGAATTATTCCAGCAATGGATATTATAATCCTCTATGGGATTTCCATCATCCTTCTTGATAGGAATGCCAGCATTGGACTCTTTAATAGAAGTGTGATCATCTTCCTTAAAAGGAGGATCGGTATTAAGGACATTACAATTATTGCTCACATTATCCCGCAATACAAAAGAATGATCATCTTTGATAGCAGGTTTGGATGATGTTATCAGAAGGTTTAAGTGGATTGGGTCGACTTTATATTTTCCAATGAAGTATTTTGTAAAGTCTAAAGAACCCCAATCATCACCAAGACATGCATTCTATTGAGAAGTAGAAAGAGTAGACTTAAGATTTCTTGCTTCAAAAGGATCTTCTTCAAGGACATCTATCTCAAGAGTATCCTTTGTAGTAGGTACTACATGAGTAGACATCAACACATTGGAAGATATTGAAGGGATAAGAGTAGGCACAATCAAAAATTGAATAGTACTTGCTATCTCACATAAGTGCATAGCCTCAGGTTCATCCCTGACTATGACTACTCAATTATTGCAAATGAACTTAATAGATTTATGCAAGGTAGACAGGATTGCACTCGTAGCTTGAATCCACAATCTACCGAGAAGAAGGTTATACGATAATTTTTTTGAGATAACATATACAAGGGTGGGTATGGTAACGGGTCCCAACCTCAAAGGAAAGACTATCGTGCCTAGGGCTTGTCGACCGACATTATCAAACCCATGAATGAAAATAGAAGAAGCATTAAGAGAAGATGAATCAATATTAATCTTAGGAAATAGATCAATGCTACATACATTGAGTGTTGAACCAACATCAATGAGAGTATGTCTAATGTCGATAGTATTAATATTAACTATAATCATTAAAGGATCTTCGTGTTTCTACACATCCGAGGGCGGAAGTTCCTATGGATAAAACATGATATTCAAAAAATCTGCACAAATATGAGCCATCAACGCATTAACATCCATCAGCCTTGCAGAGGTAGGCAAGAGGATCTTCTGCAAGGCTTCTTGAAGCATTCCTTGATAAATTGAAGCAGACTGAAGCAAGTCCCACAATGAGATCTTGGTTGGAGTAACACAGAGTTTCTCAACAAGATCATAATCACTAGGTGCTTTAGTTGTAGGTTTAGGAGCTTGAAGAAGGTTTGGTTGTTTATTCATTCTATTCTTATAAGTATGGGCTATCGCTCTGTAAGAGGGAGCCATAGAAAGATCAAGAGAATCGCTATCAAATGGGGTATTGTCAATAGAACAAATCCTTTTAGGAGAAGGACTAGCTGAAGTCATATAAATGACCGGTCTCTTAGGCCTTTGAGGGGCAACAGAGACATAGATTATATTTACAGACTCATCACGACTAGTGGAATAATTATTTGAAGACATATTCTCAACATCATTCCAAGGAGGATCAGATGTGGAAGGAGGTTCATCATTCGCTAATGCATCATCACCAAAAGAGAGTGCATTGGAATGGAGAAGAGATTCATCATTCACTAATGCATCATCTCTAGAAGATAGTACGTCGGAATGAAGAGAGGGTAGAGTAATGTTAAGAAAGGTATCAATGATTTCGTCTTCTTGCAACAATATATCCTTCAAATCAAGAGGAATCTCATGAGAAGGATCAAGGATACAAAGTGACATGGGAAAATCCAAGTCACTATCATATGCATGAAATGTAACATCATTAATATTTTGAATATAATTAGATACTGAACTCATAAAAGAAGATATTAAATTCATTTTGGATATAGGAGGTCTTCGGAGCATAATTTTGGGTTGAAACTTGTGTTGGTCCCTAAAATTCAGTGTCAAAGGCATAGTATTTTAGGGATAAAATTAGTCCTCTTGGAGACCTTTCCAATGGTGTAAATGGTTTTGAATTTTGAGCACTGAGTCAAAAGTTATGACCCCACCAAGTTGGGGTAAATAAATTCTTAGTTTTTTGAAAAAAGTTGTGTTTCACGTGAGGTTCACCAAAATGTAGAGAAGGGGGATTTTCTACTCATGAGTCTCTTTATTCCCAAGAGATTCCCAAGGGGAAAACTACCCTAAACTACCTCAAGGGACACAACAAGAGTTTTAGAATAAAAAAGAGTAGATCACAAAGGTTTTTTGGACAAAATAACGGCCTCTCAGCCAAAGGACAACCTAGCACATGGATGACAGTGTGGTGGGTTGGAGTCCCAAAGGCGCGTTGGCATCTTGTACGGACAAAAAATTGAGAATATCATGGAAAATAGCTAAATGATCACCAACAATCAGATTACTAAGAACTTACAGAATGCAGGAAAATGATAGAATGTAATAGAACTAAAGTAAAGTAAAGTATAAATGATGAAGTAAGAGAATAAGAGATAGAAACTTCTCACAACAACCCAAGTAATGAAGGCTCCAACAAATTAATGTCTTCAATACTTGCATATGTAAGATTTGGAGAAAATGTTGGGGCTTTATAGGGGTTTGCCTCAATCAAACCCCCGTTTTGGTGTTCCCACCTCCATATACAGCCAGATAGATAGAGAAGTGAACAAAGTAAGAAAATATGGTGTGATAAAAGCAATCCCCGCTCAAGGAGGAGAACTCGTATCATGAAATAAAGATGCAATAGATAGGGGATGTGAGAAATCCTAGGATAATCACAAGCATAAGATAAGGGAGATGTTAGTTGCAAGGCTTAAGGAAGCCAAAGGGAGAGGTAGAGTTGTGAGAGCTAAGAGAGCAATGTAGAGCGTTGTAAGAACATGAGAGTGCTTGAGGTTGTTGTAACAAATAATAGAGTTATTCAAGCAAGAGAAAGATAGGAGAATGTTTGAGAGAGGAGCCAAGAAGGAGAAGAAGGAAAAGAAGCTTCATGAGCCGTTACAAGGTGTCCCAGGACATTACCACCGACAAAACTTGTTGGAAAGTGGAAAACATGCACGAAAATGGTCATTTGAACATTGAAATTTTGCAAGACACTAGCACGACGTGCAGATGTCTGTGTGGTGCGCTAGTGTCTAGACATATCACGCTACAAAATGATGAGAACAGGAAAAGCACAAGGTTTGATGCAAATCTGGCATGGAAAGGTAGCTGTTGAAAAGGGCCCCTGAGCATCCTAAGAGGGGAAAAGGCTGATGCAGGGGCTAAAATGAGCCTACACAAATTCTAGGGGAGTGGACACTAAAGTGGATACAAGAATGTATGTGAAATTGTGAGGGGGTGCAATTTTACGATATTAGACTTTCATTTCCTACACTACATCTAGTAACCTTAGTTTTTGTGTACTATTTTGTTTGGCCCAGAATGCCAAGGTTTCAATCTTAGGGTTATACCTTGTGCCACTTACCCCTTCATCTAAGTCAATCTCAACAATCAACATTGGGTCTTTCTGTGTTCTCACTTGATCAAGTAAAAACACTTTCTTTAATTCCATACCAAGGACAATAAGTATATTACTTTTCAAAATCATCTCTTTAGCCTCTTGTGGGTTGACATAAATATAATCAATCCTTAATTCATTAAAATTTTGGGATACTATCTAGTCATTCTAGGATTCCTTAGCTCCCATCTTATTTATTTTAACCCTGACTTCAAACTCTCTCATTTTCATCTTAATCCAAAATTCTTTAAATTCAGGGGTTTTTATAAATTCATCATCTTCCAAGAACCTAAGCGCTACAATTACCCTCTCATCCTCATGCATTTCTCTTTCTCCTTGTACTTGAATATTGACTCTAGCTTCAGGCCTGCGGTCTTCAGTTTCAGGGATAGGTTGGTCCATTTCAACATCATCCTTCAAATGTCTTAACACATTAACTGCTTCTTCTATATCTCCAACCTCCTCACTTATTTCATAGGAAACAAGTGGGTCTATCTCTTGCATCTTTTGTTTTTTAGAAGGTGGTTGTTCATGAGGTGATCTTGGAGAAGCATGACAGACTGACATAGTGTATGGAGTTGGTACTATAATTACAATACCACTCAGCCTTTTGGGAGACAATTTGGCAGGTCTCCCCATCTCTGCTACAAACTTGTCATATAATTCATGAAACTTATCAAACATCATATTAATACTCTTGAGAGGATCTGCTTCCTCTACAAAATACCCCAAGAAATCATTGTGCTTCTTCTTTCTTTCTTCCTCAAGCCTTTTCATAATTTCCCATTTTCTCCTCCTCTCATATACCTCTTGAGGAGTGAAAAAATTTTTGATTACATCTTCTTCATAATCAATCTGGTGAGTAACCATAGCCTTGGTAAGGATGGTGTGTCTTACAAAATTCATGTGCCCCTCAGGGTCAAAAGCTCTTTCCTTTCCAAAATTTAAAGAGTACCTTGTTTTTAGATAATTTTACAACTCTTCAAGTGTATTAGATCCCACTGATAGTTCCCCACATGTTATCAAATTGGGTAGAAATGTACCCTTCCTTTGTTTATGCATGAAATCCTTTTCCATCCATAGAATTAGCCACATGAACTCTAAAAAGGCTAATCGAAGGGGGACAAACTTTGGCAGTATATGTGAAGCCTATGGGCATCCCATAAATCCTGATTATTGTGATATCTGGTAGAAAAAACCAATCACCGAAGTTATGAGTATGGCCTTGCTCAGGTTTCAAAGCCAAAGGTCTGAACAGTTGTAGCACAAGTGTCTGTAGTCTTGGTGGTGGTGGCCAAGAACTCGATCATAATTTTATACACAAAGTCATCATGGAATATCACATAATTTGAATTCTTACATATGTTGTCCCATATATAATACCATTGTTGCACTGGTAGCAAATTCCCATGCTAGTCAATCTTACCCAAACACATCCTTTTGGTCCATCTATCTTTATTCTAGTATAATATCAAGTGGCACAACAAAGAATATTGCCTGAATGTTATGGGGGCTCTATTTTCCCTGACTTGCAAAAATCCTCCATGCAATGCTTTCTCAAGATACAAGGAAAAATCATATTCAATGTTTGTCTCGGGATTTTGGATCCTCATAGCCATCCTCATTAAACTAATTGGAATTTTCTCTTGTGCATCTATCCCAAGTACTTGACAGAGAGAAAAGTAGGTTTTCTTGAAATGGAATTGGAAATTTGTGACAGCAAATGGTTCAGTAGCAAAAGGGAATATAGGAATTACCCTGTTGTTCACACCCCTTTTCATGTAAATTGGGAGTTCGTCACTTCTATAGGTTCTCCTCAATCTAGTATATTCTTCTCCACTTCTTTACAAATCAATTTTAGTCAAGGCTTGTTTGTTTAGGTGAAAACATTCAATGATGACCACTTTAGTCAACACAACTAATGGTGAACCATTTGGCAATCTCATAGACCTAGTAGCAAGATGATAACTCTAAGCCAATACTCTAATGAACTCTACATCTATAAAAACATTTGGGACAATTAACTTGGCCAAATCTAATGCCCATGGATTTGACATCAAAATTTTGTCCTCCCTTTTGTCATAAAAGTACCAGAACAGTTCCCACCTGGAGATAGGGAAAGGGAATCTCTACAACCGTGAGCCACATCTTTAAAAACTTTCTTAAATCCTCTATCATTTGATTCAGGGAGTATATCTAGGATAGACTGTTGTAAGGACCTCTTTTTAACCTTAGATTCTTCCTTTTTAGTTTCAGGTTCTTTCTTCTTGGGTGGCATGATGTTTAACTATCTTACTTCTCCTATACTTCTGAAATGCAGAATTTGAAACAATCTTGTACTCGTAAAACTTATTTCAGAATGAGTTTTGTGCACTTACCTGGGTTACAATGGTTGCAGAGCTTAACCTCCTCGAACTCCCAGCTCCCCGCATGATAATTTTTGCAAATGAGTACAAATAGAATATCGAATTCTTGGTTTAATGGCTTCTAAGATCAGTCATTTCGACATTAATATCAACCTTACACTAAACATTTTTCTCGTAGTTCGAGTTTGAATTTGCACCATTGATTTTACAAGATTGGAGGGTTGATGTTATTCATGCATTTAATACCATTATATCACCACCACTTTCTATAACTTCCACAAGATAGAGGGGTATACACCGCTATACCGCATGCTTCTTTTCATTTCACCGCGAGGTAGCGGTATCCTTAACTCTATACCGCAAGCTTGACTTGTTTAACCCATGGTATTGTGGTTTACATTAATGGTCACATATGGCTTACTTCCATACCGCATGCTTCGTCACATCCTTCCATGGTATAGCGGTTCATACCACCCTACTGCATACCTCTATGATCTTCCTCGCGGGATGGCAGGTTATTCCCTGCTATATCGTACCCTTCATTTTTCCTTCTCATGGTATAGTGGTTTATGATGTATTTAAATTCTCTCGTACCGCCCAACTGCGTCCTCATCATAATACTTCCATGGTATGGCAGTAAATATCTCCATGTTGTCTGTTACACACCGCCAGCCTGCCAAGGGTTCAGATTACTGCTAAGGGATTGCGGTAAGGGACTATTAAGGGATTTTGAATGTTTTTAGCTAGACATATTTTTGCTTAAGTATATATGATGAATTTTTGGCTTTGTATATGTCTTTCAATGTTAGTCAAACCTGAAAAAATTATATGTTTGCTTATAGTGGGGAGGCTCAGTAAAAAATAAAAAGGAATATAAGGGAAAAAGCTCAGGTCATGGAGCTCAAGGTTAATTGTGATGATGGAACTACACAAATTTTAAGGTTCTAACACACCTCATGATGAAATAGACTATGTTTTTCCTTCATCCTTCTTGTGTTATGTTTTTATGAGTTATTTTCTTGTGAATATATCCCTAAGGAAAAAATTTCTAATACCTGTAATTGTAAAAATCTTCTTGGTTTTTTATTGCAAATTATTTTTAATCTTAAGTTTCCATTTGAAGTTATCAGCGGATTGGAAAGTCAACAGTTATCAACTTATGAACTCAATAAAGTTTTACTAATTCAAGTTTTTGATTTATACATTATTGTTTATTTGGAATTCAGGAAATGAAGAGAAGGACTATAAGACGCAAATTCGATGATAGTGATCATAATGCTAAAATTCCAATGACAAAATATGAGCATGTGCATAGTGAAAAAGTGGCCAAGAATAATGAATATTTATTGTGTCTTGGTTTGACAAGTGGGAAAGTTGTAAATCCACGAAGTAGTATATTATTTGTTTAATAGTGTTTAATGAAATTTTATAGGCAAGAGCTTTATGTATATAAGACATAATATGATTTTTTTTTTGTTTTATAGGCAACAAAAAGAGTGCAAAGAAAATGCGGAGAAAAAATAAAAGGAAAGAAAAGATACAGTGTCACCATCTCATAGGAGCCAATGCTTTTGTGATTCAACAAATGCAGTTGGTGAAAACAATAGTTGTGATTATGTGAAGCCCGGTATAGCACATGGTGATGTGTAGCCTGATATAGCACATGGTGATGCACAACCCAATATAGAACATGGTGATGTGCAGCCTGATATAGCACATGATGATGTGCAATGTTGTGATGATCTCTTAGCACAAGGGTTAATAGATATTATTGAACAACATCAGAGCAAAGGAACAACAAGTTTGCCGAAGATTTATTCAACATTAAAGGATGTGTTTGAAGTAAAATTTGTGGAGACCGGTATTGATCTACCTACTCATGTCACGCCTGATGTGGCCAAGGAGCATGAAGTTTCAGTTAATGAAATTCATGAAGAGAGACCGCTAGTTGCATTTGTTGTGCCTCAAAGTGCACCTGTTGCATCTAGAAATTTTTATGGAACTAGTGGATCAACCAGAAATACTGGTAGTGGTAATTTAATAGAAGATGTGGATGCTTTTGTCAAAAAACAAAGATTGAGTCAAGATTTGTACAAATCTACAGAAAGGAATGCAAAAGAAAGAAAATTAGAAGGAAATAATCCATTAATGCTTGAGCTATCGAGAGATGGTGAGACCATTGGGCCAAATGTTGCAAAGTGGGCCACCGAGTTGGGTGTAAGATGTAGGGCCCATTTGGGTATTTGAAAATTAAGTTTTGCAAAGCAAGATCCATGAGCTATGGAAAATGTTATATAAAAAATAGAAAATGCTTTTGAGACTACTGGTGGACAAATCTCTAGAAAATATTACAAGCAAAAGATGAGATTTTTGATAAACAATTATAGGTACAATTACAAAAAAACAATCATGGAGGGAAAAGAGAGTTTAGACTCCACTCTATCTCCTAAATAGTGGGTGGCATTGAGAGAAAGTATGCATTTTGAAGAATATTTGGCAAAGAGTAACAAAGGAAAGAGAGCAAGAGATAATGCAAGGGTTGAATATACATTTGGCTAAGGCAGGTTGCACACCAAAATGGACAAATTTGCAATAAGTGTATGGATTTTTGGTTCAATTTACATTGTGTTATTTATTTCAATTTTTTATTGAACTGGCTATATGTTGAAATTGACATTGTATTTTAGGTGGAAAACAATAATATAGAAGTAGGTGCAAAAGATATTGTCAATTATATGGCAGCACTAGATCCTAGTAAATCTAAGAGTAGGATGAAGTGGAAATCTAGTTTTTCAATAGAGATTTCATAGCCATATGTTCAATGCCTTGTAGGAACCTTTGTAGATCATGTAAACTCAAATGAACTAGGGTACCAAAAGGTAATGAGTTGCATATTCAGTCTCACTCAACAAGTTTCACAGTTGGTTGCCTCCGTTAACCCTGTAGTTTCTACATGGAATGAGCATAAATCCATGGATTCGGATGAGGTAAGAGGCTCTATTGATCTCATTTCTTCTTGTTTGGAAATTTTATGTACAAGTTCCTCTTAATATGTAGATTATTGAAATCTGAGCGTAGGAGAATCCAACCCATTTTCTTTATTGTTGGAGTAATCCAAAAAATGTTCTTTTGGACAAATTTATAGCTTGCATTCTTTACTTGACTATTGAATGCTTTGTATATTTTTTTGTGCGATGGTTAAACCACATGCAGAGAAATTTTATCAAAGCAATAGGAAAACAAAAATGCCTTCATGATGTCAACAGAGTTGCCAATATTGATAGTGATGAAGTGGACAAGAATGTGCAGCACAATCATCTTAGTTGTCCTGAAGTTGAGATAATTAATATAATAGTTGTTAGTTATCTGTCCTAATGTTTTTTCATTCTTCATGCTTAAAATGTTCTTTTGGACAAAAAATTATAGCTTTTGCATTCTTTACTTGACTTATATTAATTTATGCATGATGATTAAACCACATGATGCAGAGCAATTATATGAAAATAGAACGAAAAGAAAAAGGCCCTATCAATATAACTCTCTACAAAGTAGTACAACTTCATGTCTACAATGATGTTGATAGTGATTATGATTATGAACTCGTCGAGCATGCACATGATATTCATAGCGGTAGTCATGTTGAAGTCGAGGTGAGTGCTATGAAACCACATGCAAGTAAGTACTATTCAAGTAAGTAATGGTTGTTTTATTATGTAAATAAAGGTAATCATTACCTATTTGATAGAAGCTTATGTGTATTTTTTTGTTTTTGCAGACATTTATTGATAAACTCCAAGAAGGGGATAAAGTTGAGGTGTTGGATCCATTTGATGGTGCTACTGTGGGCATTAGGCAGATTCACTCACTATCTATTGTACACAGAGTCAAATTGAAAGGAAAAGGAGATGCAAATGTAAGTATTTTAAAGGTCACAAGTAACATACCCCTTCATTATGTAGACAAAATAGATGGAGTTGTCTGTCTGAAAGAGAAAGAAGGGACCTTCACATGGTGGCCACTAAAATATTTGAAAAAAATGACATAGTTGATGTTTATGATCTTGTAGTACTAGTTGTTAGATAGCTTGGCCCACTACTTTATGCAATAGTTTGAATGTGTTGTTCAGGGGTCTTAGTGTTTTTTGTCAAGCCATAAGTGTAAAAGATAAAAAGAAGGGTTATCAACAATAGAGTGTGGAGAGTGAAGTTGCAGAAAGAGAATGTACTGAGCCTAAATAAGTTGAACCCAAACAAAAGCTAGATAATTTGATTTGGGTGTACATTTTGTGAGTAGAACATAGAATGTTCTATCTTACTACACCTGTAATATAAAACCCCTTGATTATATTTTTCTCTTTTTGTTTGGGTTCCGCTCATCCAAACTAGTGCATTATAGAAGAGGGGATGTGTTGTTGTGTGAGCAGTAGATGCAGAGAACAGGGGTGCAAAAAAAGAAGTAAATATAGAGCAGATAAACAAGTGCAAAGAAGAGGAAAAATTGCAGAGAGTGCAACATATATGTATGTGTAGTTGCAAATAAGTTGCAACATAGAATTGTCATCAAAATTATAATATATTGCATAAGCAAAAAAAAGGCATTGTAACTTATTTTTCTTAGTCACAACACTGAGAAGCACACTTTGCAACACCTTTTCTGATCAATAAAATTTTAGTATTTTTCCTTCTTAATAGTTATTTCATTATGTGCAAATGAATGATTGATTATGTTTTTATATGTTTTTATATGTTTAAACCTCAATTAAAGCATCACCGCATTTCCAACACTTATAGGCAAAAATCAGTGAACAAAAATAATTAAATAAACTACTAATTGACTAAATATACTACCAACTGACATAAATCGGTGAATAAATATGACCAAATATAATGATTATGCAATTAATAAACAATGTATCAATATACCTACCAGTTAACAGAAATCAATGAACAAAAAAAATTAAATAAACTACCAAATTGATCAAAATGATGATTAAAATTAATGACTAAATACACTACCAATGGATGGAAATCAGTGAATAAAAATGACTAAATAAGTGACCAGCTAACAACAATCAATGACTAAATATATCAGTGAATAAAAAATGACTAAATAAGTGACCAGTTTAAAATAATCAATGACTAAATACACTACCAAATCAATCAAACTAATGACTAAATTAACGATCAAATCAATCAATCAAATGACTAAATTAACGACCAAATCGATCAATCAAACAACTAAATTAATGACCAAATCGATTAATCGGACATCTAAATTAACGACCAAATTGATCAATCAAACGATTAAAAATGGTTTAGTCATCAATTTAGTCGCGTTATAAATGACTGGCAATAAACTACTAATGGTCACGCGACCATGTTTAGTCATTTATAAGCAATTTTTAGTAGTTTTTTCAATCATATATTGTTGTTTATGTACTAGTGGTATATATATATATACATATATATTTGATAGTTTATATGAATGACAATTAATGGTTTTAATATATATATATATATATATATGTTTTGATTATAGGGGAAAATAGGTTTTTAAGGGACCCGAAACCCTTTACAACCAAGGATACAAAATGCTACAAAGAAGGAATTTCAAAAGACCACCAGCAACAACCCAACAACCAAAAAACACAACCAGGTGGGTGCTATACTAAAAGTAAGACAAATAACAACCAACAACACCCAACAGCCACAAAATAGTAGAACAACCTAAAAGAAACCTACACCCAGTAGGAAATAGAAAGCAACAAAGAAAAAGACCAGAGACTAGTTCAAGCCACTCAGAGTGTTGGTGACCTCAATCTATTAGTTCCTATGTCTCTCTACCATATCCAACAGCTCCTTCTCAACATAAAATGTTTTCTTTCAATCAACCGACCCTCTGCCTGCAGGACCTTTGTCATCATCCTTGGCAGCTTTTTTACCCTTGCCCTTGGCTGCAAGCTCTTTCTCCATTAGCTCAGAGAAATAAACCTTATCCTCCCTTAGCTCACTTATTTTCCTAAAAATGACTTGCAAGGAATCTGCACTATTCTTCACAGAGATATGGCACACCTAGATTAACTTTTTGATATCCATATTTATGCCTAAAACCTTGACTTCCAGAGCTGCCAATCTTTCATCACACAGAGACTTAAAGTCATGATAGGAACCTTCAAGGTCCACCAATCTGACTATAAGAATCTCTAGCACCAAACCCTTTGGAACATTCTTCATATTTTCCTTCAAACCTCTAATTTTAATATTAATCTTATTGAACTCCTACAGAGTCCATTTAGCTAATTTAAAGGTACCAGTGGCCCCAGCTCTAGCCATATCTAGTAAATCATACATGGAGGTAGCATCATCATCAAGGTAAGAAAATTCCTTGGAAAGAGAATTTACCTTCAAAGGCTCTTGTTTGACTTTATTCTTTTCCGCATCCTCCTCATCCAGACCCCTAATTTCTTTGTCCTGCTCCTCCTTGGGAAAGTCTTGCATGGGAGAATCCTCAATGGCTATTGTCTTTTCACTAGAATCCTTATCCTCACCAGCCACATTTAGGTCCTTAGTCAAAACCTCAAAGGCCTTGTTCTTCAGGTTAGCATTACATTTTGATAGCCTCCTCGGTTTATCAACCAAACCCACAGCATTACCCTGTGTCCCCACCTCCAGACCCCCACCAACAACATCTTTACCGACAACCACCTCCTCAAACTTGGGAGAAGAATCACTCGACCCCACCCTCCATGTCCTCACTCTCAGAAAGGGCCAGTTGCTTAGTAGTCCTGTTGCACTTAGCACCAACCACCTTCCTCTTCTTCAAAGATGTAGTCGCAGCCGCAGGAGAAACATCCTCCTCATCTTCGCTCCAATTCTCCTCCTCCTTCGAAGGGGATTCTAAACCCGATGACCTAGACAAATCACTTAAATCTTTTTCCTTGCCCTTGATGGCCAGAGCAGGGATAAGAGTCTTGACATGCTCCATAATTAATAAGATAAGCCCTTCATGGAGGACGGGAGCCCTCATATTCTTTAGATGTACGTACACCAAGACCTCCAAAGAAGATAATAGAAAGAAAGGGAATGAAATGAACAAACCATGTCTGAAATGGTGACCAAGAATGCCCTAAACCTCCCTTCTAGAGTCACGTAATGCATTAGGACCTTAGCAATGCTCACCTAGATTTTCTTGAGGGAAGTTCTCTCGTAACCCCAACCCTCCAATTTGATTAATTGCTTCCACTCATCATCTTTAAAAAATTAGACCATCACCTCCTCATTACTTTTTTTATCCTTGAAGAACTTCCAACCCACAATCGACATCCCAGTAACAGTGGCAACCAAATCCTCATTAACCTCCACTTCCAGACCTTTAACCTTGAGTTTACGATTATGCCAGAAAGAAATAAATTGTGCTGAGGCATTAGGGTCATTCCCGTGCAATCTCTCCAAAAATGGAGTAAAATTCCCATTGCACAAAATATTCCAGAGTTTCTTCTTTCTCTGAATGTCCCCACATGAGTGTGGCTCAATTCGGCTCCTGTCACCACCCATGGCAACTAACACAAGACTCACAAAACCCTTGTGAAAAACACTCAACTGAAGACCAGAGAGCAACAAAACACCTACAAAGTGTGCAAATTGAAGGAAGGTACAAGACCATAAATGCCTCATCACCTCACCCCACACCATCATTTCTTAATAAACTCCTAGATTTCTTAGGAAGGATCAATCCCTCCTCCCACGAATGAAATTCATTTAAGCTGATAGCCTCGTTGGCCAAAAAATCTGCCAACGAGTTTCCTTCTCGATAAACATGAGAGATGCAAGTCTCATCACAAGATTGCAACATGATTATTGTATCCTTAATGAGCTGGTCAACATTCCAACTTGAAGGATGAGTGCCACATAGATAATTTATTATGTTCATGGAGTCACATTCCACCCATAATTTGGAGTATCCTTTGTTGATAGCATATCTAACACTTATGAATGTAGCCTCTGCCTCCACACAATGATTGGTCTGAGTACCCAATGGGAGTGCCACAATGCTAAGGAGTCTACCAATATCATTTCTTAACACCCCCCACAACCTGCAAGCCCGAGATTCCCCTTCGCTGCCCCATCAAAGTTAACTTTAACCCAACCAAAAGGAGGAGGCTTCCATCTAGTGTTCAATCTAGTAATTGAGCTTGACTTAGGATTCACAATAGGAATTGAAGTAATCTTCCAGTTAGAGGTCACCATAAGCTCATAACCAGTAAGGCAAGAAGAAGGGACACACCAAGCAGAATCAGAATGAATCAGAGCAAAATTCTCAAGAATGGCCCATCGGATCTTGATAAAAAGACTATCAACCTTAAGCTTAGACTCCCAAAATATCTTGTTATTTCTTTCTTTGATTAATTTCCAAGCAATATCAGGGGCCATAAGATCCCACAACCACCACAGAATAGGAGAGGGAGGGAAAGTCCATTGATCAAAAAATTTAGTAAGAGAATCTGAAAAGACCCAACCAATATCCCAGAGTCTGAGAAATTTACTCCAAAGAGAAAAAGAGTAATCATAATCAAGGAGAATATGGAACGCATTTTCACCATCAGCTTCACAAAGAACACATCTATTAGGAATCACAAACCCCCTCTTACAAAGGTTGTCTTGCGTAAGAACTTTACCTTGCATAAGCAACTAGAAGAAAACATTTACTTTGGGAATCAACTTCTTATTCCACAACCTCCCCTAGAAAGGAAGAGATGGGGGCACTTCCAAAAAACTTATGAGAATAGAAGCCACAAAAAAAATTCCACTAGAACAAGGGGCCCAATTGACTATATCCGGTCTCGGGAAAGAGGGGATCCAAACCTTACATAAGAAATCCTTTAGAACCTTCAAAGATAGGTCCCACATCTCAAAATTCTTCCACTCCCCATCAATAAAGTAATCAGCCACCTTGGTGCCAAATAAACACTTACACAAGGGGACAATAGGGGGTGCCCAAGGAAGAAAAATAAGAGGGAAGACCCCACACCAAAAATATTCCCAAAAAAGAATACTCGTACCATCACCCAAAAGCCGCTTAACACCTCTAGCAATCAGGTCCCTACATAGCATGACATTCCTCCAAAAAAACAAACCATAAGGGATTTGCTCTGAAGATAGAAAGTTCCAAGGTCTCTCCAAACCATACAAGTACTTGTTACTTGCCAAAGAGGCCCACCCAACATCCCCATTCAAGAGCCTCCACACATTCTTTGACAAAAGAGCCTTATTAAAAGACTTTAGATTTCTAATACCCAAACCTCCCCACTTCTTCAGTCTACACACCGACTCCCAAGCCACAAGGGGAATTCTATCTTTAGTCTCAACCCCAGACCAAAGGAGTCTTCTCATAATATATTCCATTTTATCTTCAAAATTTACAGGAACCCTGAAGAGACTCATAGCATATAGGGGCAGGTTTTGGAGAGTGGACGAAATAAGTTGAATTTTACCTGCCTGACTAAGTAATGCACCTTTCCAACCTGCTAACTTCCTGTTGAATTTATCCAACAAACCCAACCAAAAGGAGTCTAAAATCTTGGAGATACACAAAGGGATCCCCAAATAAGAAGACGGGGACTCACCTCTATTGCAAGACAATATTCTACATTGTTGTTGGCAGTCTAAAAACTTATTGTTGATTTCATTTAAAGCATTGTGGGAGACTAGTGTCCTTTCTTGACTTAAAGTTGTCGATAATCCCCCTACTGTCAATTGCCTCAGTCTAAGTCTTCTTTTACTCATCCAAATGTGAAATTTGATGTTGTAAGTTTTGACTTTGATCGTGCGCTGAAATCTTCCCATGCCTTATTGGCACATATCTGGCTTGACCATTGGTATTTCCTTTCACCTGCAAATAGATTTGCTGCGAATCAAGGACATATGTGTCAATCTCAGGCGGAGTACCTCTTGTCTCATGATTGTGCAGTAAGGAACCATGGGACTTATCATTTTGAATATGCATCAGTTCAACAAAGATCCTTGCTTTCTTCATATTTTAAATGAATATTCATGCATTTGTTAATATCTGACAACAAAGTTCATGTGTTCTTGATGTCTTAAATGAATATTTGGGCATTTATTAATATCTAACAAAGTTTCCTATGTTCTCTATGATTAATGAATGTTCTTTTCAATAGCCTCACATAACTTGGATGGCCTAAAGCGAAACTTGCAACTACAATATCTTATAAAAATGAGATTGCACCTCTCTCCAGAATTTCGTGTCAAACAGTTCACGTGCCTTCTCTAGGCATACAAGGTAGGTAGAAGGGATGCTGGGAATGGTTATGGAATTTTTCTTTTGTCTTTACACCTGCCAAATGCAGTATGTAGCTTGAAATATTATGGTTATGGAATGGTTATGGACTTTGTTCGTTGTCTTTTAATGCCCAGCCTTTGCTTGAAAGCTTTTTTTTGTGCACATCTCTTGAGGCAATCTGTCAAATAGTTCACGGGCCTTGTCTCATTCAAACAGCATGGCTCTACACCTGATAGTTGCATTTTCTTGAAATATTTAAAAAGCTTTTATTCGTTGAGGCGTAGGGAGTACTGACACATCCAATTCTATGGGTTTCCTTCTACTACGCGGGGGTATTTGGTTTTGCTACTGGAAAATCCATCATTCAGTGAAAGGTATGGCAGCATATTCCTTCAGTTTGTAGTACTTGCAATTTGAAAATGACAGTTGACGGTTCAATACATTCTCGGGCAAAGTGTTCAGTGGCTCTAAAAGTCTTTGCCTTAAACGTGTCTCTATTTCTTCCTTAAATGTGCCTTAAATGCATCTTGAATGAGGATCCCATAGTCACGACTGCCCACACTTGCTCACCTCCACCTTCGAACCCAAACACGTGATTCATGTCATATGCACTCGATTGGAAGCTGTATGGTTGGTAGTTTCTTTTATTAATTTCTGTAGAGGTCAAATTTATGAGTAAGTGCATACCTTTATTCCTTAAATGGTATGCATTAAAGCTGGTCACAGATATAAAAGGTTATTTTGACATTTGAGCAATATCTTATAGACATATTCATTGGTGCGCATTAAAAATTTGCTCACATCACGTGCTTACACATAAATGAAAGGCCAAAGAAATAATTGAAGAATCTTCTGATGATTTTATTTTAACTATGGCCAATTCCACGAGGTACCAACCAGATCATCCTTACGCTTTTTTTGGTGCCAGTTGGATCATCCCTTCGAGGTGTCAACTAAATTAGAATGAAATTATTGTAGTTGCATGTTGTTTATTGGCAGTTTTGGGGTTGGCACATTTTCTTGCAGCTATCATTTTAAATGCTTACATTTAATTGCTTGTTTGTATCATCTCATTTTTCATTATTGATTTGTCAATGATGTAATGAAGAGGTATAAAAATATAGGTCTATGCATTAGATTGGCCACTGCTTACTTTCTTCATTAAATCAAATAAATTAGATTGTTTACTTTCATGCCTTTGAATTTCGATTTTAAAAAAACTGATTTTCTTTGCATTGGTGAACTAATGTTATGGTGTTGTAGGGGCATCTTCGTTGATTGGCATCCCTCATTTATGACTTTCTACAAGTGAAGTGAGTGGGAATCGAGATGTTACTTTCCTAGAGGGGTTTGCATCATGAAATGATGGTGGTCTCTCTCATGTGAAAATCACAAAAAAAATTGAGTTGGAGAAGTAAACATTGAAATCAAACTCAACAAAGCATTTTTAAATGCTTTTTGTAATAATCTAAGGGCATCCATTTCTCGCTTTCTTTTTCTATTTTAGACCAACTAGTTTTATTTTTTGGGTTTGAAATTTAACCATTGAGTTGATCTTTCAAGTTGGGCTAAAACTAAACACTACATACCTACTAGATTTTGATTTGGTCTAAAATTGAACAAACAAACTTGACATTTCATTTTGGTGCTTAAAATGAACCCGAATCATTGCTTTGAAGGATAAAATGAACATGTTTCTTTTGTGTTTTGTAATCTTTTATGAAAAATAATCTCACCTAAAAAGACGTATGCGCTTCTCTCTCGCCTCACAGTGATCTTGAGAATCAAAAGGCTTTTGGTGACATTAAGTTGCATAAATAATTTCCCATACACACTTCGATTTGGGTTTAAAATTGAACATCTTGTGCGAGTGTGAGTAGAGCATCATCGTGTATATTCTCTTTCTTTGGGTCGTCAAAGATTGATCGAGTTACGGATTTTGTCTTTGCTTGCTTTTGTTTATCCTAAAGGGCCTGCCTTGGGGAGAAAGTACTCACCCAAGGGAACGACTCAACCGGTAACACTCTAAAGCCAAGAGCATTTCCAGCCGGGATATAAATGTGGGTATTGGAAGAAACGCCAGTATCACGCGGTTGACTCCGACGAGATGGATCTGAAAGGGGACTCTCGCCGTATGGGTCAATCTCCACAAACGGAAAGTCCTTACTAGAACCCATGTGCTAGAATTTTCCAAAATCCTTAATCTATTTGTTGGTGCAAGAACGGTCATTTTGAAGCCTCCCCACACTTTTACGGTCTTTAGTAGAAATGGAAAACATGCCATGGGAGTTTCATGGGTGTTGATGCTTGGCTGCCCCGTATAAGTGAGTGTCATGGAGGGGAGCCAGTGGGGTCAAGCATCTAACCATTCGCTAAAGATAAGCATAGCTGGATTTATCCAAGTGGGGATTCAACAAATATTGCCTTACACATCCATAGGGTTTGTACTTGTTCTTGGTTTGAAAACACAGTGCTTTATTCGAAAACATTTGCAAAACAAACATTCAACATGATCCTCAAAATTTCAAACCCTTTAGGAGGAAAATACCATTGACCAAATTCTCGTGTTATTGCTTGCCCTTGGGATTACATCCTTAGAGGTTTCTAAGCACTTGAATTTACATCTCAATTTGCCCACTAAAGTTAAACAATAGGTAACCCTTGCCTTAAATTCATCAAAGTTTCACATAATATACCTTGTGAAATGAGACAAAGTTGAGACATTGGACATTCAGTTTGAAATCTAATCAAGAGTGTGTTTGTGGTAAAAAGAATCCCTTGAGCAAAGATTAAATCAATTGGACCCCACATATGTGCTTGGCATCTTTTGGTCATATGGTTTTCATGCAAACATTGGTCTTTTGATTTTGAATTACTTTTAGAGAAAGGTATGTTCTTCACTATCTTGGCCTAGTAAACAAGTCCTTCTTAGGTTCATTTAGGATCAAATAAAACACTTCATCCATCTCAAACATTTATCAAAATTCATCCCACCAAACAACCTTAGAACTTTGGAAACGTCATTCTAGACTTGGGTAAATCATCAAACCAAAAATCACCTTTTTTAGTTAGGTGTAGGGGAATGCATCCTTTCTCATAAATTTAATGGAATTAGCAATCCTTTGAGAAAATTCATCCTAAGATCACATCCAACATCTTAGGGTTTAGAAGTTCAAATCCAATCAAACCAATCAAAATCAAACCCTAAGTCTAGCATTGATCCAAAGTCCCTAAAACGTTCAACACTCATATCATTTCCCCTTCATCTCGTCATTAGTCCTAAGAACCTTAGAGGTCCCTTTTGCAACAAGATCAAAAAACAAGGAGAACATGGAATACAAACTTGATCCATACATCATGAGTAATCCAAATCTATTGAACGCTCAAAGCCTTACAATGCCTATTGATTATCAAAACTCACACTTATACAATCCATACATGGGATTATTGCCTTCGACAAACATCAATGGTACAACAAGTGTGAGTATTCCCAAATCAAAGATTGGAACACATTTCTAGATGGTAAATCTAAATCCAAACCTACAAGTATGTGAATCGAACAATCAAAGCATGAGCCTTCAAACGAACAACGTCATCCCACCAAATCCCTACAAGCCAAATGAGAATGTACCAAGCACAAGTTTTTGAAACATGAATCCGAAAAACTTTGGGGTGGATACATTTGCAAATCATACGAATATTCCAAACATGAACAATGGTCAATTTCAACCTATCATGCCAAATTTGAGTGTCATCCCAAATCAGAACATTGTCCAAAATCAAACACAAGTACACACTCCAAATCTGCTTAAACACAAGCCAAATCAACTATATCAAGGGACTCAAGATCGAAATCAAGAACAAATTTGGCTAGATCAAATTGCTAAACTTACCAAAATAGTTGAGTCATTATGCCAAGAGACATCTCCACCACCATTACCCATATCAACATCATTTCTTGGTTTAGGGCTTCCCCCTTTACCTAGCACCAATCATTCCATCCAAATCAATCCACCCAACACCAATCAAGTCATCACATCAGATCCTTTGAATATACCATCGACATCGCACCAACAAATGGTATCTAATCAAATGACAACATCAATCCTAAAAAATCAAAACATGGTCTCCCAAGGACCTATCACCTTGGTCATTCCAACCATTCCTATCACCTCGATCACTCCATCCACCCCTATCACACCCATCATATCTCAACCCATCACTACCATGATCGCTCCAAGCGTATCTAATCAACAACTTGTCACTACATCCAACACGATTCCAAATACACCACCACTACCACCAAAACCAAGTGCAATAAGTCAATATTGTAACATCACACTAAAAGCACATCAAGCTTACCAACAAGCACTTCAACAAAATCAGGTGGCTCCACAAGCCACTCAAGCTGCCCAAGCCTCTCAAGCTACCCAACAAACACAAGCACAAGCACAAAGAATGACAACTGTTGAGAACAGGGATCAAGATCAATCCATCACTGAGCACCTTGAAGCTATGTCTACTTCATCCAATGATCAAATCAACATATGTCAAAAGTCACTTTTCAATCATAATCAAAATCCACCAACAATACTCGAAAATGATCCAATTCAAGAAATATCAACATCATTTGACCCTATGGTTGAAAACATTCATGATCTCTTTTCCATGATTGTTGAAAACAATGATCGAGATCTCTCCATTGATGAGCACCTTGAAGATGTTTCTACCCCATCCGATGATCAACTCACCATACATCAAGAGCCACTTTTTAGTGATCTATTTCAAGGAGTGTTAGGATTATTTGATCCTATCGACATAATGCACAATCCATCAACCAATGATCATATTGAAAATTTCTCTACATCATCTTATGAGTTAGAAGACATATCTCAAGAATTTATTCCAAAGCATGATTAAAATCTTTCATTAATGTCTAGCAATGGTCATTTCCAAGACATGTTGACCCCCTTTGACCTCATGGTTACAGATACTAAAGGAACCTTGAACTCGACACTTGAGGATATTGAACCACTTACCATGTCTAATGACGACATCCAAGAACCCTTTGTAAACAATCCATCCTTTGAAACTGACCCATGTCAAGAACTTGATCCAAAGCATGACAAAAGCAACCCCGAAATCATTCAAGATCAAGAATTTGTATCTTCAAGATACTACAATAATCTAATGGACACTCTCCTATCTATGCAAGATGATCATATCCATGTAGCACATAATCCTCCATCTACCCATGAGATGCTTTTTATGGATGGACACATAGATGATCTTCATTTAGAATAGGACCCCTTTATTCCTAACATTGTTACACAAAAAGAGCAGGTTATTGATTCCTACAATCAAACAAAGTTGTCAACAATAGTATCAGATATATCGCAAATTCAGACTAAGGACATCACGAATAAAGATATCCAACATTATCCACCCAAGGAAACAAGTCAGACAGAACAGTATAATCCAGAGTTAGCAGAGTAGCAAATTGAAACAATGTCATCTAGAGTGGTCATTTTTCAAGGAATGTTTACTGAATAAGACATCTCAAAACAAGAAAAATCGAGGAACGAAGGTGCCACTAGCACTATACTGGGGGCAACTTTATCTAGTGCAAGCATCAATATAGGGAGCACAAAGAATCCTTGTGATGAAACCGATGTCAATACCACAACCAGCCACGCCATGAATCTTCATCCACCCATCACCCCATCCACAAATTGGGACCAACTTCGAAGGAAATATTTGAATCAAAGCACAAAGAATGTTATCAAAGAAAAAGAAGCTAAAAATCATAATGGACAAATCAAATACATATGGATACCAAAGAATACAAAGAAAGATTATCCCTATCAAACTCCATTAGTCAAAGATACTATGGGGCAAAATAAAAAAGGGAAAAGTATCCATCAAAGATGTCTATAAAAGCAAAAGCAGGCTTTTCAAGCAACGTACAAAGTGTATCAAGCAATTGGTCCTAATTCCATGCGCACTTTCGTATCCACCCATCATTGCTCATCTTCCCAAGTTTGGAGAGTCAAAGGTTCCAAACTGTCAACCAATCCATCTTTTATCCCTAAACACATTCCATCTGTGCCTCCACGCATATTATCCAATTCTCACATTGACCATGTATTGGCAACAACTCTTCATCATAAGGATTCTGAAGGCACTCTATCGCGATGTACGCACAGAGACAGAGTTAACTCCGATATCGACGAAGCAGATCAAGGATCTCAAAAGTTGTATTCAAGTGCACGTATCTTAGCAAAGCAACTTCTTCAAGCAGGATATCGATGGCACATTATGACAGGGGCATCTACATCAACAACACCTTGTGATTCAGCATGAGCTTAAAATCTTTCAAAAAAATCAAAAATATCAAAAATATGAAAATCCAAAAAAATTAGAAAAAGGATTGAAAATAGTAAAGAAAAAAATTGTCCTCTAGTGAAAACCACTACGATGGAGCTTTGGGCAAGACCATGATGAAAACCTGGCAAACAAGCGTCATGTGTAGAATCGAACATCTATGTGCACCACTTTAGGTGAAAGCATCTCATTCCATCCGTAATAAAGCCAACAATCCATCCATCTTATCCATAATAAATCCATTCATCCATAAACCATTTATCCAATCCATTTTCATCTGTCTGCATTCGTTATCCAAGTTATCTTGATCTTGATGAAAGCTTGGGGCACACTTTACACCTGCTTATGGTAAACATCTTGACATGGGTCGTTTTAATTGATCTTGTCCTATGCAGCATTATCTGAGCCCTAAAGCATTATCCAAATGAGCATTCTTTATCTGAACACTATATCTTATCACAAGATAATCCATATCCATCCATCCATACACCTATCCGAGAATCCATCTATAACATTCCATACATTGCTAGACATTGGGGGCAGATATTTACATCTTTCTTTAGGAATAAATCTTGATCCATATCCTCCAACTTATGCGGCGATCCAAACATTGGCAAACATGAAACCAAATTGGTCAAGCATTTGCGATCCAAAACCAAATCACTAGCCCATGGCATATTTTGACAAGAAGACATTCCTTATCAATCTTCATCATTCATCGAACATCAATCCAATCAATCAATATCAGTTGCATCTAACGCATCCTTCAACATCACATCAAATCATCCAAAACATCTTTTGTTCCAAACCAAGCTTCAACAATCATGATCAATCAAATCCAATACAAAAATCATCATCTTGGGATATCCTTGTGTTGCTTAACACTATCCTTGCATTGTTGTGTATCCTCAACAATGTTATCGACATCAATCCTGATCAATCAATCCTTGCATTGTTGTGCATCCTCAACAATGTTATCGTCATCAATCCTAATCAATCAAATCCTTGCATTGTTGTGTATCCTCAACAATGTTATCATCGTCATCAATCCATCAATTCGATCAATCAACCTTAGCTTGGTTTTCAACAAAATCCCAAACAGAGCATTGATATCACATGTACATATCCTAATCGTCAAAATCATGCAAAAAATCCAAAAGCATCTAAAACATCAAAAACATCCAAAAACATCCAAAATATAAAAAAAAAATCCAAAAACAAGTCAAAAACAGAAAACATCAAAAACATTTGAATCTGAACTACATCGTCTCTAATCTTAAACGTAGGAAAGGATAATCTTTGTTAAGCCCCTGAGACATCAAAATCCAAAAACACTAATAAAATCTCAGAAAACCCCAAAACATTCAAAAAATCAAAACATTTGTAAAAATCTCAAAAACACCAAAAATAGCCTCAAAACATTGCAAAACATCAAAAACATCCAAATATTTGAAAAAATCCATCCACCTCATCTCACTTGCACCCGTAATAAACACCACTCACAATAAACTGATTGTCATCCTCAACCTTTGGTGAAACATTTAGAAACAAGTCTAGCAAGTTAAACATGAAAACTCAAAAGCGTCAAGTCTCAAGTCTAAGTCAGTACGTAAACAAGTTGGTCAATTCTTTGTGTCGATAGTCCATCATCCAAACAATCCCATATCAATCATCTGATAACATCATGTCCTAGGATGAATCCTTCCTACAAGGGGCATTATTTATCAGAAAGAACACTTTGGATAAACGAAATGATGTGCCACCATCCACTAACATGTCCTAGGATGTATCCTTCCTACAATGGGCATTATCTTTTGGCAATAAGTTTCGGTTCTTATCCTTAAAAACACATTCCCTTTTGGTTAGCGGTATTGAAGAACATCAACTTGTTTGTGTGCTTTATCTTTTTCTTTTGGCTTATCTTATTGCGCTCACCAAGGACCTCTCGATGATATCCGAACGAAGGATTTAGAGAGATAGGAATGGGGCAATGATCATTATTCTTTTGTCTGTTGTGCTTGTTGGAAAAATAACTTGGCAAATACTTTCTTTGTTAGATATGTATAGAGGATTTTTTTGGACAGCTTGTTGACTATTGCATTGATTGGTTATACCTTTCCGTGTTTTGGTCCGAGATGTTTGAAACTTCTAAAGTGCATCCTAGCAAGGTTTTCATATGTCAGGCGTGAACAAGGAATATTCCTATCTATTTGTCGAGTCAAAGTCCATCACACTAAGTACGCCATCCTGGTCCTTTATACCTTGATGCATCGTACTTATGCGTGTTATCAAACATAAGGTAAGTGACTCTTTTTAAAATCCCAATCCTTGATAAAGCAAATCATCATTTATCATCATCATTTCTCATCATCATCTCTCATAATGTTGGCTTGTTGGATCCTCTTGTCATCATATAATTTCTTCATTTTCCGCACTAACATCACAGCATGAATAGTTAATCATCGTCACCAATACATCCATCATGCATCCATTGTGCATTCATCTTGCATCCATAAATCATCAGTATTCTGCATATCATCTCACATGCATAATCATCATCATAATATAGATTTGTTAGTCTAAGCATCTACATAAATCATCCATTGCATAATCATAGCATATCACATCACCCATCTCATCTATCATCGCATCATATCATCATTTAAGTTGTTTAGGATAATATAGATTTGTTATTCTAAGCATCTTAAAAAACATCTCATTTGCATCATCATCCATAACCATCCATCTTGAACCTCTTTATTGCGAGATCGACCCTCAAATCGAATCTTTTCGCTCGATCTCTCGAGGGGGCAATGTACCAGTGTACTTCTTTCCACTGGGGCATTCGAAAAATTAGAAATTTTTTTAATTTCGATCGCGGCAAGTTTATTCTTTGAACCAACGCAACAAGTACATTGCTTCAAAGAGGGGCAAAATGTAGACATGCAAAATTAACATTATGCATCCACTCATTGAATCAAACGTGGCAAATCCATTCGCTAGGTAAATCGGGACTATTAAATAAATCAACTTGTCTCACATCAACTTTTAATTAAATAAATCAAGCATTCATTTAATCAAATCCAAATGCATATTTCTCCTTTTCTGATTTAAATAAATCAAATATTTGAGTCAAAATTGGTCAAAACATCATAATCATCATTAATCTAATCTAACAATGATTAAATGCTAATCCTAACCACTTGGATTCTCTAGATTATGCCACTTGCACAAATAAATCAATTTATTGATTTATTAAAATCATCATTTTCGCTCAACATGGCATTTATGGGGAATATTCCCTCAAGTTTGAAAAATATGACAAGTTGATTTGTCCCTCCAACATTGCATTTATTTCTCATTTTCTTGTCCCCCTCTCAAAATTTATTGCACAAATTTGATTTTGAAACTCCCTCTCATGGGCACATTTCCCAAATTTTGCTCACCCCTTAACCTATGACATGATGACAAGTGGCCTTCTTTCATTGGCTTACATTTAGTCCCACATTCACCCATTTGGCCAATCTCTCATCAAGAAAATATATAAATAAGAACCTTAATCTTCATCAATCCATCCACATTTTACATACAAAGTTACTCTCTTGGTTTAAGAACTAATTTTGCTCTTCATCATATTGGCATTTATATCATTTTAGCGTTTGAGCAAGGATTGGGAAAGGGTCATTAACACATTTGACACCAATCCACTATGGAATAGGTACTTGTTATTGTTTTCATAATGCTTTTAGTTTTCTCTTGCAATTTGTTGCATTTGGAAGCATTCACAAGGTATTTCATAGGAGTGTTCTTGAGGAATTTGTAGATACTAACCCATGTTTGAAGCTTAGTGTTTTGCAGATTTTAAAACTATGCTCACAATTCCTTTATCTTCCGAACCTTTGTATGCTTAACAGCCTTAGGTGGGACACCAAACACAGGGCAATACTTAGCCCAGTGCCCCTTCTTCTTACATTTGAAGCAGGAAAAAGGGAGGTTTTCAAAAACAATCTGCTGCTTCCATGACCCCACCTTGGATTTTAAAAAGAAGAACTCAAGCAACACAACATCCTGGTCAATCATGACACAAAACCTAGATACAACTAGCCACTTCCTAGAGCGAGTGGCCTCATTAATAAAGACAATACCGCCTTGAAGACTTCTTCATCCCAATACTCCAATGGCAGATTCAGAAGTTTGACCCACACAGGAGCAGAATTAGAGAGACATTTGGAAAAATCCATCCCAGGTTCCCAAGGACGGAGAACCATAGAGAGAAGGAAACTAACCACTTTCTTAGGTCTTCATCACAAGAGAAGGCAAAGGAAAAGAAACCTTTCACCATGGTTGCAACTTCCACCTAGCCTTTTAACATCCACTTCTTACGCACCCAAGTGCAAACCTCCTCAATATTAGGTCGGGGACCTAAAACCTTTACCACCAGGGAGAAATCCATTTTAGCAATATTCTAGTCAACAAGAGAATCTGGGACAGAGAAGGAAAAAACACCTTCCTCGTAGGATGAAGACATTGACTCGGAAGCAATGCCTTTTCCTTTAAGCTTGGAGGAAAAAAGATCAAACCATTTCTGACCCAGCAAGGAAGACTTCCCTCTTGTCTAAATTTCTTCCACTGGAGCAAGCTCAATCCAGGGAATACTTGAAATAGCTGCATAAGATTCCCCTGATGGGACCTACTCTTCAACACCAGCATCTGCTTTATCCCCTTGGATCTTAGGAACCGACTCCAACGAGGGACAACCATCACAAGACACCTTGAGTGTCTCACCTACACACTTCTCCTCTAAATGCACAACTTTGACCACATCCTCACCGCATGACCCGACCTTCCCAAATTCGCCACCAAGGATCAAAATCCTATCCTCACCACACAATCTTGCCTTACCATCTGCAAAATCAGAAAATCCCACATCTGTATCCTGCCCGAACTACCATGCTCCATGATTCCCAGGGCTTGAGTTCAAATTCAAATTGCTCAAGCCCGCCACTAAACTAGACTTCTCTCCAATGGATACCACACCAACGGTCGACATTCATGCAACTCCCCTCAAAGACTTTGTCTATATATATATATATATATATATATATATATATATATATATTATAATGAATAAACATTATAACATATATAATGTTATATACATTTGAAATGTTACAAAGTGTTTTCCACACATATATAATGCAGGTTTATTGAATAAAGAGAGGCTTGTATTAGTCACCGCTTAACCATGTATATATCATATGTTGTGCATAAACCAATATATGTGAAGGGATTAATACTGTTGCAATAAGAAGCACATAGGATAGGCACATGAAAATAATATGAAAGGCACTTAATTAAAGAGAAGTGACATAGTATGAAGTAAAATGCAAATAGAATTCTATGAGTAAGTTAAAGAGCACGCACAACAAAGATAAAATGTATGGATTTATCAAAGCCATAAGTTGGCAGATTCTGTGTAATGTCCCCATTTTGGCCATACACTCTTCATTTGGATTTAGCCTATTTTCGAGAATCCATAGGCTACTCAGTTGTGCAAAATTAGGGTTTCCTCTTTCAAATACTGCTCAGTTGGCGTTCAGAGGATGTTGTGCAGACTTACTATTTATAGCAGTTTGCTATTTTTAGCAAGTCTATCTTTTGGCAGTATCTGTCTAGCAACAGTTCAGTGTTCAGTTTGGCTTTTTGTTGTTTTGATGTGAACTTACTATTTATAGCAATTGGCTATTTTTAGTAAGTCTAATTTTGGCAGTGGCATCATCAGCAGTTCAGCTCAAGTCGTCTTGCTATCCACCAGTTTCAATATTGGCATTGGTTTTGGTTATCTCCATGGACTGAGCTTTTATACTTAGTCAATTTCATGTTTTTTAGTTGTACCCCATGCCTAGGCTTAATAACTCCATGTTGTTTTAAAGAGCAGTCAATAAGGGGTCATGTTAAGCATTTAATGATTTAAATAAATGCTTTATTGTTGCAATTTGGAAATGGACGCCTAGAAGGAAAGTTGAATAATGTTTTATTATTTCAAAAAGTAAATGCTTAAAGGTGTCGTCCCTCTTCGAAGTTGAAGTGATTCGACTTCTTGGAATTTGAAGTGTTTCATTTGCCAATTGAAACTTATATATTGCTATTGTTTGAAGAGCTAATTATCTTTGGAAAAATATAACAAAATGCTATTGGATTTAATTCAAAACCCGGCTAAGGGGAAGCTTAGCAATTTTACTCCATTCTTCGGACCTGAAACTATGGTTCCCTAGATGGAAAAATGAGACTGTGCTTCATTCAGAAGTACATATTGAGCTTTATTGTTGGAGAATTTTGATGTTATTTTTAGTTTGGAGCTTGCTGGTTCAGTCATGGCTAAAGGACATTTTTTATTGCAACTCCTTGGGTAAATTTTATTTGCTTATGGGTATTGAAGCTATTGTTTTCTATGGCATGGGCGATCCTATCTACAAAGTGGCAGAATTTTTAATGAAGTCTTGAATTTTAAAGAGAGGGTCATACTTCTTCTTGGCCGTTCCATTTCATGAGATGAGTCTTGGGGGTTCGAGGTTTGTGTAGTGATTGTTTATTAGTTAAAATTTGATTAGAAGTTGGTCGCCTAGCTTGGGATTGAAGTTTTTGAAGACACTTTGAGAATTGATGGAGTTTGAATGAGGAACAAGATTTTTGGTGAGTTGTTTAGTAGCTGGTTTATATTTCAGTTTGCTGGTGTTTTATATCAGACTTAGCTTTACCCTTATTTTGCACTATTTTTTGGGTGTCTTGGCTCCTAGTTAAATGTGCATTCAATTTGGAGGAATTAGGAGCTTTGTGGTTGAAGATTTGAACAATTTAGTGAAGTTACTTGTTGGTCTGATCATTCAATTTTCCGGTTATCTTTATCAGACCTAGCTATTCTAGCTTTGTGTAATATTTCTTTCAAGTTCTTTCTCATGTTTGTATTTGGTGATAAAGTGGAAAAACATTGCAGAAGTTTGGAGCAGATTTCTATTCAAAAATTCATTGTAAGAGGCTCATTGTAAGTTGGTTACAGTAGTACTGTATCAATCCTTCTATCATTAGCTTATTTTCAATTGTAACACTTTGTAAATTGCAAATAATTTGCATTGTAAGGCTGTGAATTAGTAGTACTAATCCAATCAATAATATTGCTGCATTTACTTTGTGATTCTTATGCAAAACATTAATTACCCCTGGATGGTTTACCGCCAGTGTGGGAAATAAACTTTGTAACTCTCATTGTACCCATTGAAAAAGTGGAGAATCCCCACTCAAGAGTGGATGCCCGCCACAGCGGATGAATTAGTTGAATTGTTTGTAGTATTCCCCCCACTGTTTAAGTGGTTGAGCGGAAATCTTTATGGCTGGTTCACCGCCTAAGTTCTTTCAGTTTTGTAATAAGTACTCTACCATATGTTAGCACCTCGCCTTCAAAAGGATCTTGTGTGCACATTCTTGGCGTTGAGTTATATCTATTACTTTCCAGTTGTAATCAATTTTAGTACTGAGTTATTTAGATCCTAGGGATCCTCTGACCATATGCACACCCCTCTTCCTTTAGTGGTTTTAGGGTGCATTCTTGGTTAGAGTTACTATTCTGCATCATTTTGGTTTTGGAGCTAACCTTAACGGGTGCATGTTGCATTGTAATTGATACTGAAAATCAAGAAAAAATTAAGGGGCATATTTCATTCTGGAAGAGTTTGTTTTCCTATGGCAAGCAACTAAAAGCCATGATGAGAGTTGTTAACTGATAGGTAACCATTGCTTTGTTTGATTGAGTAAAAGAACTAAAGCTGACAACTTATAAGGGTGACTCAACCTTGGTAAAGAGGCTGAAGTTGTTGGGACTGTATATGTGTTTGCATTTCAACTGTTTAAATAGCCACATTTCACTTAATCTAGCTTAATCGACTCATTTAGAAGGGAAGTTGGTTTTTGTTGTTAAGTGGTGGAAATTGGACGAGAAAAGGTGGCAGATAGTAGAACTTGATTATAGCAATAAGTTTCTCAATTTTTAGTATTAGCAAAGGTAGCCTCTTAAACTTTTGGTATTTGTTCCTTTCATTCATTCTTTTTAGAGTTCATTGTTGTAGTTTTATGTGCAATTCATTGTTGAGTGCATTAGTGAGAAAAGAGAGATTTCTTTGAGAGTTTGTAATTTTTTTAGAGTCTTGAGAGATTGGAAAGAGGCTAAGATTGGAGATAGACCGATCATAGAAGGAGCAACAAGTGTGACTTTGGGAATTAAGCTTAGAAGGCAGCTTCTTCGTTGCGAGCTATAATTCTAGGCATGTTGGTTTTACTTCTATATTCTTTTTATGTTGATATCATATTTGCTTATGAATGCAAGTATTTGAGGAAAAGATGAGTATATGTTATGTTGAGCTTGCTTGCATGAACTTTGATAAATTCTTATTTGGGTGAGCTTGCATTATATATATATATATATATATATATATATATATATATATATATATTGATTGGAATTATGTGGTTGTGTTTGCTAAACAAGATAATCATAGAGTATTGGTATAATACCTAGGTGGTCATAGACCATATGTATGCTTACACAGATTATGAAATATGAGAAATGATATTCTATTGAAGTACTATAATGAAGATGTCAGTTTGCAATACTATGTGTACCTATGTGGTTAATTTGGTTATCCTTATGCTTAGGATAATCCATGGATGGAAGTAACCTAGTTGGTCAGTTAGATCACTTAGATATACATTCACCTTATGGCTAGAATTATGTTATGTGTAGCTTGTATAGATTATTTGTGGTCATTTACCAAATCGAGCTAAGGGGTGGGTGAACATATGACTACTACTTCATAAAAGTGAGACTCCATTTCTTAGTAAGTGAGTTTGATATGTAACTATCAAATCTTTGGACAAAGTAGTGTAAATAGCCACTGATTACACCCGTTGGTTCACTGTGAGCAAAGTTTGCATAACTAGGCTAGGAATGTCACACATGTAGGTGGGTATCTACTGTATGGTAGCTCTAGTTATGTAGGACACAACACCATGCTCAAGAAGGCTATTATTATGAGGGTTACCAGACCAATCTCTTCGTTGAAGGGAGGTCCATCTCACCAGTTAGGTAGATGTGTGGGGGATCGTAGTAAGTCCATGGTTGGTAGAAAAGCACTTGAGTGATACTCTCCCTCATACACTTGGCTGCCGAAGTTTGATGATGTATGCCTAGGAAGGGACAATTGAACCATTTATAATTTGTTTCATTGAGCTCTTGGAAGTCATGTATGTATTCATGTATCTCTATCTTTATGTAAATTGTATTTAGAAAAATGCTATCATTATGGGATTATGTAATATGAAATCATTACTTGGGATTATGTAATGCTTCTTTATTAATGCAATACAAATTTAAAATGGGATTATTTCAAATGCGCATCTTGTTATTGAAATAGAAAGAAAAAAAAATTACTGTTGTGTTGGTAAACTTTAACTATTCACATGTGGGTTAAAACTTAGTTAAAATCAATAGGTAAAACATTGGGCTTGTTACATAAGTATGTTGGTAAAGTTTCCTAAAAAGATCATGTTTAAATTTGAAGATATTAAAGTTTTTATTTTTAAAGTTTCAAAGTCCATTTTGAGGCTCTTAGAAGTCATTTTTGGGCCTAAAAGTGGTCATACCTATCAAAGCAGTTATATTTTGATAATGTTTCACAAGCTTTCTAGAAGTTCATGGTTCGCTAATTAGACTCTTGGATCAAAAGTTATGGCCTCCAAAATTTGGGTTTCCTGAATATAGAAATGTGAAAACATGTTGAACACATAAAAGAGTTGTAAGGGGGAGTTACACGTGTTGGTGTGTGTTTTGAAACATCATAGGGCATCTTTGATTGGAGATAAGTTGGGTGCCACTTTTTGGATGGTTTTAGCTCATGGTTTTGTAAATATCGTTTAACTGTTTCATGTATTGCATCTCCTATATATTAGGTGCTTGAGATGGAGGTTGTGTCTGAGAGAGTCTTATAGATATTGAGTTACCTCTGAATATTTGGTTGGTGATACTCCTATGAAAATCTTGCTCTACAAGTATATTGTAATCTTGTTGATTTTAGAATAATATATTGGGTGGTTTTTGGAGTGAGTTTTTTTTCTCTCGAAGGAGTTTTCTTTGCATAAATCACTATGTTGTGGTATGAATGATATTTATGTTTAATTTTGTAAATGTTCTAAAGATTTGAAAAGTTTTGCAAAACCCTCCTCTCAATATTAATGTAGGAAGTTCCACTACCTTAACTTCCTTCCACTACTAAGGTTCTTTTTACCCTGATGTCTTTATACTTGATCACAATGTGTAATGGTTGATGTTCTTTGATTGATTTGGGTGGAGGTAACTCACGTAGTGAAAAAGAAATATTGGCTTTATCTTGGACAAGAGGTTCCAACATTGAGGATAATTGAATTAGGAGTAATGGTGGATGAAACTATGATATACACAAATATTTATCTCAAGATATCTTAATGTGTATTTGAATAATATATCAAATCCCAAAGAGTCATTCTAGTGGGGGTATCATTAAGTTGAGCATGCTCAATATACCCCATGTTGGTATTTCCTAACTATAGGATAATCTTGTGGTATAACTAAGGCATGGAAGGTAGGAATAGTGCTAGGCTTATTATGAGATGTAACACACGATGAAGCATAAGCCATATGCACAATATAATCATCATGACATATGGAAGGGTTGATGTCAAAAGGTCTAACAATGTCATATATAGGTGAAAAGGGTGTAACATTATCCATAACCATCATGGAGATGTATTAACTCCTCACTATGCATATGTGCATGCTATCACAAGCCATGGTTGAAGTATTGTCAACATGAGACTCAAGGGTAAGTAAGGTGAGTGTATTTGAAAAGAAAGGATGAGCACCAACCAACTCAACAAAAGAGGGAAAGGTAAATGCATGCTATAACAAAACCTTCATTGAGAATACATCCTCATCCATAGCATAAAATATCATGAGTACCAAGGATATAACCTACTGATGTGTAAGTGCAGAGTTTATAAAATTAGTAATACCTAGTACTTAGCCTAATTAAATACATATAAACTCAACTAATTAAATACATATAAACTCATGTTAGGGTGGGTGGGTAAGAGAGGAACGACCGTCGCAATCACAGGGAAAGCCCGCGGCGCGCAGTTTGCCGTGTCCTTCCGTCCCTGCTCACCGGCGGCGCCAATTCATTCGTAATTCTGAAAAGAATAGATTTGTCAGTCATCTGCGCCTTCCCATCATCATATCGATCCGTGCCACTGCCAGGTGGAAGCGAAACAGACATCACCCACCCGTGGGACCCGCCCCTGGACCTGCTGAAACTGATGGCTTGCAAAAAAAACGCTCATTAAAGAATATTCATATTTCATATGATGTTGATATTCAGTTCTCTCCCACACTAAGTGTTGAATTTACAACTTGTCATCGCACCATAACAACAATTCAAAAAACACGTCAAAAGTGCAGAGAGAATCCATTCTTTTCAGTACAAAAGCTGTGTTTTTTTAAAAATATAATAGATACTGTCATTTTTGTTTTTATATAATGGATTACAATTTATGAGTATATATTTAAATTATAAGTTTTTTTTTTTCGTTAAATGATTATCAATCAAAAGATCTACGTCGTTTTTAGGTTAAAGTTATATAGGAGTTGAATTTGGTCTATTCATATTTCTGAAAGATATAATAAATGGTATGATAAAAAATATGATTTTTGTCGTTTTTAGGTTAAAGTTATATAAGAGTTGAATTTAGTTCATTCATATTTATGAAAGATAATAAATGACATGGTAAAACATATGATTTATGTCGTTTTTAGGTTAAAGTTATATAGGAGTTGAATTTAGTTCATTCATATTTGTGAAAGATATGATAAATGGCATGGTAAAAATATATGCCATCATTCTCATGATTGAAATTATATATTTTAAAATGTACATCTCATGACACTTTTGTAGTGACGTTTACAATTTTGTCAAATAATCTTTTAAATCATTAGTAGTTGTCTATTCTAACTTTTAAAAATGCATATGGTTAATGCTTACACAAATTGCGTATCTGACTTTTAAATTTGATAGGCCCAAGAGAAAAATGAAAAGTAAGACTCTATGCAATTGTTGTAGTAGTATATAGGGCATCATAATTTCATCAATATGTTAGTCACTCTTTAGATGTTTTAGGTGGGTGATAGATAATTAATAACACTTAATTAAATGAGTTGAGATGTGAGATATTGAGATATAAATATGTTGAAATTATTGAGATGGATTTAGAGTTTACTTAGAAATTGTTGTGATATTGACTTTAATTCTTGAGATGTGACATAAACTTGTTAACTAAGATTTGACATTAGAATTAGGATCAAAGATCCACAACATCTAGAATATATGAGAATTATAGGGCATGAGATGAAATTGTGTCACAATCTAAACTAGGTGGCATGATTTCATCTAATTTTGAATTTGTCTTTTAGTGCTTGCAAAAATGTTTTATTTTACATGTATATACCCGTTTGGAAAATAATGTAATGTTAAAAAGCATTGTGAGCAACTACATTATTAACATAGGGAAATGTGAAATTCCATTGATGACAATTAGGACCCAAGGTTGATTTGATAATATTAAAAAGATATAATAGGGGGCAATGAATGTTAATTTGTTGATGTTTGATGCAAGCTAAGTTTGATGTCAATTATGAAATTAAAATTGCTTTTTGAGTGATTTTCAATAGTAAAGGACAAAATTGAGAATAAATAGATGTTGAATAGAAAATTGTTCAATCTACTACCAACCAAGACTAATGTTGTGATTGTTGTTGAGGAGAGGTTCTATCATATGATCATTCAATCATTACAGTATTGAAAGTGTCATAGGATGATGCCTTTAGATACATACCTAAACACACAATTTAACTTTTTAGCACCCACACTTACGAGTAAAGATCATATCTCAAGGTTGTAAACCTTTGAGAGTGGAAATTTTGATTTTGGAATTGGGGGACTAGATTGCAAGTGTGATACACTCTAATAAATGCACAAAAACATACAAAGACAATATGACAAGTCTAATGATGACATAAATCATCAAAAGTTGACATGATATGTTAAAATAGAAAAACAACAATTAGTCCACACTTCTAATGATCTTTAAGGGGATTTGTCAACTAGCCCACAAATTGTAATTATAATTCTCTAGTCTAAGAGACCAACAAAAATTGAGCAAGGAAATGAAACAAAATAGAGACAAACACCATGAAAGAAGATTATTTTCCATAAAGAAACCCCTTATGGGTAAAAAATACAATTAAAAATGTGAGTACAATCTAACTTAGCACTTCAAAATGACAATACAAATAGTAGCAAACCTTGGGCCTAAATACTAATCTTTATCACACTAAAAATATCTCCAACAACCTCACAATCTATCCAAGATACAATTCCCCAACCTCTACTACTATGAGAGTTCAAAACATGTGGATATATTGTACAAAAGGTCCAACTACAATTTTCACAATGCATGTAAATCATCATGAATGATTATAGACATCCCACTTGGACTAAAAATATATTTACAACCCATTTACAAGTTGTAGTGATCAAGTTCATGTCATGGAGGACTCTAGGAGTCTTTGATTAAGTAGTTTCTTATGATCTATTAGTTTAGATGGACGATCACAGGTTTATGAGTATGTGAAAATTATCTTGTTACTATGGAGAGTTATTGGAGATTTTGGTTGAGTTGTGGTTATGTTGTAATTTAAAACATCGTAATAAGTTCCTAGACTCTATACTAATCATGTATTAAGCTCTTTGATAGAGGTTTGTGGCAATTTTCTAGAAGAGTGTTTTGATCACTTTTCCTTGTGAACTTCTCGTTAATGCAAAGTTACAATTTGAATCTTTATAATGAAGGTTTATACAAATACCAATTCACTTATCGAAAAAATACAATTTAAAAATACTATAAATAAAACTGAACATAAAGCTATGCACATTATTTTTCATACAAAATTGTGCATTGTTCTCTTTCACAATGCTATAAAAAGACAACATTTAAGAATTAAATCTCTATAAAAAGATTTTATACATTTTCTTAGCAACATTAACAAAGAAATATACTAGCACTTGCACCTAAAGGAGGTTCTTGGATTACGCCGATAGAAAACTATATGTATGTTAATATGTTGGAGAGTACATGTGTGTGCATGCAAATTCTTGTTGCATGTGGATGGATTAAACAATTAATAATAAATGCTAAATAATGGAATGAAATAAACTTAGACAAATCTAGATTTTTTCCTTAAAGAAATTAAGTATATTTGATTAAGAAATATTTGCATACAGATTTAGCAATGCAAATGAAAAAAGAAAGTTGTCATCAAATTAACAAAAAACATTGCAAATGGAAATAAGATGTTTCCATTCAATTGTCAAATCAATATTTATCTAGCTTTTATGTGATAAGTGAGATTTTGGAGGCTTTTAACTTACATTTTGGAGGTGTTTACCATTAAATGGCAGCTGAAACTTGTTTTCCATGACTACACTGGTAGACTTGTTTCAGTCTCAAATCTCACACTATATGTAACTTATTCGAGAAAAAACTTGATAAAAATGTCCAAAACCAATCCCTAAAATAAAATAAGTAGATTGTAAAAGATGCCAAGTTGGGGATGAAACACCTAGGTAGCAAGCCAGGTAAAATTTGCTACCATTCCTTTCTAGGTAGAAAAACTTAGTATTTAAACATGCCCAAAATGCTCCGTACATTGAGGGCAAATGTACAGGCTGTAAGAAGTTGGAAGCTTCTCCAAGCAAACCGCAACACACGTGACAAGCAGTACGTGCGGACCTGCGGTCATTGTCAGAACGCAGAGCAGACCGGATAAAAACTTCATTGCTATTTTACCGGGGGCGGGGGAAGGTGTGAGCAGAGGAAACAAAGAATACCATGCATTTACATTTACCGTAGGTAGGTAAAAGTCGAAAGTGAAAAGGCGATGAAGTCCGACAGGCATGCGGTAGTGGTGGTGGGTCCCTCTGCAGGAGGCAGCATTAAGGGCGGCGCCCTCTCAAATCCATGCCAGCCTGCCATCCAATTCTCAACCGTCACGTGCACTGGATCTGACCATCATTGACGCCGCCGTCAGCTCTTCCACTTTAGCCTTCCCCGCTTTAGACATATTCTTTAATTACGCTGCCTCGCCCTCCCAACTTTTTCCGTTTTCTCGTAACGAAGCGACAGAAAGTCGCCGTGACAGAAACACGGCGCGCCGTCAGTTTGCAGACGTCATGTCGGCCGCGGCTTCTGCGCCAGAGATGCGCTGCCGCTGACGTACAATTTATTTATTTTCCCGAGGGAAAAGAATATGGACAGGTGGCACGCTTGTACTGCGGCCTGTCAACGTCGCGTAAACGCTGTGTTTGCCGGCGGCATTGACGACTGGTGCCGTGCCATTGGCGTACGGTCGACGGAGGCGGCCTTTCACGGTACGCTGGTACCCCTGCCCTAGTTTTGTATTATATTGATATTTCCCCCTGCTGCAACAGATGCCGGCCATAAATTTATGGCTTTTCAACACATGCTCATGCGATGCTCTCTAACTGCGCCGGGTGACACTGCCCCGGTGCTCAGTGCTCAGTGCCCGTGGCCCCACCACCGTTCTCTATCTATCGTGGCCCACCCCACCGCCTCTCTGTCGGAGCCTGAAAGCAAATTCCTTCTTATCTACGTCATAAATCATTTATTTATTTATTTATTTTTGCTTTCCATTTGAATTTGCTCTGGTTCCAAGAAAACCAAGAAACCTTCCGAACAATGCTGGAAAAACAATTGCACGAGGTAGGAACCAATGGGATGTTCAACTCAAATAAAAAAAGTATAGACAGCACCATGTTGACCTCTATTATTCTCAAGGCCCTCAATTCTTGCAAAAGGTCTAGGCCTAAAAAAAGTGATAAAAATAGCTTTCCAGCTAACCCATGGTACGATGAGGATTGTAAAACAGCAAAGAAAAGGGCTAAAAAATGGGGTAATAACAAAGAATATGTAAAGCTGGTCAGACTGAAAAAAGAAGTGTTTATGCAAACTAGAAGGAAGGAGTTAATATTGCTTGGGAGGCACAATCCAAGGGGCTTTTGGAGAGAATTACAGCATCAAGACACGAATAAAGAGAACAATATTACAGACCTGGAATGGTTAGAGTATGCAAAACAACTTTATGAGAGGGGGCAAGATAAAGACAGCCCTCCAATAATTGACTCAAGGGTTAAGCTTTTTTCTTCGGAGAACATTAAAGAAGGAATAAAAAGGTTGGCAATGGGTAAAGCTCGTGACATAGATTGTTTACAGGCAGAACACTTAAAATGGGGATTGGAGGCTCTCACGCCTCATATTAAAAAAATATTCAATGAGGTCCTTCAATATGGGTTTCCTGCAAATTGGACGACTAGTGTTGTCATCCCCCTACCCAAAGGTGGTGACACCAACAACCCTTCAAATTACCGCACTATAATGATCAACCCTCTTTTTGGTAAACTTTTTGGGAGTATGATAGAAAAGCGGATTAGTGTGTGGGCGGAAAAGGAGGGAAAACGTGCAAAAGGGCAAGCGGGCTTCAGGCCAAAACATTCTACTATTGATCATTGCATGACTCTTAGACACTTGATCGAGAAAGTCTGGGATAAACAAGGAGAGGAGGTTTTTTGCTGCTTTGTGGACTTTAGGAAAGCTTTTGATACGGTTCCTAGGAGCAAATTATGGAGTAGGATGGAAGAATTGGAAATTCCAATACACTATAGAGCTGCTGTCCATAGGCTGTATGAACAGGTTTGGGCCAAAATTCGAACCAAACAAGGATTTTCAGAACGTTTTCGAAGCGATATTGGGGTCAAGCAGGGATGCCCTTTATCCCCTACATTATTTGGGATATACATTGACAAATTAGAGGAGTGGATCGATAAGTTTGGTGGGGGTGGGGTTTACTTGACCAATTGTGTTATAAAGCTGCTTTTATATGCTGATGATCTTGTCTTAATGGCAAAAACAGCACAAGATTTGAAGGAACACTTAAAAGCGCTAGAGCTCTTTTGTCATCAGGTGGGGATGCAAGTGAACACTACCAAAACTAAGGTCATGATCTTTACCTTGAAGAGAAAGAAGGTTCATAGGGAATTTGTTTTTGAAGGCAGCCCCTTACAGGTGGTCAATGAATATAAGTATCTTGGCCTTGATTTTCACAACAAACTCAGCTGGGAAACGTGTAGGGCAAAGAGGATACAAGGGGGATGGAAAGCTTTACACTCATTGCAAAATAGATGCAGAAGGGCAGAGTTATGGGATTGGAAGACAAAGAAAACTCTTTTTGGGCTTTTAGTTGTTCCAGTGGTGCTATATGGGTGTGAAGTTTGGGGTAGCAACACATCTGCAAAAAAGTGGAGGCAGATAGAGAGATTACAAAAACATTTAATCACACAAAATCTCAGGATTAAATCTACTGTCCCTTACGAGATTGTTCTAGCTGAGGCCGGTGCTTTCCCTATTGAAGCGTCTGCTATGTTTCGGTTGCTAAGCTATCTAAGAAGACTAGATAACATGGAGACTCATCGCTGGCCAAAAATGGCAGCAAATGAAAAATTAGATAGAAGAAAGAGCACGTGGATGAAACAGAATATTAAATGGATGAGCAAGTGGGGTATTAGCATAAGTGAGTGTCCAAATTCCAATAGGGAAATAAAAAGGTATGTGCAAGGAAAGTTCAAAGAAAGCATGTGGAAAGGGCCACTTGGGAGGAAGAAGGAATACTATGTCAAACATTTTAACCCTACGCATGACCACACACAAAAGACCTACATCGGAATGGAAATAAAATGGAAAGCGAAAATGTTGATAGCTCAGATTAGAACAAGTTCGCACCAGCTTAGATGTGAGACCGGAAGGTGGATGATACCTAAAGAGGAGTGGGCAGACAGAAGGTGTAGATATTGCACTCAAGGAGTGGTTGAGACAGAATGGCACTATATCAGGGAATGTTCGGCTTACAAGGACATTCAGATCAATTATACTGAGACATTAAAAGGGAACAAGTTGGGTGATCTGTTTGAAGAAGAGAAGATAATAGGGTTTGCAGATTTTCTGGTCAAGATAAACAGTAGAAGATCCAAGATGCAGAAAGAAAAAGAAACATAGGCTTTTTTTGCTTTTTCTGGGGTTCACGTCTCTTCGCTTGCTATCTGCGGGTCCCATAGGCTGCTTGGCCTCGTGGACGTGATTAAAAACATTCATTCATTCATTCAATTGATGGGGAAACAAATTTACGTTGTGAAAAAGTGTGGTTTATATATATTTAATAGGGGAAAGTAGTTGAACATGTCTTAATAGTTGCGGTAGTATTTGTTGATTTGATGTTTAATATTTTTTAATAGTATAGGTTTCTATAGTTCACGTGTATTTAATGGTGGAGAGTAGTTGCGGTAGTATTTGTTGATTTGATGTTTAATATTTCTTAATAGTATAGGTTTCTATAGTTCATGTGTATTTAATGGTGGAGAGTAGTTGAACATGTTTTAATAGTTGTGATAGTATTTTTTTATTTGATGTCTAATATTTTTAGTAGTCGAGGATTAGTAGTTGTGACTTTAAAGTTGTTAGCGTCAATCACAGGTATTCATAATTGAATGAAATGTATTCCTTACATCTAAAAAGTAACATGGCATCATGTGATGTCACATCAATGCATCAATAAAACATGACTTAATGCACAACTATGAGTCTACTTTTTTTGGGGTAGTTTTGGACGCCTTAGCAAAAACATGATGATGTGACAGTCATTTTTTATGATGTGGACTTGGAGACTTAGTTATAAGTGTGGGCTTTGCCAAATAAGTCAGTGTAAAAATATTGGAAATGATATACAATCATCACATATAATTTTGAGAGGAGTTAAATTAGGGTGCTCAACTACTAGGTACTCTCCCCTTATTAGGTAGGTCCCAATGATATCTAATATGCATTATTGCATTTCTCGTGTATTTGTATTTATAATAATGAAATAATGAAGAAACAAACATTTAATCTTATGAATACCAGATAGATGTGAAGAAATTCTTGTAGAAAAAAATGCTACCACTATAACTTCCATCCAAGACTTGTGCTCTTTTGAAAATTGAGTTTCATTCATAAGTCTAGGTTCATTGTTAGTTTAAGATACAACAAGTACATAATATAAATTTAGTGGGTTATACTTATTAACTAGTTTCCCTTGCCTTTTGGACCTTCTTAAGGGTGTAGCAAGAGACTTGCTATTCTTTTTCTAAACTCTTTGATTATGAACCTTCAATCTTTGTCTATCCAATCTATCATTCTTCTACTTGTAAATCTTCCCGCTTCTCTATTTTGGTTCCAAAATACATATCTTCTTTTCTTTTTCCTTCAGTTGTTTAAGGGGTAAGTGCACAAAGATAGTGGGTTCAAAAAATGGCAAAAAATGATGTGAAAGAAAAATTAGGCATAATACATGCACATTACAATATGTGTGCATTATAACTAGCTAAAAATAGAGAAAATTATGATTTTAATTCTCGTATTTTATTTTTTGAATCATAACATGTACATATTATAATGCACATACATTTGGTTTCAATTGCTTAGGAATCCTACCCCTTAGGCTCATATTTGACTTGGATATCCAAGCCTAAGGGTTGGACTTATATGTGTTTCTAAATTTGTGTTTTGCAAAACAATCGAAAAACATAAGATGGCAAGTATGCTCTCCACCAAGTTTGCATATTTTAGGACAATATTAGAAATTACACCACTATGACATCAAACTTTGTATTAGCTTTATAACTATGCATTTTTTTGCTATAATCTCTAGATACATCAAATCTTTGATCTTTAATTATTTTTTATTAATTTCAAAATTTTCCAAAAATACATGTATCATTTTTTATTGGCTCATCCAAATTTGAAAAAAAAAAACATTTTCTATGCTTCATTCTATGCACATTTATTTTATTTTTTTGAAAATTATTTTACTCAAAATTATTGGGGAGCATGCTTACTTTTCCATTTTTAAGGATGTGTCCACTTTGAAAACTAGAAAAATAATATTTATTAAAAAATAGTGAAAAAATATATGAACTACTATATGATCTTAACTAACTTTTCATTGATTATAGTTACAAAATACTTAATGAAATTCCAAAAAGGGGGGAACACATCTAACACTATATTATATTTTTGTAAGAAAAACAATGCGACCACTTCATGTGCTCTCTGTAGTTGGCCCTCTTAATCTCCATTATATTAAAAAATAGTTGTTTGAAAACTAAATTCTAAACATTAGTAATCTAGTTCTAATCACATCTAAAAATTGACCATAAAAATGCCAAATTACCTATCAAAGTTCAATTTTTGTTTATCCAAAAAAAGAGGCAATTTTTTACCCTTTTTTCTCTTGTCATTTCTATCCACCTACCTTAAGACTAGACTTAGCCCCTAAATTCCCTTAAAACTACATCCCTATAATAGACCATTTTCAAGGTTAGAAAATTCTAAAGTTTATAGCCCTTAAAATTATCAACAAAACCAATAAAGATACATTGTTAGCCTTGAAATCCACCTTAGACCATTTTTTATGCATATGAACACAAATTTCATAACCTAAAGTCTAGTGTAAAATAAAGGAATTTTTATCTATCCACATTTCATATGATGCTTTATCTCATAGAGTAAAACAAGAAGATGCATTAATCAAATAGCATACAGTACTTATAGTCTTAGCCCAAAAACACTACTCAACATGCTTCTAGTTTTGTGTATCAAATTCATATTCATCCTTTGTGCAGTGCCATTGTATTATGACATATAAGTTGTCTTCTATCTCACAATACTTGCATGTCTACAAAAAATGTCAAATTCTCTAGAACAATATTTCATTCCATTATCGAACCTGGTAAAAAGTTTGGGCTTATTCCTAAGTAAATAAATCCACATATAATGTGAGTAGTCATCGATAAAGGAAACATAATAGTGATATTTGTTGAAAATGAGGGTAATATTGTAGCTTAAAACTTGTAAAACTATGAGACTGTAGATTTAATTAAGTGTTCTTTGTCACAATTCTTTGTGTATGATTAATCTATTTAGATCAATTTTACCAATTGTAGAAAGAGACAGAAGATTGTAGAAGAATGAGACAAGAAGATAGAAGTGACACAATATATACGTGGAGAAACCCTTTCGGGAAAAAACTCCACTAGAATCAATAGTGCTTGTATTATTTAACCTTAGAAAAAGATTACAATAATATTGTATCAATCCTTGATTGATATGCTTCCTTTGCCTTCAACAATCCTTCTTCACAAACTACAATAAAATCTCATACACTTTTTGCAGCACAAGCTATCCATGCATTCCATGTGACCAAGCATGAATCCACACATCCAATGCCATGCTTCAAACCCTCACAAATGCACAAGCTCAACCTGCTAACCTGTTGCCAACTCTGATGCACTTGCTGCAATTAATAGAAAAATATGAGCATTGTAAACTCCTAAGAGTTGTACAAAACATGAGCATAAAGCTCCTCACAAAAATCTACGCCTATATTGTGCAAGTAGAGTTCCACCTTTTAATTAGTGATCAAACCAAAGTCTTCCTCAATTTAGGTGCCCCAAACTAAACACTTAATTGAACTTCGGTCAAGAAAATATCTTACAAGCATCACCTCAAAGTTGGTGCCCAAGAATGGGCCCACTTGATTGAGCCTTGTAAATATCTTCTCATGCAAAAGGTGTTAACTCAAAGATGCCAACTTGGACACCCAAGGTGGGTCCAAGTCAATCTTAGTTAACTGAAACATATCTCTCCACCAATTCATGCAAACATTATGCATGATTGATCATCCCCACTTAACTGAATGTATCCACCTGTTATATGTCATGCAACTAAGTCATTAGTCATACAACTCAGGTCAACTCATGTCAACTAGCATTCAACTCAAACTAACTACATGCAACTGAAGATAACTGAACTAAACTAAACTAAACTGATACTGAACCAGGAACTAATTGAACTAAACTAAACTCCACTCATGTAAATATCAATCCCTAATCTGTAGGATCTTTACATGCATTACTAAAGTGTTCCTACTCCTCCAAACAGTTAACTGAAGCAAGGTGGATTCCACCTTCCATGTAGGCACCCCATGTGCTCCTATCTTGTAGGAGCTCTTCTTGGACATCCCCACATGTTCCTATCATTTAGGAATAATCATAAATGTCAATTTACATGTTCATTTCATTTGAATTTAATCTCTTTCTAATCCTAGTGTTGGGGAACACTTTCCAAGGACTTAGGAGATACATGAAATATGTTTAGGATTGCAATTAAATGGCATCCTATTCCCAACATTCTCCCACTTGACATTATACATTGCAATTATTCTAAACAAGGAATCATTATTATACAACCTTCTCATTAGGTCTATGATTGGCTCACATCCATTTTCGGGTGTAGGCTCCTCGACCTTTACTGTTGAATTTTTTTTATAACAAGTAACCATTCCAACAAATATTCTTAGCATAAGAAATATCTGGCCTAACCCAAGTCTCTGTAACCAAACTGCCTCTTTAGAGGCATGTGTAGCAGCCATGTACTCTACTTCTGTGGTGGACAAAGCAACTGTGGGCTGCCTCTTACTCATCCAAATAATCGCAGCTCCAAACAAAGTAAACACATAGCCACTTTTCGACCTTCAATTGTCCAGGTCTCCTACCCAATATAAATCAACAAAACCATGTATGTCCAATGATCTATGCATAATATCAATATCATTAGCACCATGATAAACCAAACAATAATCAGAAGTACCTCATAAATATCTAAACACCCTCTTAACATAGGTCCAATGTTCTTTACCAAGGTTAGACATAAACCTACTTAGAACTCCCACTGCTTGGGTTATATTTGGTCTTGTACAGACCATTGCATACATCAAACTACCAACTGCACTTACAATGGAGTCACCAAGCCATTGTATAGACTTCCATACATGCAAAACCATGGGCTCAAAACCATGAGCTCCAAAACCATGGACCAATACAACTAGCACAAAACCATGTGCTAAAGACCACTAAAGGTTAATCCACTAACTCAAACCCAAGAACTAGTTTAACCCATCAATCCCCCCTTACCACCTGGGAGAACTCCTCTCTTACTAGGCCTTTCCTTTCATGGATTGAGCAAGCCATACCAGGTCTTACAACCATCAACCCAAATACATGTATTAAATTTTACATACAACTCCATTTTTAGTTTCCACATCTCATAACTAGATCCATTGAATCTTTCAATATCTAGACGAGAAGTAGAACTCATTGTAACATACTTCTTTTACAAATCTGCAATAACACCATAGTAAAAGCTCCCACTATAGCCAATAAACCTTCAAACTTTTAAGAGAAAGGCATCTCAAACTCTAACCAACCGTTAGCTTTGATACCAAATGTTGAAAACGAAGGTAATATTGTAGCTTAAAACTTGTAAAACTATGAGACTGTAGATTTAATTAAGTGTTCTTTGTCACAATTCTTTGCATATGATTAATCTATTTAGATCAATTTTACCAATTGTTGAAAGAGACAATAGATTGTAGAAGAATGAGACAAGAAGATAGAAGTGACACAATATATACGTGGAGAAACCCTTTCGGGAAAAAACTCCACCATAATCAATAGTGCTTGTATTATTTAACCTTAGAACAAGATTACAATAATATTGTATCAATCCTTGACTGATATGCTTCCTTTGCCTTCAAAAATCCTTCTTCACAACCTGCAATAAACTCTCATACACTTTTTGTAGCACAAGCTATCCATGCATTCCATGTGACCAAGCATGAATCCACACATCCCATGCCATGCTTCAAACCCTCACACATGCACAAGCTCAACCTGCTAACCTATTGCCAACTCTGATGCACTTGTTGTAATTAATAGACAAATATGAGCATTGTAAACTCCTAAGAGTTGTAAAAAACAAGAGAATAAAGCTCCTCACAAAAATCTACGCCTAGATTGTGCAAGTAGAGTTCCACCTTGTACTTAGTGATCAAACCAAAGTATTCCTCAATTTAGGTGCCCCAAACTAAAGACTTAACTGAACTTCGATCAAGAAAATATCTTGCAAGCATCACCTCAAAGTTGGCACCCAAGAATGGGCCCACTTGAATGATCCTTCTAAATATTTTCTCATGCAAAGGGTGTTAACTCAAAGATGCCAACTTGGATGCCCAAGGTGGGTCCAAGTCAATCTTAGTTAGCTGAAACATATCTCTCCACCAATTCATGCAAACATTATGCATGATTGATCATCCCCACTTAACTGAATGTATCCACCTATTATTTGTCATGCAACTGAAGTCATTAGTCATGCAACTCAAGTCAACTCAAGTCAACTAGCATTCAACTCAAACTAACTACAAGCAACTGAAGATAACTGAACCATAACTGAACTGAACTAAACTAAACTAAACTAAACTAAACTAAACTAAACTAAACTAAACTAATACTGAACTGAACTCCACTCATGTAAATATCAATCCCTAATTTGTAGGATCTTTACATGCATTACTGAAGTGTTACCACTCCTCCAAACAATTAACTGAAGCAAGGTGGGTTCCACCTTCCATGTGGGCGCCCCATGTGCTCATATCTTGTAGGAGCTCTTCTTGGACGTCCCCACATGTTCCTATCATTTAGGAATAATCATAAATGTCAATTTACATGTTCATTTCATTTGAATTTAATCTCTTTCTAATCCTAGTGTTAGGGAACATTTTCCAAGGACTTAGGAGATACATGAAATATGTTTGGGATTGCAATTAAATGGCATCCTATTCCCAACAATATTTACTAATTAAACGTCTACAAGAGCAAAAACACCACTAGTGCTTCTAGACTTAAACTTAACTCTATTCTATTCCCAAATATATAGTGCTTACAAAAGTAAAAATATATATAATGACCATATAAACCATCCACCATATTTTAATTAATCATAGTCTTACAACCTTTTTCACCAATGAGACCAACTTGTAGCACCATAGTATACATGAATTAGAATTATAAGTTAAATAGATAGAGTTACATTGTGTAGATGTATGCAACTTAAGCAAGGTACTACATCAAGTTCCCTTAGAAGAGTAGTAATTTCCCTCTAGATAATCTAAAAAAACTCCTATCAAATGTGACATGTACTCCAATATTATTCATCTTAGAAATTAAAAGTAAATTTTATGCAAGTCTTAGAATATGCATCTATAAGTGAATTTACTCTCCATCAATGATACAAATTTTACCTTCCCTTTGCCAACAATTTGATGTGAATTATTTTTGCAAGGAACACCTCACCACCATCATATGCTCAACGAGAAGAGAATTGATCCTTGTGATGAGTTATGTGATATGAGACACCTAAATCAATAAGCCACAAGTTACAATTAGAAATGTTTATTGACATAAACAAAATATCATTTCTATCATCAAAGGATTTTTCTCCAAAGGAATCATTAGAAGTTTTTTTCTTGTTTATAAATTCTTCTTCACATGGCCCCACTTCATACAATTTCAACATTTTACTCTACTCTTACTAGAAATTTTAGATCATCATTTTGACTTAGATATCTTATTATCCCATTTTTCTTAGCACCTTATTCCTTGGGTCTACCCCAAACATGTAATGGATCCTTGGAACAGTCATCCATATATTTATTCCTTATTTCTTCACTGAGAAAAGTAGCAACAATGGAATCCATCTTGGGCTCTATAGTACCACCACATGTTGCAATTATAAGGTTCTACCAAGATTAAAGTAAAGACTAAAGCAATACAATACATTTATCCTCCTCATCAAGATTAACATTTGTATTTTCTAGTTGACTCAAAATTAAATTAAAATCATTAAGATGCTTGGCTACTAAGTCTATGTCCTTCATTTTCAAGGAATACAATTTAATTTCAAATAAAATTTGTGTATTAGGCCCCCTTTAATAGAACTTACCAATAATTCTCCACAAGTTGTATGTTTGAGTCTCCTAAAAAATATTTAGAAGGATTGAATCAAAGAGACACAACTATATTGTTCTTCAAGACTTCTTATTGAGCTTCTTCCAATCTTCATCTAATAACTTGTTAGGAGTTTATTTATCCATCACAACTTTCCACTAATCTCTTTTCTCCAAGAGTTCTTCCATTTTTAGTTTCCAAAACTCATACATAAAGCCATTGAACTTCTCAATCTTTGAATATGATGTGCATGCCATGATTATCTAGCCACACTCACATATGCAAAATTACTATTAAACCAAATACTCCCATTTTCACAAAAAAACTCACAACATTACAAGAAATCCATCCCTCTCTAAAATCAATTTATGGCTCTCATACCAAATGTTGAATCTAGGGTGAAAAACATTATGAGAATATTAACGATTAAATATTTCAATCTTATTAAAATTTAATAAATCATATTTAATATTAATGAAATAAAATTGAGAAAGAAACATAGATATCAATCCATTTGAACACCAGATATATGTGGAGAAACCACTATGAAAAATAATGTTAGGTTCCTAATAGTCTATCTAATGTTATGACCCTAATATCATATATCCTAAGAATATAATACATATTCCTAAGTATAATGATTTAAGCACTTGTGACATGCTTAAACTTAACATTAGTTTTAGTTAATACCTTAAATACTCTTTATTAGGATGAAGGGGTATGTCCCTACATGGTTAAGCCTATAAATAAAGGGGAGACGTTCCTTGCAAATCACCATATCATATTTTCTAATTATTGGAGGTAACCCCCTCTAAGTGATCTTCTATATTTTTATTTTTTTTACAAATATTTCCAAGAAATATCATAACAGGTGGTATTAGAGCTACGATTTGGGACAAAATTTTGTTTCCACCATAACTTTCAAACAAGTTTGAATTTGGGTCTTATTTGTTTTGGGTTTTGAGGCATGTAGTTTATAAGCTCTCAAAAAAAATTCAAACTTTGAAGGCAAGTTTTCTAACATTTATCGATATTTTATTGTTTTTGATTAATTTGCTCTATAGGCCAAATTTTTTGGAAATTTTTGATTAATTTATTGTTTTTGATTAATTTTCTCTATAGTTCAAAATAAAAACAAACTTGAATCCATGTCATCTTTAGAACCAAAGGGCTCTTTTATGAATGGAGAAACCAATGACCATCTTTATTGTCCACCACCAAAAATTGAGGGAATAATTTCATCGAATTGTGAAAAAGTGGTACATTTCATTAAGAATAACTTATTTGATCCATTTACAGCATCCTTAAATGAGGGATTATGTAGGTTCAAAAAATTAATACTATCAAAATTAAGGGATTCAAAAATCCACCAAGGTGGGTACAACCCTAATAGACAAAATCAAGGAATACATCAATCTTTTCAAGGTTCAAAATTAAACCTATCCAAAATAGATATATGCAAGTGTGATGGTACAAATGTAATTTCATGGACAAGTCTCATAGAATAGTATTTTAAACCCCATAATATATCGGATGATGCAATGGTTGACATAGCCTCACTACATTTAGAACCCAAACCTTATCAATGGTACCAATGGATGATGGGTGAAAAACAAGGGAAATTACTTAGTTGGAGAGAATTTACCTATGAATTAGTAGCCCACTATGAGCAAACATGGAAGGGGAGCTATTTTACCCCTTAAAAATTTAAAATAAATACCTGATATGTAGTAAAATATAATTATGAACACATGAGATTGGCAATTCGAACTCAAGATGTGACACCATATCAAAGGCTACGACTCTACATCAATCGACTTAATGAGAAAATTAAACATGACGTTCATTTATTGGAACCTTGTACAGTTAGAAAAGTAATGCAACAAGAATTGCATATTGATCAAAGAAACCTCACTACAAAAAGATCAACACAAGGCCAAATAGTAGGATGAAAAGATAAAAGTGTCACTAATCCTACTAAAAAAATTGGGGCTAACCTTTTTATCCCAAAACAAATAACTAAGCTCTCTCCTCAACAAGAGGCAACGAAAAGAGAAAAAGGTCTATGTTGGAATTGTGATAGCAAATGGTCTAGGAACAATAAATGTGGCAATAATGAGAAGAGACTAATATTTATTGAGAATGAGGAAGAGGAAGAAGTATCTATAGAAGAACCAAACATGGAACTAAAGAGTGAAAATTTATCTAGAAGAAGATAGTGCTAATATATAATTGCATGCATTGAATGGAACAAGAGCACCACAAACACTTAAATTTTTTAGCTATATAAAAAAGAGAAAGGAAACGGTGTTGATTGATACAGGCAGTACAGATAAAATTATTGATAGAAGATTAGCTCATGAGCTTAATTATTTTGTATATCTAGCATTTAACTTCCAAGTCATGATAGCTGCTAGAAAACAATTTTTTGTGGTGGTAAATGCCATCATATAAAACTTTCAATGGAAAATTACCATCTAGATTCAGAAATGTTTGATATTCCAATAGGAGGTGTATATGTACTTTTAGGAGTACAATGGCTTAAATAGTTGGGAACAATGTCCTTCAATTTTCAAGAATTACTTATGACTTTCAACTCTAATGGACAACATTATAAACTTATAGGATTAACATCACCACCAAATCAAATTACTAGCTTCCATAGGATGGAAAAATTAATTAAGAAAGGTTCATATGGTCTAGTGGCACAACTAAATCTTAGAGAAGCATAAGATGTGAAAACTCGACATCCACAAGAACTTCAAGAGATCATTCAAAAAGACCCAAAAAATTTATAGAACCTAAGGGTCTACCTCTAATTGGAGACCATGATCATGCCATTGAATTAATACTTGGAAGCATTCCTCCTAAAATTAGACCTTATCATTATCCTTATGAACAAAAGATAGAAATGAAAAAATAGTCAAGGAAATTTGGATTTAGGAATTATTCATCATACTAAAAGTGCCTATTCATCTCCAATGGTTATGGTTAAAAGAAAGGACAAATCATGGAGAACGTGTCTTGATTATAGGGAAACCAATAAGCTCACTCTTAAGGGTAAGTTTCCTATTCCTACTATTGATGAATTATTAGATGAACTAAATGGTACAATTTTCTTTACTAAGTTAGATTTGTGATATGGTTTTCATCAAATTTGTATAAAGGAAGAGGATATACATAAAACTATCTTTAGAACACATTACAGACATTATGAATTCTTAGTAATGTCATTTGGTTTAACTAATGCCCCATAAACTTTTTAAAACCTCATGAACTTATTACTTCACCCATTTCTTCATAAATTTGTGGTGGATTTCTTTGATGATATCCTTATCTATAGTAAATCATGGGAATAACATTTGTGCAACATGTAGAGAATAGATTACAAGTACTAGAAGATAATCTACCTATTCCAAGCAATCCAAATGTGTCTTTCGGGTAAAATAAATTGAATAATTGGGATATGTGGTGTCACATGAAGGTGTTAAGGTAGATCCCATGAAGATTGTTGCAATAAAAGAATGGCTAAAACCTAAAAATATCAAAGGGTTGAGAGGATTTTTGGGTCTAATAGGATACTATAGAAAATTTATTCATAATTATGCTTGTATCACAGCACCCTTAACAATGTTATTAAAGAAAGATTTATTTTCATGGTTAGAGCTAGCCACTTGGCCTTCTAACAACAAAAAGAAGCTCTCACTTCAACCCCAATACTAGCTACCCCAAACTTCTCTAAAAAAAATTGTGGAAGAATGCACGATGCTTTTGGACATGGAATTGGGGTAGTACTAATCCAAGAAGGGCATCCATTAGTATTTGAGAGTCAACAACTCAAAGGAAAATTTGCTAAGGCCCACATATAACAATAAAATATTAGCCATTATTCATGCAATTAAAAAATGACATCAATATTTAATGGGAAGGAATTTAGAAGTCAAGAATGATCATGAGACTCTAAAATATTTTTTAGAACAATGACTATCCTCATCAAAACTACAAAAATGGGTTACCAAGATGTTAGGATATGACTTTGAAATCATTTATAAAAAGGGTAAAGAAAATATTGTAGTTGATTCCCTTTCTTGACAAGAAGTAGAGGAAGAAAATAGTTGTGTCATTTCCTTAATACAACCAAAATGGTTAGAAGTTGCATGAAAAGAGTAGCAAAATGATCCTCAAATACATAATATCATTCTAAAACTTCAACATGACCCATCTTCTTTCAATAAGTATGTTTGGAAAGAAGATTCATTATGGTACAAAGATAGATTATTTTTATATAAAAATTCTAATTTAAAAGAATACATATTATATCAAATGCATGACTCACCAATAGGAGGGAATTCGGGGTTTCTAAAGACCTATCATCGTATAAAGAAATATTTCATTTGGGAAGATCTTAAAAGAGATGTCAAGAAATTCTTTGGTTAAATGTTTAATATTCCAAAGAGATAAAGGTGAAACAATAAAGACTCCTGACCTCTTACAACCTTTAAGCATTCCAACACAATGTTGGGAGGAAATATCAATGGACTTCATTATAGGTCTACCAAAATCTAATAATCTTGATGTAATTTTGGTTGTTGTAGATAGACTCGCCAAGTATGAACATTTTTGTGGACTCTCTCATCAATTTCAAGCAAGTACAGTGGCCAAAATATTCATGTAAAATGTATGAAAACTTCATGGAACTCCCAAAATCATAGTGAGTGATCATGACCCTATCTTTACCAGATCAAAATTCTGGTAAGACTGAATTTTTTCAATTATTGCTTTGGGTAAAAACTCAAAGCTATCCTCGACACCTAGTAAAGTTATGGCTAACAGCAGGATCTACAAGCTAAGGAAGTTCTTCATGTATGAAATAGGGAATAAAATTCAGAATGGAAAAGAGAGTGGAAAAGTAGAATTTGATGAAACTCTTGCAAAGTTTAGGTTAATGACTGATGCTTTTGTTCATTGTTATGATGGGAAGATTTTGAATAGTCATCCCAGAATAAAGTATTTTATTGTGATTTTGAGAGCACCTTCTATACAGTAGGTTTTCTTATATCAAATAAATGAAGCAAATAATTGTGAAAGAGCCAACAATTTTGAAATTTGAAACAATGGTATATGAACAACTATTTAACCTACTGTTATGCTACAACAATTAACTACAGGTTAGAACATATCTGTATCAACATAAAGTAGCTGGTGCAATTCACCTCAAACTCTATTGTGGTAATTGATTTGTAAGGAAGTTTGCACTCCATGAACATTCTCTGTGCACATCAGTATGTTGGTTATTATCTCGATCTCCTTTGTGATCAAAAGAACAGTGGAGTTCATTGCATAACTCATGACCATTTTGCAGTGCTATGATCCAATGCTCTTTTACTTCTTACTCACTGTGTTCTCAATCACCATGTGCAAATGACTTAGAGGACAGATCTTTGTCACCATTTGACAGTAACTTTCATTTTTTTTGGACTATTTGTTATGATTCAATCACTGTTTGATAGTGTTCTTCCTTTATTAGTCCTATAGGACAAAGGACAATTCACAGTTTGCAACTCTCTAATAATGATCACCAAGTGGATTTTTATCAGATATTGTAGTTGCAAGTTCCACTGTGGATCACCAAAGTCTTCACAAAAACTTCTACACAACCACCACAACACCGCGCGGTTGTTGTTGGGCCTTCACAATGATGTGAATGGCTCATTAAGACCTCCATGCTACCATGTCACACTCTTCTCTCTTCCCTGTTGCATCTTTGTTTGGGTTTCCCAGATCATTGTACAAATCGTAATCATACACTATGTCCCAATCTTCTCTCTTCCCTATTCCATCGCCTATCGAGCTTGTCAACTCCTCATTCCTCCACTTTAACAAAGCTGGAGGAGTCTCAAAAGGGAGATAACTCTACAAAACAAGACAAATTTCTTATGGATCCTGTAATCTATGAAAAATAAGCTTTATGGTCAAAAAAATATATCACAATGATCTATGTGTTTACCCTGTTGGAGAAAAAGATTCGATCTTTTTTATAGTGAGATGCAAGATACACCCAAGAATAGATCTAAAAATATCATATTTTAAAACCTTCAAATCTTTGAGATTGTTGCAGATTTGATTTGATTTTTGTACATCTGGATGGATCTAAAAAACTGTTGCTTGAAAATAATGTAAATGAAAATGTTATTTGTTCAGAATAATCTAAGGGTGTTATTTTTCACTTGCACAATTTTTTTTGTCTACCTTAAGATAACCATTAAAATTATCATTTTGTTAATCATAATATTTCATTTTATATTTGTATTTTGTTAGATTGTATTGGATAGTTAATGGTTAATTTTTTTTTTAAATCAGTATAATATACTTTCCATGTACTTCTTTCCATCACTTGTAAATCTAAATTTTTGTTACTTTTTGTGCATTTAATTCTAGTTTTTGTTGTGATAATAGAGCTTAGTATATGTAAATCTCATTATGCTAGTGTTTTCTTCATATGTAGCCCTTCTAATCTCAACTCGTCTTCAACAATTTTTCAACTCAAGCTAGAGTATCCTCTTATGCAAAGAGTAGTTGAAAAACATGTCATCAAAAATAGAGATGATTTTAGTCGCATGCCCTCCTGTGAAATAATTTCATGCATGTTTGAGATCTCTACAAGGTGATGAAAAAGGCCCTAGGGTTTGGCAGGGTTTTGAGTATCCTTATTGTTTTGATGGTAATATTGTCACTAAGTTCTCTTCTTTCCCAAATAGAGTCACCTGAGAAACTGCCATGATGCTCTTGACTGTAAATTACTTTGTTCTCCCTACCTTCTCACTATAGGTCTAATTCTTCAACTCTACCAACTGCCCTTCCATCTTAGTGTCTTTTCATGCTCTTGCATCTATTCTCTTATGAATTTATTCTTATGACTTTGAAAACTATCACTAGGTCTATTATGACTATTAGGTCCTTGAGGGTATATGATTTTCTACTATGAACTCTTAGATTGTCATAATTTTGTTGAAAATTCTCCAAGGATGTTTGCTCACTGACTTAACTCTATGTATATTCTCCATTATGCATTGAAAATTAATGGTTTCTAGTTAACTATCTATTGGTGTAACGATTGCCATGTTTCTTGGAACTATCATCCCTATAGGATAGTTTTCTTATAGATCTAAATGTAATTTAAAAGGTGCCCATAAATATTGACAAGTTTCATAAGACTGTTGTGACAAGTTTCATAATACTTCCATACCACAAGAGCCAAGAAGACACGATGCGGTGTAGCGGTAACATCCCACATTACCACAGAGGTCGAGCAATAAATGTGCGGTATGGAGGTAAATCAAATACTTCTCCCACATCCCCGCAAGAGCCAAGAAGACACAGTGAGGTATAGTGGTAACATCCCACATTACCTTGAAGGCTAAGCAATAACGGTGCAGTGTAGTAGTAACATCCTGCATCACCACAAGGATCAAGTCAAAATGGTGCAATATCACAGTTAAACTATAAAACAAAATATCACATTTCTTTGAGGCATTTTTTTGAAACAATTCGCTTGCCTTGTGTATATTGCTTCCACATTTTCATGTATTTCTAGCAGGGCACTTGTAACTACAACATATGACTAAAAAATCCCTAATGTTATGCTTTGATGGATGTCCTTTCGCTATTACTGGATATCTGATGTAGTGCACATTATTATAGTGTAAGCCTATTTTTTAGATTGTTTCATTTAACATCACCAATATTCTCCACAAGAAAATTGTCCCTATTTAAAATGATGGAAATGGTTCACATCTCTTAGAACAATTTCTCTTACAACAATCTTGGAGATGAATTTAGATACAGTGTGAAAATCATAACATACTCGAAGGTTCTTAACAACTCTAGTAATTGTACCAGGGGCCATGTTTAACAAACCAAATGCAATTGCCAACTTTTCACTATGTGGCAGATAAATGATTCTTTTTTCTTCTATTCCACAACATTAAGTAAAAGTCTTGAATTTGGAAATACCCTGCTGCCTTCATTTGCCAAGCCAAATTCTCCAAGTTTGCATAGATCTCCCATGTTTGTGGATGTGATATGTCTCCTACACAAAAAACCATGTACCATTTTATGCCCTTCAATCCAACTACATGCAAGTATCTTTTTAATTCCTCTATCTTTCATCAATCTCCTTACTATTTGAACCTCACCACACCTACCCACTTCTGCACAAATGTTTTAGAGAAGAACATAGTTGCAACATTTTTAGGATCTAACTAAAAAAGAAGTGTTGCTGGAATACTCAGTCTATATTCATATATGATCCACAAGCACCTAAGGTTTAACTGCTATCTCAATAATAATGTTTAGGGTGTCCTAAAGATAGCCAACACAAGAATGAAGGTCAACCATGCACACTAAATGATCAACTATATATGTAATGCAATAAGGGTTACTGACTTGTGAAGTATGTGCAACCCTCATCCACTAAACCTGCATGACTACATGCATCTAGAACACAAGCAAAGCTTACAATGTCGGTGTTCCAGAGTGCTTCATTAATTCAAATATTTTGAGAGATTCCTTGTAAAATCCATTTCGTGCTACAATCATACCATTCATTCCATGAGATGACATCTCTTTGAGGCATTCTATCAAACAATTCATTTTGTACTACATTTTGGTGTCAAATCTTTAGTAATTATGGTTAGTTTAATTACATTCAAATTTTGAATTCTGGGAAATTATATACAATAAATAGATTGATGGTTGTTTGGATAGTGAAATTAGCTCTCTTAGAAATTAACTGAAATATCTAGAAGGATTATTTTAATTAAAGAGGATTTTGTGGTTATTTTTGTAACAATGATTTTACAGTGCAACTAGCTTGCTATTTTCATTCAAGATACAAGTCATCAAAGTCAAGCACATACCAAGAAGATGGTACTCTACTTCAAATCCTCAACCTCACTTAGTTTATTTTTCTTACATGGGGATATTAAGGAAGATGCTAAAAAATCAATATATATCATTTTTTGTTTGTGAAGGAGAATCTTGTGAGATTCAATATGGCAGTTTATCAATATCCAATTTTTTAAGTAAAGATAATGTCATAGTTGGGAAACTTGTTGTGAAACATCAGGTTAGTAAGTTTTGGATGTTAAGGCTTCCCAGTTGGATATCAAAGATCTTTTCTCATCAACTTAATTTGGGATTTATGTATATGTATAGGAGCAAATTTGCACCCCTTACACAAATTCCCCTTTAACATACCCTCACCTTAGAAAATCAAATTTGAAGGAAAATTCCACATCACCCAACTGACTTCCTTCCACTTGACATCTTTCAGGGACACACGCATACCGTGCTAACATCCCTAACAGATTCTTGCGTCTGAAGTTGGCAGAGGCGTTACACTTTTGATTGGGGTCGATTTGTAACATCCCTCTTCGACCAAACGACCATGAAAATGGAAGATTCTTCCCACTTCTCCTTCAAATTCACTTATCTTCATTCCATTTCATCCTCTTGCAATTTCTTCACAAGCTCTAGCATCTTTCTTTCACATTCTCAAGCATTTCCAACATTCTCTTCACTAGCAAACAACACTTCAACACTCCATTGCAGCAACAACATTCTATCAACTCCACAAAGCAAGTGTGAAGCAAGTCATAGCAGCGTGGGATTGGAATCTTACAAGACCTCCCTTAATCACAGTTGAGGTTGTGGTGACTTTTCCAAGTCTGCTTTCTCCTCCATTGGCTAGTGAGCTTTTGGGTGCAGGTGGTAACATTTCGCTCCTCTCCTTTGTGATTTGGTTAAGTAGCTCTTTATTGTTTTGTAGTGTTTATTGCATCTTCTACTTTCTTTACTTCCTTATCATATATTTCTCTCTCATTGCTATTTGGATTTCTGTGGAGGTGGAAACACCAAAACAAGGGTTTGACTAAGGCAGAACCCTATACAGCCCCAACAATTTTCCCCTTTCCTGTGTGTAGGTGAATGTGCATTTGGAGCTAGCTGGAAAACTGGCACCTTAGTGAGATCATTTTCATCACTTTAGCTCTCATCTATCTACTTTATCATCTTTGTTTGTACTTTTCATACTTTATAGTTCTATTTTGCTCATTTAGGAGTATCTAGCTAGGTTGTTGGCTTGTTTTCTGATGGTTCATATTGTACTTTCTATCCTCTAGCCGTATGTATTCCAGTGCACCTGAGAGACACTAGTGTGTCGCGTTGTCATCCCAAAACCGCGCTTCCATCCTCAAGCAAAGAGTTGTTTGAGGTGCAATATTGAATCCAAAAACTAGCTCGCCTAGCCCAAACTTGGATTTTGGGTTTGAAGAGTGATTGAAGTAAATTATAGTCATCATCATTCTTGTCCCTTGTTTCAAAGCATCCCTTTAGAGTGAGGTAAGTCAGGGCATCCCTTCGCTCTCGGCTCTCCATGACCTAGAGCCTTGATGTAGTCGATCCCCCTCTCTTACATTTTTGGTGAACCCGATGTAAACCATTTTGGTTCCATTTTGCAATACTGAAAGTTCCTTCCCTCGTATTCTAGGAGTGTTGTAGGTGTGAGTGTTGTGAGGCCTTTGCCTTACAACCCAACCTGTGACCCCTAGTAGGCGTAGTTGGAAGGTTTCGTAAGTGTTGCACAACGAAACCTTGATTGGGTCATTGTCATATCTCAAACCTTTGGGGGGCTCTATGAAAGTATCATTTATTGTGTGTGATGGCCTCTTTTCTGCATCTACCTATCCCCTCTATGCAGCCTATGAGTAGTAATACAAGTATAACCTTCACCTCGCAAGACATGTCAATGGGATTTAATAGGGAGCCATCTCCTCTTTATATCCCTGTGTGAATCTATGGGAATATTGTAGCCAGTGTTCTTGTTGACCCGACATCTCAAGTGAACATTATAACCGAGAAGATCATGTTAATTAACTTCCTACACAAGGATGGATATGACACACCTGTCAGCACCATCCATACACATAATGGAATTTCCATACCTCCTCTTGGTAGTATCATTTTTCTAGTCCTTATTGGACCTAAATATGTAAACTTGTTGTTTGACATAATTCCGAGGTCTAAACTCTTCAGAGTGAAGCTACGTATCCCTTGGCTGGTAGCTATGAACACAGTTCCCTCGGTTGTGCACAAATGTTTAAAATTTAGTCATGAGGGTTCTATGCATGTGATCCATAACACCGGTTATAGGAAACCAATTATGCATGACAGTTATTCTTTAGATCACTTTTGGCCTACACCCATTGGTCCTCTGCCACCTAGAAAGGACCTCTTGTACTAGACATATCAGAAGTATAAGAAAGGGTGCTTAATGCCTAGAGTGAGGTACCCTCCATCACCTTATGTTGTTTCACATAAGGCTTGCTTAAAAGCTGGCAGTGATGCCGCAAAGGCACGTAGAAGGGAAGAAGAGAATCCCTCTTGAGATCCTTCTTCTTCCTCTTTCATTGTTCAATCTGACGCTCCCTCTCACCCTGTTGTGGCACCATTAGATTTTGTTCCGCACTTGCAAGAAAATCCTATGGTGCCCACTTGGTGAAAGCCTAAGTATCCCAGGCTTGACCTTCATGTTCTGCCCATGGAGCCTAGCCCCGTTTGATATAGCAGAAAGAAAGGTCCCTGTAGGGAATCCTCTATGTCCCAGCCTCCGCAGCCTTCCGACACTTTTGCTCCCAAAGTAGTAAACAGGAAGAGGCCCACTGCCGAGGCACTAGAGCCGACTCCCCCCATTGCTTCTCAACCTGCTCCTCCTTCTCCCATTCAAGAGCCAGACCCTTTGTTGGAAAAAACTATGGTGGACACTCCCATGGCTAAGCAGGAGTCTTTCGCTCCTTTGCAGCCTCCAGTCTCTAGTTCGAAGAGTCGCAAAAACCACCTTGTGTGTGAGGGAAAGTGTCGATGAAAGGCTCTAGAAGCTGAGCAGGCCACCTTGTAGAGGAAGGAAGAGGGGATGACCGCCCCTGCTACATCCTCTTCTCTCCTCCCCTCTACTTCTGTTCAACCAAGCTCTGACTCCTATTGTGAGTGCGCCTGACCCCAAAAAGGTGCAAGTGTTTATCGCTCCTTCAATTGAGTGATGCAAGCTAGGTTTCCAAAACACTTTCCTTTGTCAATTCAAAATATCTCAAATCAACTTCTTTCTTACAAACCAATTTGGCTTGTTTTCCTACCTTTCACCTTGTCAATCTAGTAGCATAACATACCCACTTTTCTCAATTTCTCTCACAAATTCCCCAAATGAATTTACAAGTAAATGACTGGTCTAGATACCCATTAGGGTTAACTCTAAAATACCTCAATCTCACATACAAGTCTTTTGAAGAAACCTTCAAAAATCAAGCAAAATACACTATTTTCAAGGCCAATTAGGCAAAATTTACAAAGGAACCACCTTTGAAACACTTCTCAAAACCCAAATATTGATGGGATAGCACTCACCTACCTGATTCAACACAAAATCCATAATATTTAGGCCAAGACAGGCCCCACAACACCCAGAACTCAAAAACCCTCACTTCCTCCTATTTAACCTAGGGCTTATTAAAAACCTACACTCCACGCCTTCTCAAACCTCAAAACTAGTTCTAACACTTTTGAATAGCCTTGCACATGCTCAATGATTCATGAGAAATGACTACCCTTAAATATTTTACTAAACCCTAGCCAAGAACCTCAATTTTCATACATTTTCCTCACAAAACCAATAGGGGCAACAACTTTATCTCCCTTATTCTTTCTCAACAACTCAAAAAAAACATCCTACCATCTATTCTAACACCCTAGGACCCATTACACCTATCACAATAATTATAGTCAGTGAATGGGTCCTTTACATGATGAAAGTTCACAAAACCCCAAAATAGGGTACTCTCGGCCTATTTCAGAAAAATAAGGAAAACTACCACAAACCTTAATAAATTTTCCTCAAAATTGCTTAAAAATAATGTTAATTCATGCCACTACAAGAAAAATGGAATAATTGAACCACTTTGTGACTGTACGTTACCATACATACCTAGAAAAGATGAAAATTATAGAAAATTACTAAAAAAACAGTGAGAAACTTTATTGCTTTTCCTTCAAATCCAACAACCAACCCCTACAACAATGATTCAAACTCTTTTTAAAGGTTTTCCCTCCAAATTCCAATTGAATAACCAACCTTTAACTACTTTTAAATTCCTTTGTGACCGTTGGCTTCTAGCCTTTTCAAACTTTACACTTTTTCAAGTTTACAATTGACACTTTTTTGGACATTTAAAATATTGATCACTTGCATCATATACAGCTATCCTTTCTATCTTGTCAACCCTCAACATCTCAACTCATACTTTAACTATCCTCAACCTTGAAAACTTTCTCCAAGGTCAGCTATACATGCTTCACACTTTGCAATTTCAAATTAGGTTGGCACTAACCATTCCTGCAGTGGATAGGAATCAAAGTAGACCAAAAAAAACTTAGCCAGGACCCAAATCAACTCTCACATGCCATGCTATGTCTTCATTAACACTTGAACATATTTGAATTTAGTGTAAACACCAAGTCGGCCAATACCCGTGAAAACACATTAATCCTTGAATTACACACTTCCTTTAAATAATCCAAAAATTTTGGACAACAAAATTCACCTAAACATGATCCAAGAAAATCCTAGAAACCAACAAAATCCTTCACAACAAATCTCACCTGAAGATTATAAACATTATGTTTATTCAAACAACACTGCTAGACACTACAATACTTTGCAACTCAGAAGACCTTCTAATACATCGAACCATGAATCCTCTTGACACAAGAAAGAGAAAAACATCATTAAATCTCCTTTAGAACTGCAAGTCTTGAAAAACCACTCCGACGAAATGTGGAGAAAATACATTTCTCCTAGACACCTCTATACACAACACTACAAAACTAGTTCACACGCTGGTGAACATAACTTCCTTTGACCATCAATCCATAAGCCAAAAATATGGATATAGAAACTATGAACATCTCTAACCAACATATCCAAACTACAAACATAGATCTTCAACCCAAAAGAAATGTGAAGCAAAACCAAAACACCTTTGCAACACCTTGTTTGCTTATTTTATCAATTTTCTCAGTATCCTCGACATCTTAACCACAAATAGAAGCTTATCAAAGAAAAAATATCTTCTCAACCACTGCACTACTATCATAAATGACATCACAAACTTGTTGACATCAATGACAACACCTTCATACTTGAAACATAACTAAGCAAGAGTCCTTGTCCTTTCCCTATTTCTTCCTTTGTTTATTGATTTTGGATTGACCTAATACACTCCATCACAACCTTCAGCACAATTCCCTTAGTAATAGAAATAAGATTCCATATGATTGATTCTATTCTCTGCATTGTTTCATAGCAACTATTGGCATCCATCTTGCTCTCGATTTCCTTCACTTTCATCTAAAAAATCTCCAATTGAGTTCTAAAATACTTAATCAAGTTCTTCTCACACTCAATTCTATCATCAGTATCACCCTTTTCAGCCTCACCTTTATGTTTAACCAAATAAGTGTTGATTAGATCTTCATCCTCCTATAGGTTTCTTTCTTATTCATCCTCTCCCTCACCTTCATCTTCAATCTCCTCCTTTTCATCTTCATCCTTCTCTTCCACATACAAGTGATCCTCCTCTACATCATCACACTAGGTGATCCCACATAAGTGGGTTACAATTTTATTGATGAACAAAAATTACTTGGGCACTCAAAAAAAATTTGGGGAGGGTGGAAGGGCATTCGCTAGAAGGGGGGGTTCTCTAGAACCCCCCCCACCTTCTAGAGAAGGGGGGTTTGCTAGAACCCCTCTTTTTTGCCCTTCTCCCCCTTCGTGTGCAATTTTTTGCAAAATTTTGGGGTTTGAATCTCGGATTGAGGATGAAAATGGAATCAACTTGACAAATCTAGCTAGAGAATTATAGTCCTTGAAACAAGCTCTCCATCAAGAACAATTTTAATATATTTTGGTTTTATTATGTTTTTTTTTTAGTTTAATTAAACATAGGTTTTTCACCAAAAATCAAGCTCTTTGTTCTGCACGTGGAAAAATAGTAGATTATAAAAAAAAATTCCGAAAAATATGTATGTTCTTGGTATTGATGTCCTTGATCCAACAAAAAAAAAGAATTTTGATACATACAAAAAAAGTTGTGTTATACAATCCACCTATGTCTAAATTGTAATTGGTTTGACTTCAAAACTTAATTAAGAAAAAAATATTCAATAATACACTATGAAACCAAATAAACATGCTAGATATCATAGTTACAAATCTAAATTTGAAAAAAAATAGAATTATAAATTTCATAGAAAAAAAGTTGTGTTATATTGTGAAAATCACACTTTAAAAATGGTGTTTATTGTTAAAAACTAGTTTTCGAAGGAGATGATTCAAAAAAAAAATTAAAATATATTGTATGAACCCCAATCCTAGTACCTGCAAAACAACATGAATAAACAATTTAAACAAGAGATTGCAAGCTAAAACAAGGATTCCCCATGAAATCCATTTACAAACTCAAAGTAGGAAAGAAAACAATGAAAAGCATAATAAAGAGAACAAAATAGATTGAATCCTAATTTAAATGTGCAAACTCATGATCCCATGGGGGAATTGGTGCCAATTTGATGTGAAAATTGGCCCTTTCCCAATTCCTAAGATGTAAGTCTGATATGTTGATGAGATTGATCCACTTTGTTGATGAAGGGTGAGAGCTCCAAGCCAAAATCTGTAAAAAACCTAGCTAAAAACTCAAGATTGATGGATGGAAATGGCTAAATATTTTAGCATAATAACTTTGCATAAATTGTGGATGATCAAATGAGGATATGAGCTCTTTATTTATAGAATGCCAAGATGGATGAATGTCCAAATTTGAGCAATGTGGGACTAACATTCATCCAATGGCATGATGCCACTTGTCAATCTATGAATGGATGAAGGATGTGCAATATTTGGGGATTGTGCCAATAAATGCATATTTTGAATTTCAAATTTGTTGAAATGACTTGTAAGAGGGAAGGGAAAATGCAATAAATGCCACTTGGCTCAAGGCAAAGGACATGTAAGATGGAGTTATTGCCTTGTTGGATGTACATGTTGACTTGGAATTTTTGAATTCAAATTGAGAGAATATTCCAAAAGATGCCTTGTGAGGAAAATGGAGATTTAATAAATGAATTAAATCTATTTTCATGTGCAACTTGCAAAATCTAGAGGATGGGACATGAGATGAGATTAAATTAATCAAGAGTTAATTAATTTAATGAGAGGTTAGATGATGTGACCTATTTGACTCAAATTTATGGATTTATTTAAATCAAATAAGAGAGGAATATGATAAGAGATTAATTAAATAAGGATTTTGATTTATTTAATTAAAGAGATGGTATTAGATTAAATCAAATAAGGTTTTAATTTATTTAATTTAATGGATAGACTTTAGAGATTTAATCAAATAAAATTAATTATTTAATTAAATAGTGATAATTAGATCAAAGATAGATTGATTTAATTAACAAAGATGACTTAATTAGATCAAATGATTTATTCAATTAAGAAAGGAATATTGATGAATTTAATTAGATAAGGAGATTTGATTAAATGGTTAGGCCAGGGATGATTCAGGAAGAAACTAGGTCAGTAGGTCGGGATCAAGTGCACAATGTCAATCAGTATATTTTACGTGTCTACATTTTGCCCCTCTTTGAAGCAATGCACTTGTTGCGTTGGTTCAAAGAATAAACGGTCTCGATTAAAGCCAAAAAAAATTGTTACTTAAAAAATTGCCCCACTGCTGCATGGCGAGAGAAAACATGTCATTATAATGCCCCCTCGAGAGATTGGACGAAAATTTCAATTTTTGGGTGATCTCATGAAAAAAGAGGACAAAAGTACTTAACAGGTCTGAAAGGGCTCCGTGAGGCTAAAAACGTGTCTAAACGCAATAAAAATGATGAAAAACAAGCCTCAACCGGTCAAAGATAGGTTCGGGGGTCCGAACTCCTAGCAGGACAACCAATCAAGGTGAAAAAACCCTAATTTTTAGGCTTAAAAGGGACCCGAGGGGTCACTTTCAAGTCATTTTCAAACACCTCCAATAGTAATCTCGAGATTTGAGCTCAGACCTCCTAACAATATGGCGCAACAGCAGCTTCCCCTGCACATTTCAGATCGAGTTCGGACATACCAGCGGCCACCTGGTATCGGGACACCGATAAGTGGTCCTTACCCAAGCTTCATCTTTCATTTATTGCTTCAATTAATGCTTTAAAGAGTTGGTCTGTCTACAGTGGCGCTATATAGCGCCGCTCAGAAGTCAAACTGCGTCGCTTGGTGTTAAATAGTGTCGTCGCGGTGCAGTTTGGAGTTTAAAAACTCTGACTCTAACGCTGAGCTCAGGGCCGGCGAGTGAATTTGCAAAGTGCGATGCGGTGACGTCAATTTTTTCCAAAGTGCGCAGCTAAATGATAAAGTGCACCGCAGCGGTGCAATTTTGCTATTTTGGGGCCTAGCGTCGGAGTTTGATTAGAAATCAAACTATGACGCCATCACGAGTTGCACTGTTGGAGAAGTTTTTTGGACGCTTGATGAAGAATTTTTTCAACATTTTTAACATGGTGACCTTCCTTAATGCAGGACGTGGCGAGGGAGCTCTACTCCCGAGAGCACAGGTCGTAGCACCTAGCCGACTACTTGCGAGACCTTAGCGACAGGGACCAAGATCGACTCCGGATTGCGAGGTTGTGGTACATTGCGTATGCGACACCCATTCGTACTCATCTAGGGATGTTGTCAGTGTTGGCCAAGAGGTGGCACAACGAGACGTCTTCGTTTCATCTTCCCACTAGCGAGGCCACCATCACCTTGGAGGACGTTTGGTGGATTTTGCAATTTCCTATTCACTGTCTTCAAGCGATCTTCGACATGGATGAGGGATGCAAGGCATGCTTCAGACTCCTTGCTACTGACGAGATTGTGTTTTGCAAGGGGCAGATAGAGCTCGAGCGGCACAGGATCCTAGCACCTCCCTACCACTGAGTGATTGCAGCTATTATTTTGAGCCTTGTTGCCCCTAACAAACAAGGGCAATACTTCAGTCCTGACTGGGGGTATTGCTAGGAGCAGATGGTGTGAGACAGGCCAGTTCATTTTGCTTGGGGGCCTGTTCTTCTCACCTCACTTTACAGAGACATCCATGAGTACGTTTATATGGACGACAAAGTGCTGGGAGAAGGGGTGACCCTACTTCATGTTTGGGCATGGGAGCACATTGTTGTGCTTCGGTCGCGCATTGTTTCAGTTCGGATGCCGACAAATGATCCCCTTGTGTGTCGATACAGAGGCGGTGTGTCCTTCACACACATCGGTGAGCATGGGATCCCCTACTGGAGGAGGGTCTTGGATGAGATGCAGGTTTTTACCTGGTGACCCTACCTTGGTCGGCCCAGATGGGCTGATGATGCCGAACAGATATTCTACTGCCGCTAGGATCGCTTTATGCAGGGGTGGAAGCACACTATGCTTGAGAGGTACCTTCCTAGGCATGTGCATCGTCAGTTTGGAGAGCCGCAAGATCGGCCAAATGATGACTACATAGTCGTCTTCGCCCGCACCATGACATAGGTTTCATGGGGGTGATACATTCCTACCTCAGAGGTGGTCGATAGTTTCTGACAGTTGGTGGCCCGACCATGGGCTTATGATCAGGGGTTAGCAGATCTAGGCACAACTCAAGCCTATAGAGATTGGTTTCGGCCTCTGCTTTAGTTAATGATTTTGGGTGCAGATCTAGATCTGCAGAGAGTCAGAGGCAGAGGGGGAGGACAAGGACGGAGAGCTAGATTCGACAGGATCCGCCATTTGTGCCTCTAGTCTAGCCGGATCAGGCAAACGTACACATGCAAAACCAGCAGCAGGTGCCACCAGTTCCACCACCACAAGCTAAGGGTGAGGATCAGCCTCATGTGTAGCCACGGGCACAACCATCAGGACAGGCGGATGCTCAAGATGTGTTGATTGTGCAGTTGCAGGCCCAGGTCCAGGCCGTGATAGCCGAGAGAGATCAGGCGAGGGCCGAGAGAGAGCATTTTAGAGCTGAGAGAGATTAGGCTATACAACAGAGACAGGTTGCAGAGCTACAGGTAGCCACTGAGCTAGGCAAGAGACATCAGCTAGAGAGCATGGCAACCTCCTCTTCCTAGGGTACAATATCAGTTTGATCCTACAGGGATGTCATCCGAGAGGCAGAGTATTATCGGTGGTTTTATCACAAGGCCGTACCCAGAGCAGAGCAGGTCCTAGAGTATTCAGAGTGGGCCAGCCACAGACCAGCAGAGGGTCACGATGACAGGGGCGAGGGTAGCATTCACAGGGACTGAGCTTGATCGAGATGCTATGATAATTTTTTGTTCCTTATGGGCTCATTTTTGATAGCCCGATGGGCCTTTTGTACTGATTGACATATATGTACAGTGATCCAATTTATTCTTTGTACTATGACAGTTGCATTTTTTATGATATATATGAGCCGATGATGATTTTGATGTGATGCAATGTGTTCTCTTTATTTATGCATGTATGGTTCTACTTCTATGTGTTATGGATGCATTTATTTCTAATGATGTATGCGTTATGATTATGACTAAAAAATCTATATTATGTCGCCTTATGATATGGAGATGTATTTATGTGATGTGTAATGATGTTATCTATATGATGATCTATTTATGTTGATGTAAATGGGATATGTAATATGTGATATGAATTGCAATATGCAAAATGATATGATATATGGTGTACCTGTGAAATTATATGTGACTTATGTTTATGGATGCATATATGCTTTGTTTGTAATAAATTTTGTATGTTTATGCCTATGTGGAATGATTTATGCAATGAATGATTTATGATGTTATTTATGAGATGATATGGATGGATGATGTGATATGAATGCAATGGTCGTGATATGATGCAAATGAAATGGTGTAATTCAAATGAGATGCTTAGAATAACAAATGCTTTTATCCTAAACATATTAAATGATGATGTATGTGATGCATTTAATAGGATGCAATGATATGTTAATGCAAAGTGATATGATGATGTGTAATGTAATATAAATGTAATGTGGTGAGATGATGCCATGATGTTATGCGAGTATGTATGCAAATGAATTAAATGCTTATATACCTAATGATAATGGAAATGCGATGCAAGGAATGAATGCGATGGATGCTTATGGTAACATGTTTATATGATAATGGAAATTTAATGCATATATTTCCTATATGATATGCTAATGATTTGTGGATGCAAGATCATGATGATGATGGTGATGATGATCAACTGTCATAGTACCTTGTTAGTGCGGTTAGCAAGGAAAGAAGAAGTCATTTCAACAAAACACAAGATGATGCAAATGCAATTGATGATGATGATGATTACTTGCCGAGGAATTGGGATTTTCAAAGGGCCAAATTTTCTTATTTTTTGATAACACACGTGGTACAATGCATCAAGGTATAGAAAACCAGTATGGCGTTGTACCTAGTGAGATGGATTTTGACTTGGCAAGCAGATAGGAGTATCCTTGTTCACACCTGACATACGGAAACCTTGCTAGGATGCACTTCAGAAGTTTCAAAAATCTCAGACCAAAACACGGAAAGGTAAACCTATCCATGCAATAGTCAACAAGTTGCCTTAGACCTCCTCCATACATACCTAACAAAGCAAATATTCGATGAGGTTATATTACAAGAACATACAACAAGCATAGCAGACAAAAAGATAATGATCGTTGCCCCATTCCTATCTCTCTAAATCCTTCGTTCGGATATCATTGAGAGGTCCTTGGACTGAGCGCAATAAGATAAGTCAAGAGACAAAGATAAAGCACACAAACAAGTTGATGTTCTTCAATACCGCTAACCAAAAGGGAATGTGTTTTTAAGGATAAGAACCAAAACTATTGCCAAAAGATAATGCCCATTGTACGAAGGATACATCCTATGACATGTTAGTGGATGGCGGCACGTCATTTCATTTATCCAAAGTGTTATTTCTGATAAATAATGCCCATTGTAGGAAGGATTCATCCTAGGACATGATGTTATCAAATGATTCATATGGGACTATTTGGATGATGGACTATCGACACAAATAATTGACCAACTTGTTTACGTGCTGACTTAAACTTGAGACTTGACGTTTTTGAGTTTTACTTTTAAGCTGCTAGACTTGTTTCTAACTGTTTCACCAAAGGTTGAGGATGATGATCAATTTATTATGGATGGTGTTATTGCGAGTGCAAGCGAGATGAGTTGGATGGATTTTTTCAAATATTTGGATGTTTTTGGAGTTTTGCAATGTTTTGAGGTTGTTTTTGGTATTTTTCAGGATTTTCAAATGTTTTGATTTTCGATTTTCCAATGTTTTGGGATTTTCTGAGCTTTTGACCAAGAGATTAACCTAAGGACCTATCCTAGGGGCCTCAGAGGCTGATCAACAAATTAGCCTTGTCTACGTTATACACGCAGAGACCACGTAGTTCGACTGACGACTTGACCAATTTACAGATGAAGATATACATGATGAGATGTTAGTTTATTATGACAGACTCCTAAAGGATTGACCTAAGTGTCTCGAGGGATGATCAAAGATCAACCTTGCCTGCGTTCAAGCTCAGAGACGACGTAGTTCGACAAGACGACTCTGTTTTTGACTTTTTGACCTATTTTTGGGTTTTTTGATATGTTTTGATGTTTTTGGATTTTCTAATTTTCTAATATTTTGATGTTTTTGGATTTTTGATGTTTTGATATTTTTGGATTTTCTGATTTTCTGATGTTTTGATGTTTTTGGATTTTCTGATTTTTAGGGCCTTAAGAATATACACGAATCCGATCAAATAAGAACATGCCCCCAGCGTGATGCAATAGACTACTCTGATAAAGGCATGACAAATTGACCTTAAGGATGGGCCGAGTAGTACTAGGAGGGATCATGATACAAAAACAGGACCAAGCTATGGTGCGGATGCGAGTGGATGAGTGATGGATGGAGACCTGAATGCGATGGATGATGGAATCGAAATGGATGGATGATGCAGAACAAGCCATAAAGATCTTGGTGGATGGAAAGTGCTTATTTATGCAAGGCGCCTGTTTGCCAGGTTTTCACCAAGGTACTTGTCCAAAGTGCCACCCAAGTGGTTTTCGCTAGAGGACGATTTTTTTCTCTTTACTATTTTTTATCCTTTTTCTAATTTTTTTTTTTTGGATTTTTTTCTTTTTTTATTTTTTTGTTGTCACCAAGACGCCTATTTGCTAGGTTTTCACTGAAGTGACCATTTTTTCAAGACATTTTCTGATTTTTTGTATTTTTTGGTTCTATACCTTGAAAGATTTAGGCATAAAACTTTTTGAGATGAGAGCTATTCATGGGCTCTTGCAGAGGTTCCCCTTCGGGTGTTGATAACTAATATGCCCTTGATTTGTAACTTGTTGTGATGACAAATGGTCCCAGCCAATTAGGTTCAAATTTTCCTTTGCTACTTGGGTTTGGGACATTCTTTTGATTCTCTTTTAATACCAGTTCTCTGACTTGGAAAGTCCTGCTTCTGATTTTCTTATTGTAGCTCCTTTTGAGTCTATTCTGATAGACTTGCAAATGATTCAAAGCGTCTATACGTCACTCATCCAGTAGCTCCAGCTCATTTAATCTTGATACTCGGTACTCTTCATCTGTGATGAGGTTTTGTAGTGATATCCTGAGTGATGGGAGTTTAATCTCAATGGGGAGTACAACTTCTGATCCGTAGACCAAGGAGAAGGGGGTGGCACCAGTGAGTGTGCGGATGCTAGTTCGATAGGCCCATAGGGCGGGATTAAGATGCAGATGCCAGTCACGACCTGCATCATTGACTGTTTTCTTAAGGATTTTCAGAATGGTCTTGTTTGTAGCTTCTGCTTGGCCATTGCCTTCGGGGTAGTACGGGGTGGAGAAGCGATGTTGGATTTTGAATTTTTCACATAAGTCACGAACCTCCTAAGTTTTGAATGGTGTCCCATTATCTAAGATAATGGCTTGTGGAACACCATATCGGCAAATGAGATAGTTCAGAATGAACTTTGAAATCTGCTTCCCAGTTATGTATGTCATGGGTATGGCCTCCACCCACTTAGTAAAGTACTTTTTTGTGGTTATGATGAATTTGTGGCCGTTAGATGAGGTGGGTGTGATTTTTCTAATGAGATCAAGTCCCCACTGCGAAAAGGGCCATGGTGTTACAATAGGATGAAGCTCTTGAGCTGGAGCATGGATGAGGTCCCCATGCTGCTGACATTGTAGACACTTTCTAACATAATCATGTGCTTCTCTTTCCATTGTTGGCCAATAATACCCCATCCTTAGCAATTTCTTAGCTATGGTCATTCCACTCGAGTGCAAACCATAAATACTGTTGTGAACTTTAGTTAGAGCGGTTAATGCCTCCTTAACATTTAGGCAGCGTAGTAGGGTTCCTTCTATGCTCCTACGATATAGGGTATCACCTAGGATGATAAATCTGGATGCCTTTTTAACAAAGGTTCATTTTAGGTTTGAAGGTAGGTCGACAGGTATGACTCCTATTCGAAGGTATGTATAAATGTCATGATACCAAGGATCATCGGGACCAACAATTTCACACAAAAATTCTAATTTTGGTACCTCGAATGCGGGCATGAGAAGCTGCTCAATCAGGAATTCATATTTTGGAACATTGTTGGGGATGTGTAGTAGGGACCCAATTATTGCCATGGCGTTTGTTGCTCTGTTGTTGGCTCTAGGTATCTGCTCAAATGTAATTTCGATGAAGGATTCTTTGAGAGTCTCCACCAATTTCTTGTATGGAGTGAGCTTGTCGTCCTTGGTCTGGTATTCATTCTTCACTTGATTTATGATCAATTGGGAGTCTCCATACACTTTGACAACCATGATGTTCCACTGCACTATTATTCTGAGACCTATGGTCAAAGCCTCATATTCCACAATGCTATTGGTGCAAGGAAATGCTAGTTTGTAGGACCTTGGTATGCAATCCCCTTGTGGTGTGATAAAGAAAACACCAGCTCCTGATCCATGCTGTGTGTATGAGCCATCGAAGTACAATTTCCAATGGTTAGCTACGTTAAGATTAAAAATGGATTCATCTGGAAACTCTGATACGAGAGGGTTCTCTGAATAGATTGGTGCTTCTGCTAATTGATTTGCGATGACTTGGCCCTTGATTGCTTTCTGCTCCACATATTCGATGTCGTATTCTAACAGTATCATCACCCATTTTACCATTCTTCCTGTGAGCATTGCCTTTGATAGTAGATACTTGAGAGGATCAATTTTGGCGATGAGTTTTATTTTATGTGCCAACATGTAATGTCTAAATTTTTGTGATGCAAACACTACTACGAAGCATGCTTTCTCGATGAATGAATAGTTTAGCTCATGCCCAACCATTGTTATGCCGATGTAATATATGGCCCTTTCTGTTCCATTTTCGTCATGCTGAGCTAGAAGAGCTCTAAGGGCTGTTGTTGTTGCTGAAACGTATAGAATCAATGGTTTTCTTGGGATTGGTGGCATTAAGACTGGTGGTGTCAGTAGGTATTCCTTGATTTTTTTGAATGCATCTTCACACTTGGTATCCCATTTGTATGCTACTCCCTTGTGGAGTAGGTGAGAATATGGGTTCTGTTTGTCCGCCAGTTGTGCTATGAATCGTTGGATGGATTGGAGTCTGCCTTGTAGACCTCTTAGTTGCTTTAATGTTTTTGGTGCCTCCATCTCGAGGATTGCTTTTACTTTTGTTGGATCCACCTCAATGCCCCTCATTAACACTATGTATCCCAGGAGCTTTCCTAATTGTATGCCGAAGATACACTTCTTTGGGTTTAGTCTGACCTTGTACTCTTTTAGTCTGTCAAAGATGGCACCTAGGGTTGCTATGTGATCTTTTCTCTTTCTTGACTTAGCTAGAATGTCGTCAACATAGTCTTCAACCGTCTTATGGATCATGTCGTGGAATATCAATGTCATGGCCCTTTGATATGTTGTTCCTACGTTCTTTAAGCCAAATGGCATCATGTTCCAACAATAGGTCCCCCATGGGCAAGTGAAAGTTGTCTTATGTTGGTCCTCCTTAGCTATCGTGATCTGATTGTACCCTGAGAATTCATCCATTAGTGACAACATTTCATGTCCCACTGTCATGTCTACTATCATGTCGATGTTGGGAAGTAGGAAGTCATCTTTTGGACATGCCTTGTTCAAATCTCTGAAGTCTATGCAAATTCTAATATTTCCATCGGGTTTTGAAACAGGTACCAAGTTTGATACCCATTCCAGATATTCTATCAGTCTGATGAATCCTGCATCTAATAACTTTTTTAGCTCCATTTTGACCAATAGGGAAATCTGAGGGTGCATTTTTTGAAGCTTTTGTTTGACTGGACTTGCTTCTGGATACATTGCTAAGTGATGAACCACAGTCTCTAGATCAAGCCCTGGCATGTCAACATAACTCCATGCGAAGTTTATTTTTCTTTCTCTTAGGAATGCTGCTAGGAGCTCTTGCTCTTCTGATAGTAGGGATTCCGCATAGAATGTGATATGCAGGGTCTCCTCCATTCCTAAGTTGACTAGATTGCATTTTTCTACCAAGACTGCTGAATTTTCCTAATGAATTGCTCTTAAAGGAAGATTGAATCCCCCATCCTCGGGCGCCTCAGAGAGGTTTTCACCATTGGATGCGTCCTTTCTTTTTACTTTTTTCTGGTCAGAGAGTGCCACAGTGTGGTTTTCACTGAAGGACTTGGATATTATTCTTAGTTTCTCACTTTTGCGATTGAAGGATTCAATCGTTTCCCCATAATTGGCATGTGTGTCCAACTCTATTATAAACCCTACTTTATGATCTCCATCTGGAATGTTATCCAGCAATCCCGTGAATTCTGAGAGTGCCTCATCATTTTTGAATGTATTGAGAACTGGTGGTCCTCATTGGTCATAGTCGATGAGTTGGGGATATACTAGGCGGATCTCATGATTTTGTTGGTCGGGTTTGAAGGATAGGGTACTAATCATGCAAAGAGTGGTATCCTCAAATAGCCTAGGTAGATTGGTCATGGTATCCTCATCATTGCTACTATTATAAATGTCAGTTATAAAGTTATGTATGTCTCTACTTGTGGATATTGGTAAGCGTACTTATGCTGCAGTTGGCTGAGAAGGAATATTAACCGTTCTAACCAGAGGACTTCGACCACGTATGGTTATACTCGAAGGGGTACATCCAAGGCCAAGATTTGTTATCGGTCGCGTCTCTGGCATGATAGGTATTATGAGCCCATTGTCATTTTGTCCCAGTCTTTGATTTCTATCATAGCCCATTGCGAGCATCATTTGTAGACCCTTGCTTTGGTCATCCATTGGTAAGTCTGGTACTAGTCTTTCATCTTGATATAGCATGTGAGATGGATCTGCCTCAATAACTTCTCGTCCAAGATCTCCCCAGCTTGTGAATTCGGGATAGTTTTCAAGAGATGTTTGGGATGTGGAGGCTTCATTTATTTGCGGTCGTCCCCGTGATCTAGGAGATTGTGGTAACTCTCCTACCACAAAGGCATTATTATGGAGCTTGTAGTTTCCACAGTCGTTATCTTGGATGATGAGCTTGATGTCAGAGATGGTGGGGATGGCAGGAGTGGTGGGTGTCTCTGTCGCAGAAGTGGATGCGAGAGTGGCGAGATCGATGTATGGTGTGGATGGGCCCTCATCATTTTTTGGTACTTAGGGGATTTTGTAATATTTTGCTTCAAGATTTTTGCAGTATGAGAAAGGTTTGGGATCTCCATGGATGGTCACTTCTTGTCCGTCATATGTAAATTTCACACATTGGTGGAAAGTGGATGTTACTGCCTTCATTGCATGAATCCATGGGCATCCTAGGAGGATATTATATGGCAAGTCAAGGTCTAGGACCTGACAAGTGGTTTCCATGAGAGTTGGCCCTACTTAAATAGGGAGTTTGATTGTGCCTTGAGACACTCTTTCTCTTGATCATCATATGCTCTTATTGTGATACCTTTCCCTTTGTCGATAGAATCTTCTGATATTTTCAACTGCTTGATAAGGTTGAGAGAACAGATATTAAAACCCGCCCCTCCATCCACCAAGACCCTTTTGATTTTTCTCTTATGTACTATGGCTTCCAAGTGAAGTGCACGGTTGTGAGACAGTTGAGTGGGGAAATCCTGGTCAGAGAATGTAAGAAGATTAGGTGTAATGATATTTCCAACCATAGCTTGGAATTGTTTCGCATCAAGATCAGCGAGGACAGTGGATGAGGCCAATGATTCTTCAAGGATTTTTCTATGGGCAGATGAGATTTTTAGCAACTCCATGATGGAGATTTGCGCTGGTGTTCTCTTGAGTTGATCTAGGACATTATAACCATTAGGAACAGATCTAGATGCAAGGATTTTGTTTGGCTAGGATGATCCTACGATGGTTACTTTGCCACCTCTTATGGTGACTCCACAATCTTCGACATAGGCACCTTTGATAGTAATGACCATGTAGTTTTCATTTAGGGAGGCAATGACTGCTTCATACACATGATTTACATTTGAGCGGGTGCCTTTCCCTTTATCATTTTTATTCCCTTTGTTGCCATGATTTTCCATCGGATTCATATATATCTTAAAATCTTGATTTCTTGTAGGTTGTTCCATGTTTATGATTCTTTTATCGATGAGATCTTGGATGATGTTTTTTCAGTCTCATGCAACTGTTTGTGGTATGGCCTTTGATTTTATGGAATTCAAAAATTTGATTTTCATTATACCAAGGAGGTTTCACATCTGGTTCCTGGTAATTCTCAAATGTAGGAGGCTTGATGAGTTTTCGTCTATCAACTTTTTCATTATGTCCTCAAGTGGTTCCCCCAAAGTGGTGTATTTTTGCTTGGGATAACTCTTGTGTTGAGGTGGTCCTCTTTGCTCATTGAGATTATTGATTGTTGGATTGTTGTTTGGTTGGTGTGTTGTGTGATGAGTGTTTTGGTGTTGTGTTTGGATTTGTGGTGCAGGTGTATGTTGGCGAGGAGCACTAATGACCACCTTGGCATTGACAACACCATCATTAGTAATGTTTTTGTTCTTTGCCCACGTGCGAGGTTTATCGTTGTAATTGGATGGTGGGCGGTTGTTTTGTTGTTCATGGTATGATGTTGATTCCACGGGTTGAGTCATAAGGGCTCTTTTGATGCTGAGTGCCTTGGGGATCAACTGATCATATGTGGTGATGCCCTAAACCTTGAGATGAAATGCCAAGTGGCCTTCAAGGTTGGCTATGATGGTGCAAACTTGTTGTTCTTCTAGCATGGTCCACTTGCTCTGATTGGCCTTGGATCGCCATCGTTGTAGGAATGAAGTGAATGATTCACCCTTTCCTTGTTTCAGAGCTGAGAGTTCTTCTAGACTAACATCCATTGCAATGTTGCATGCATAATTTTTAATGAATGCGTCCATAATTTCTTAGAATGTTCTAATGCCTAAAGGTAGGCGAGAAAACCATTCCATAGTGTGGCCTGCCAAGCTCCTAGGAAATAGTCACATTAGATAAGTATCGTCATATGCAACTTCCATGCAATGTACCTGGAATTCCCTGATGTGATCTTCAGGGTTTCCCATCCCTCGATATTTGTCAAATTTGGGGATCTCAAATCCCTTGGGGAATGGTTTCATTACTAAGCTCCTATCAAATGGATAGGGACACAAGTTGCTTAGTGTTTTTGTTGTTCACCCTGATTGAAGATCGATCACTTGTTGCGAGAGCAACCTAATTTGTGTTGTCACATCATTTTGCGGATCAGGGGGTGGGATGAAAGTGTTTTGGGGTGTTTTGATTGTGGGTTGGATGGGTGGGTTGGTCAGTATGTTGTTCGATGGTATCTGTATGTTCTGTTGAGCTAGGTAGGCTTCTACCTGTTGTTGTATGAACAATGCCTGTTGTTGATCTTGTTGTTGCACTAAGATTTGTGCTTGTTGTTGTGCTTGTTGTTGTTCCAACAACGCTTTTTGTTGTGCTTGTTGTTGTTCTAACAATGCTTGTTGTTGGGCTTCCAATTTAGCTGCTTCTTGCTACTCTTGATATTGCTTAATTGCTTGTTGATATGCTTGCAATTGTGCTGCTTGTCTTTGTGCAAGAAGTTGTGCTTGTGCTTGTGCTTGTTGTGCTTGATATTGAGCATTTGCTTGAGTTTGAGCTTGTTCTTGCGCTGCTTGTGTTTGGGATTGTGCTTGTGCCACTTGTTGTTGTAATAGAGCTTGTGCTTGAGCAACTTTTTTTGCTTGCAATGCTTGCATAGCTTGTTGTTGTTGTTGTTGCAATAAAGCTTGGGCTTGTGCAGCTTGTTGCACTTGTAATGCAACTTGTGCAGCTTGGGCAGCTTGAGCAGCTTGCTACGTGGCTAGTTGTGCAGCTTTTTGTTTTTCCACTTGTTGGAATCCTCTTTGGAAAGTAGCTTGCAATGTTGCGTTGTGTTGGCTTGATGTGGTGGAAGTTGGTGGTGGATTTGGAATCTAGTTTGTGAAGGTGGTGTTTTGAGTGATGGATGGTGTTGTTGATGTGGTTGGTCCTTGAGAGACCATTTTTTGTGATGTTAAGGGGGTGTTTGATGATGTTGCAATTGCTTGTGCATTTGTCGTCTGTTGTTGTGATATCAACAACAAATTTTGAGTGTTTGGCATAATGCTTTGATGGGTATTTGGGATAGTGGTTTGATTGATACTCGGTAGAGGGGGAAGCCCTAAACCAAGGAGTGGTGTGGATGATAATGCAAATGGTGGAAGAGGTGGAAATGCAAGCTCTTGAAAAAATGTTGTGGTGTCAAATATCCCCCCTGGTTCGAACATATCTCCCTCTCCTTGTGAATTTGTGAGGAGAGGATTTTGAGAAGTTGCGTGAAAAAATGATGATGATGGATCATGATGGAAAGTGAGGGGAACATTCTTATGTAATGGGTTTTCGAATATGTTTTGTTCCAATGTGGTACTCGCATCCAAGTTTTGATTATTAACAAGGGGGTGTGCTTGAATAGCATTGAGAAATGCATTTCCATTGTTAACATTGGGTTGGGTTGGAGCAAAAGATGTCATGATTTGCGGAATGTTTTGAGTGATATTTTGGGATGGGCATGTAGATGAAATGGGAATGGTGGATGAGATTGGGGGGAATGACATCTCGACTATGGTACTCACATCGAAATCCGAAGGTAACTTGGCCCCTTGTTTTGCTAGCTCAAGCATGTATAATGAAGGGTTAAGCCTCATCATGATGTTGATGATTTTATGGTTCTCCGAATTTTGGAGCATTTTAGTTATTTCTTTGTGAGACATTCCAAAGGTAAGATCTTCTCCTTGGTTTTCCTCTTGCGGATATTGTGATGATGAGATGGTCAATAGATTGCTTGATTCGATGGGATTCATTTCTACGTTTGTTTGGCTAAGATCAATTGAAGCGGGTGTTTCTTTGTTGGCTTCCATACTCTTCTTGTATTGAGATCTAGTTTGAACCATAAAACGAAGATCAATTTTCAAGAATAGGAGAGATGAACCTCTTGATTCTTTGGATTGATCTTTATTTTATGTCCAAAGTAGAAAATTTTAGGATATCTTAAGGATCAAAAGGTGATATGATGATGTGAGGGATGGATGATGTGGATGCTATGGTCTTTTGATAAATCTTGATGGGGGATGCTAGGCTCTTGGGACTTTTGGATATGTTTCGGATATTGATTTTGATTTGATTTTGGATTTGGGATTTGTCCTTGATTTTGATTTTTATTGCTTTTGATTTTGAACAAAAAGACCCTAAGATGTTGGATGATGATCTAAGGGATAAGTTTGTTCAAAGGATGATTTTTTGAACATGTGTGGGGAGAAGGATGCATCTACCCACACCTATTCAAAACAAGATGATAGTTTAGCCAAGTATACGAAGAAGGATGCATCTACGTATGCTAAGCTAAACAAGATGATTTTGATAACTTTGACTAAGCATATGTAAAAGGATGCATCTACACATACCTAGCCAAAGGTGATTTTGATAATGTTTTCAACGATTTAATCTCAATGATTTTGCCAAAAAGCCTAGCATTAAGGATGATTTCAAGATTTTCCAAAAGGTGATGATGAGATGATGTTTGTTTTGATGTTTTGAAGGATGGATGAAAAAAGATTTTTGATTTTCCTTTGATCCTAAGATGAACCTAAAAAATACACTTTTTTGCCTAGACCTAGGTATTGAAGAACATGCAAATGCTTCCTAGAGACCTTTATAACCAAAGAATGATTCAATCTGGACATACATTTCCAACCAATGATTTTCGTTTTGGGCTTTGAACTTTTTGAGAATCGTGAGGCTTCAACACACATGAAAGTTCATGTTGCTTAGCTTTGTTTAATGGCTTTATTTTACCAAAAACACTTTCTTTGATTAAGTTTTCAAACTAAGATGTCCAATGTCTTGATTTCTTCCAACCCCACAAGGTATGTTATGTGGAAATTCGATGAACTTAAGGGAAGGGTTTTCCTATTGTTTACTTAAGTAGACAAATCGAGATGTAATCCAATGTTTAGAAACCTCTAAGGATGTAGTCCCAAGGGCAAGCAATAACATATGGATTGAGTCAATTGTATTTGTCTCCAAAAGGGGTTTGAAATTTGGAGGTTGATGTTAAGTGTTTGTTTTCAAGATGTTTTCGATTAAGCAATGCATTTTGTAACCCAAGAATAAGTAAAATCCTATGGATGTGTAAGACAATATTTGTTGGATTCCCACTTGGACAAGTCCAGCTACGCTTATCTTTAGCGAATGGCTAGATGATTGACCCCATTGGCTCCCCTCTACGACACTCACTTATATGGGGCAGCCAAGCATCAACACCCTTGAAACTGCCATGGCATGTTTTCCATTTCTACTAAAAGACCGTAAAAGTGTGGGGTGGCTTCAGAACGACCGTTCTTGCACCAACAAATAGATTAAAGGATTTTGGAAAATTCTAGCACATGGGTTTTAATAAGGACTTTCCATTCATGGAGATTGACCCATACGGCAAGAGTCCCCTTTCGGATCCATCTTGTCAGAATCAACCGCGTGATATTGGTGTTTACTCCAATACCCACATTTATATACTGGTTTGAAATACTCTTGGCTTTAGAGTGTTACCGGTTGAGTCGTTCCCTTGGGTGAGTACTTTTTCCCCAAGGCAAGCCCTCTAAGATAAACAAAAGCGAGTGAAAACAATATTCGTAATTCGATCAATCTTTGTTGGCAACAAAGAGAGAGAATATACACAATAATGCCCCCACTCACGCTCGCACAAGATTTTGTTCAATTTTTAAAACCCAAATCAAAGTGTGGAGGTGATTGCTTTGTCTCACCCTAAAGTCATGAAAAAGGCCTTTTGATTCTCAAGATCGCTATAAAGCACGAGAGAAGTGCATACGTTCTTTTTCAATGCCTTTAGTTTAAGTAAGCCTTCACGAAAAATAAAGTTGCACTTATTCTTTTTAAATCCACAACGCAAAATGTGAGTTCTTTTTAAGCACCAAATGACAAGTGAGAGACATTTTGTTCAATTGTTAACGAAAAACAAACTTTAGTATGTTGTTGTCCTAATGTTCATTTTAGCCTTTTGCAAGAAATGGAAAGATTCTTTTTAAACCCAAATGAAAACTAGTGTCCTAAGAAAGAAGTGATAACAAATCCTTAAAAGTGTTAACCAAACACTAAAGTGTTTAAAAACACTTTGAATTTGTAGGATATCATCATCATCTTTCTTCTTCTTTCGTTTTCGATTCCAACCTACAAGAGAGAAAACCAGTCAGATTCTGGAAAATACAGAGATTAAAAAAGCAGAAAACAAAAGACAAATCAATCATTAATCAAAAGCACGTGCTAAAATTAAATTTCCCCTTTTTACTCCCTCCCAGCGTCGCAACTCATAACTACATCGTAGTTTGATTTCTAAGTGGTGCTCTCACAGTGCCGCTTTCCAATCAGCATCACTCTGTGTCGGGATAGAGAGCTCAATTGCATCACACTTTTCGCCCAACGTCGCAGTTTTCTTCCAGCGTCGTAGTTTGATATTTTTGAAAAAATTTGTGAGTTAATGAGTCCAGTGGTGGAGTTTATAATTCAAATTTTTGGGGCGGGAAGAGTCCAACATCGCACTTTGAGTTTCCCGCGGTGCCCGCGGTGCTATATAGCAACGCTGAAGAGACAATGGCGCCAAAACAGCTACGTTGAGTTCCCAGCGTTGGAATTTTCTATGTATGAGCAAAAAACACATAAATTTTAAGAAAAGATGAGAAAGAATGATATCTCGCCCTCCTTCTAGCGCCAAATGTACGAACTCCAATCCTAGTACCTGCAAAACAACATGAATAAACAATTTAAACAAGAGATTGCAAGCTAAAACAAGGATTCCCCATGAAATCCATTTACAAACTCAAAGTAGGAAAGAAAACAATGAAAAGCATAATAAAGAGAACAAAATAAATTGAATCATAATTTAAATGTGCAAACTCATGATCCCATGGGGGAATTGGTGCCAATTTGATGTGAAAATTGGCCCTTTCCCAATTCCTAAGATGTAAGTTTGATATGTTGATGAGATTGATCCACTTTGTTGATGAAGGGTGAGAGCTCCAAGCCAAAATCTGCAAAAAACCTAGCTAAAAACTCAAGATTGATGGATGGAAATGGCTAAATATTTTAGCATAATAACTTTGCATAAATTGTGGATGATCAAATGAGGATATGAGCTCTTTATTTATAGAATGCCAAGATGGATGAATGTCCAAATTTGAGCAATGTGGGACTAACATTCATCCAATGGCATGATGCCACTTGTCAATCTATGAATGGATGAAGGATGTGCAATATTTGGGGATTGTGCCAATAAATGCATATTTTTGAATTTCAAATTTGTTGAAATGACTTGTAAGAGGGAAGGGAAAATGCAATAAATGCCACTTGGCTCAAGGCAAAGGACATGTAAGATGGAGTTATTGCCTTGTTGGATGTACATGTTGACTTGGAATTTTTGAATTCAAATTGAGAGAATATTCCAAAAGATGCCTTGTGAGGAAAATAGAGATTTAATAAATGAATTAAATCTATTTTCATGTGCAACTTGCAAAATCTAGAGGATGGGACATGATATGAGATTAAATTAATCAAGGGTTAATTAATTTAATGAGAGGTTAGATGATGTGACCTATTTGACTCAAATTTATGGATTTATTTAAATCAAATAAGAGAGGAATATGATAAGAGATTAATTAAATAAGGATTTTGATTTATTTAATTAAAAGAGATGGTGTTAGATTAAATCAAATAAGGTTTTAATTTATTTAATTTAATGGATAGACTTTAGAGATTTAATCAAATAAAATTAATTATTTAATTAAATAGGGATAATTAGATCAGATGGATTGATTTAATTAACAAAGAAATTGACTTAATTAGATCAAATGATTTATTCAATTAAGAAAGGAATATTGATGAATTTAATTAGATAAGGAGATTTGATTAAATGGTTAGGCCGAGGGATGATTCAGGAAGAAACGAGGTCAGTAGGTCGGGATCAAGTGCACAATGTCAATCAGTATATTTTACGTGTCTACATATATATTTAGAATCTACAGAAAAAATGTCACAAATCACTAGTTTGTATCATCTTTAAGTTCCTCATGGTTTAGCAACTATAGGTGTCTAAAAGTGTCAGTTCAGTGTCAAGTTTTGCTAAAAAGTATAACCCACTATTGTGGGATCACCCCACTGCTCCTCAAAATCAACCTACAAATACTCCTTCCAATCCTCAAAAGGGTTGTCATTCTCAAAAATTCCCTTAGTATTATGATAGAGGAACTCCTCATCCTCATAGACCTCCTCTTCTTATCAAAAACTAAAACATATTTTTTCCCTTTATTAGCTAACAAAGTGCCAATAGTAGGGGATTTGGCTAACCTAGTGGACCTTCGACCCCCAAAATAAATCAAACTATTCTAATCTAGATTTTCAATAACTCTTAGCTCACCTTCAACATTAGAAATATCAATAAGTCCCTCCTCTTCCATAATAGAGCTAAATTTCTTCTTCTTTCATTTTCCAGTCTTGACAAGAAGAGGGGTTTTTCCTCTTAATAGGGGTAGCAACCAGAGGACCCAAAATCTCACTCTCCTTATTAATTTTGGTAAAAGAAAATAGATATTTTCTTACCATTTTTTGCAAAACCTTTCCTCTTATTCAAGGTAATAATAAGAAGACCCTCCAAAAAAATAAGGCTATCATTTTTGCAAGGCCCAGAAGACCCCTCCTTACTTTTAGTGCCCTTCTTCCCACTAGATTTACTAACCAAGCTAGAAATCCCTTTTAAAAGTTTAGCAAAGATAGGAGGGGGTTCAATTTCTTGAATCTTCACATTGCTTTCTCTAACATGGTTTTTCTTAGGGGACACCAAGAGGCTAAATTTATAGAGGGCCATTGTCAAGCCCTAGTACAAAAGGGGATAGGCCCCATCAACAATACACTTCTCAAGGGAGGACAACAAATAAAAATGAATATTTATCCTTTGGCCATGCCTAATATGCTTTAAAATAGGAAAGTTATAACCATAAATTGTTTGGAATCTCCCTTCCATAGTGAAATATTTAATAATTTGGAGACTTACCAAGGCCCACAATGTTGGTAACTTTTCCCTATTATATTCATTCTAGAATTTATCCACTTTTCCACTTTTTTGAAAAAAATATAATAAACTTGTCATATTTTTCATTACTCATCCTCTAGATTCTCAAGCCATCACACTGCAGGCTAGTCAATTTAGCAATTAAATATTCTATGACTTGAAAAATCACTCGCCCAGTAGTCATTACCCCCTACTCTCAAGAATTGAAAATTTTGGAAGTAAATTTCTCATTGTGCCCTTGCATGGCCATAAAGAAAGGGGATCAACCCCCCTTTTCAAATAATTCCCATAGCTCAATATTCTACATCAATGCTTCATAGGACTATGGATCGGTTATCTTTCGTGGACCTCCCATCTTCTCCTTCTTTGTTTTATTCTTTCTAATCCCACAGTAAATATCACTAGTTTCCCTTTTATTATAAATATCAAAAATGAAATGGATTGAAAACCAATCAAAGATAACAAACTTAAAGAACTTCCACATTTCTTCATAGAATTTGGCACCATGATGTACCACCATCGTCTATTTTTCATGACCTCTCTTGAAAAAAGTACTAGTATATTCATCATTAACTCACACCCCTTCCTTTCTAATATCTTTCTTATTATTACCTTTCACACAACTCTCTTGAAAATTAACCTCACACATGGGAGAGATTATCAATAAAATCCATACCAAACTTTGTGAGAAGAGATAAGTACTATCAAATTTCCAACCAATAAAATAAAATAAGTTTCCATTATTTTCTTCATAATCTATATAATCCATCTCGGCAATTTGTCTATCCACCTCATACAACTTTTTAATTTCCTTCAAACTAATGACCACATCACCCTTCAACCCTAAAGAATACAAACTCATTTTCAACTTACTTGGACTCATTCAAATTTTCTTTCATTAGATAGGATCTCCTTCACTTTTCTTAGGAGATCAAAATATAGCCAATAATTCCAATCTTGATAGTTTAGACCTTCATTAGAATCAACATTTGCAACTAAGTTACCTTCTTTGTAGACATGATTGATTTTGAATTGAGAGAAACTCATAAGCATTCTTCTGCAGTCATCCATCATATTTCTCATCTTCTAAGGAGATAGAGTATTACCTTTCAAAATTTGAATAATCATTTTTGAGTCTCCTTCAATCTCCAAGTTATGAAAACCATTGTCCTTCATCCTTTTTATACCCCAACAGACAATAGTAGCTTCTGCCTCATTATTGGATCTTTTGCTAATGCTTTTTTCATACCCCTCAATTAGGAACCCATTATCCTCCCTTATAACTCCTCCAAAAGCAACAATACTTGGATTTCCTTTCAAACAACCATCAAAGTTAAACTTCATCCATCTCTTATCAAGAATTTTCCATCTAACACTTTTCCATAAGAGAATTTTCCCCAGTTTACCTTAGTCATATCTTTGCTAACCCCCCGATTTTGTTTAATCCTTAAATCTATATATGAAGGCATATTATTAGCAAAACCAATTTTCAAAGAATTAATATTTTATTTCATATTATGTTGAATACTTTGAAAAACTTCTTTGTTGTTTCTTGAATTTTCTCTAAAAATCCTATTGTTTCATTCTTTTCATAAAACCTGGGAAATAGAAGGAGGAATCTACTTCCAGATTTCAAAAATCACATTATGAGAGAAAGGGGAACTCCCATACCAAGAGATAACAAAGTCTCTTAAGGTATTAGGAAAGATCCAACCAATACGAAGATTTTACAACACCTCAACCCAAACTTCTCTTGAAAAATCACAGTGAAAAATATATGGTTAACTATTTCCTCATCCTTATAACATATAATGCATCTATTAATGAACTAAAAAACTCTCTTGTTTAGGTTGTCAATAAAAGAATTTTATTATTTATAGCTACCCACAAAAAGTAGTTCACCTTAGGAAGCAATCTATTTTTCCAAATAATATTCTAATTGAAAGAAGAATCCCCATTCTAATTAACCACCAAAGAATAAGCATAACTAACAGAGAAGGAGCCAAAATGATGCCTTACCCAAATGCATTCATCTTTTGTATTCAAGGATTAAAACTAACATTCTCCAATAATTTTCTTTAACTACTCAATGTCCTTTTGTTGTCTTCCGCCTCTCAATATTCTTCCTCCAAAAATTTGCTCCCCAAAGTTCTTCCACTTAGGATTTTGATCATTCCCATCAATATATCTATGAATATTTTCACCATTATGCCTAACAAGCAGCCTTTAATATGATCAAAATTGTGAATTGAAGACAAAATCAGATCATCAATCCAAGGGTCATTACAAAAAATAACTTTCTTCCAATCTCCCACTCTCCAAAAAATACCTTTCTTAATAATATTTCTAAATTTAAGCAGGTTGTTCCAAACAACCAAGCCCTAAGGAATATTAGAGGAAGTTAAGAAATAACAGTGATCCTTATTATCCAAATATTTAGCTTTAAGGATAAGGCCCCAATCTTTATTACCTTTAATAAATTTCCAATCCACTTTAACTAAAAGGGCTTTATTAAATAATTGCAATCTTTTGATTCCCAACCCACCCTGCTTCTTCATGTTACAAATCTTCTCCCAATTGACTACGAAAATCCAAGTTTTTTCCTCTATACTAGTCCACAAATTTTCTTTTGAATCTGTTATATTCTATTAGCCATAAAAGCTTGAATTTTAAGCAAAGAAAGATAGTAGACTAGGATATTTTTTAAAGAAGCTTTCAATAATTGAAATTTTCTAGGTTGACTTAACAGTTTCCCTTTCCAACCAACCAACTTTTTTGCATCCTTTCCACTATAATATTCTAGTAATTATTTGAAAGTTTCTTAGTAGATAATGGAATCCCCAAATAAGTAGTAGGAAGGTCAACCATTTGACAACCAATAATTCTCATTTTTCTATTTCTAAGGGGGTCATCATTATTAAAGAAATAGAGAATTATTTTACTATAATTGATATATATTGACTAGAAACCTTAGCATAATCTTTCAGGAGAGCTTTCCAATAAGATTCCACCACAGAGGAAGCTCCAAAAAGGATAGTATCATTCATAAATTGTTGATGAGAGGAGAGAGGCAAAGAAGAAGCAACTTTAACCCCTTTCAACAAACCAAAATCAATCTACCAAATATCACCATTCAACTACCTAAGGCATCTAATTTATAATAAATTAGAAAGGGAAAGCCACAAATGGTTTCCCAAATTTAATAACCATAAAAAATCATGGTATTGTGAAAGTTCAACACCCCCTATGCCCACTTATTTAATGTTGCATGAATAGTAACCGCTAAGTAACATCTTTAACCTCTTACACATCATGGGCACACTTCCTCAAAAATGACACTCCAAAATGAAGACCAAAAATCATGAGAGACCCACTTGATATTAAGAAAATGCTCCACTCTCTCACCTAGCACCTAGGATTGAGAGAATTTCATAAATGTAGGATTTAATAAAATACAAATACAAGCCTAGATCTAGGTGACTATAAAATATTACAAAAAGCTATAGGTAGTCTACAAATTGTGTAAAATGCAATTATCAGCTAAGATCTAATATTAATAAAATAAGATAGATTAATATCAAAATAGATGTATTTAATCATAGGAAAGAGTTATATTATATAACCTCAAGTTTCTAAATTCAATGAGAATTAGGAAAAGGTAGAAAAGAAAAAATTTAATGGATTTATATAACAATGTTTCCAAATTTGAGAAGGAAAAAATTAATATCCCATGAACAAAGAAATTTACAAATACTTATTTATCATATTGTAGCATCATAAATTGTACTTCCTTTAAGGTGAAAGTACAATTTCACACTCTATTTGGAACTCACTTTAGTAACCTCTCCCCTTAATGCATTTTAGACATTATCCTCACATTAGCCTTTCCTATCAACCCAGGAGAACGTATCAGTGTTATGCTAAAATAAAGTGCTTTGTCAATCTTATGTCACCAAATTGACCTCGACAAGTGCTTGTCTTTTGGATAAGTCCTGATTAAGTAGACCCTAAACTTCCAAATCAAATTTGAATGAGTGCAAAAGGGTTGGATAGGAGCACTAGCGCCCTCATCCAATTAATTTTCCCAATAAATTTTCTTTCCCGTTTTTGTCGGTCTCAAATTTTGGAGATGTGAATTCAAACCCGAGACTTGATAGTAAATTAATCTTGAAAATTAAAATCAAATGATTTGGCCTACACTTTAATTTATTTCTATGTCCACTATATAAACATGAATTATTATATCAAATTAGAGGAAGCGATTAATATAGAAGAGCTATGCTAAAATACATCCATTTTTATAGATTTACAAGGTGAATGTCAGAATTATTCAAGTTAGCACAATGATTGGATTTCGATGTCAATGAAAGAACGTGATGGAATCTAGTTTTTGGAGATAACTTTGGTTTATTTTAAACACCTAATGAATTGATTTTAGAGTGTTCTCATCTTTGAACTTGGATCTACTTGCTGCCCTGAGCAAGGTATTTATGCATTTGGATTTCTTAAGGGTATTTGACTTTCTCTTGGGTTGATCTTGTTCATGTCATTTAGGAATCCTTCTCTAACACATTTGAGTAGGATTTTTGTTGTTTTAGGTCATTACAACCTTAGAAACACTTAAGGTTAGGAGCACACACATTTTATCAATCAATCAATCAATTATTCATGGAGGTAGAAATACTAAAATGGGGGTTTGATCAAGGAAAACACCTATATAGCCACCCCTTCGCCCTCTTTGCTATGATTTTGCAGGTTGAGTTCCAAAGATGAAAAATTGTAGAGCGGAAGAATAGAGTGAAAATCTATAGGTTCTAGGTCAGAAAGTTATAAAGCGGGATATACACTTCTCAATTAAGGGCGCCAATTCCCTTGACCTCCTAAATCAGCTCCAAATTTACAGTACAAGTGCACAAAATTATACCCTTCTCATAATTGTCTTCGGCCTATTTCTTTTTAGTTTCATCTATGCAAAAAAAAATCACATTTACAGACTAGGTTACATAGTTAAATAGGTCAATTAACTCTTAAAAAGAATGAATTGAAACCTTTATTTCTCAAGAGATTGAATCAACTAAAAAACCAAAAAGGATTTGATACTATGTAGTATTTAATGAAAAACCAAATACAAGCCTAAATATAAGTGAGTACAATGATTATAAATCATGTAAAATGCAATTATCAACTAAGATTTAATATTAAGAGAATAAGAGAGATTCACATTGAAATAGATTGATTTAATGATAGGAAAAAACTTTATAGTATATAGTCTCAAGTTTCCAAATCCAATGGAATGAGGAAGTGGTAGAAACTCCAAAAAAACAAAGGATTGCTTTAACAATGTTCTAAATTTGAGAAGATAATGAAAAAAGTGATATCCCATGAAAGAAGGAATTTACAAGAATTCATTTATCCTATCTTATCTAAGTGAATAAATAAATAACCTAAGTAAAATTAACTAATAAAGTAAAATTAAATAATTACACTAAAATGAATGCATTCAAACTATCTTATAACTACCACTATTACAAATAATATATCTATTAATTCCATTACAACCAATATTCCAAGGTAGTTAAAAGAAAATAATAATTAATAATTTACCAAATCACCCCTTAGGAATCCATGTACCTCTTCCCATGTTTTTGGAGATGAATGAAATACATTAGGATCGCATGGTTAATAACATCTTAACCTAACACTTCTTTCTCATCCAAACCTCTATGGGTGTTTTATTAATAAGTGTTTATGTAAGAGACTTGTTAATCAAGTAGAATGAAATGCTAACTACTTTTTCATAGAACTTCTAATCCAAACCAACTCCACTAATCATAATCCTAGACCTCTCTATCAATTTCCTTTTCTTGTGTCATGTAATGTCAATATACTTACAAAATCTATTGAAATTGATTAAATAGTATTATCCATCATTTTTTATTCTTGTTGAAAATGGAGGTAATTATGTACCTTTAGAACTTGTAAAACTATTATACTATAGATCTAATTAAGTGTTCTTTGTTAAAAATTATTTGGCTACATAATTACCTCCATTTTCAACATTTGGTATCAGAGCTAACAGTTGGGGTAGAGTTTGGGATGCCTTTCTCTTAAAAGTTTCAAGGTTTTTTGGCTATAGTGGGAGCTTTTACTATTGTGTTATTGCTGATTTTGAAAAATAAGTTTGTTACAATGAGTTTTAATTCTCGTTTGGATATTGAAAGATTCAATGGATCTAATTATGAGATGTGGAAACTAAAAATGGAGGATCTCCTTGAAGAGAGAGATCAGTGGTTAGCTGTTGGTAATGAGACAAAGTCACCTACAACGATGTCAGATGAGGATTGGGCTAAGCTTGATAAGAAGGCAAGAGGGACCATAAGATTATGTCTTGTTGATGTTGTTCTCTTGAATGTTTCAGGAGAAACTATTGCATATAAACTATGGAAGAGGGTGATATCTATCAAACCAAAAGTCTTACTAATAAGTTGTATTTGAAAAGATAGTTGTATTCTTTAAAGATGAAAGATGGTGATTCTGTTGCAAATCATTTGAATGCTTTTAATTTGATTCTAAGTCAGTTAGCATCTATAAATGTAAAGCTAGAAGATGAAGATAAATGCATTTTGTTACTTTGTTCTTTACTAGAATATTTAGAAAATCTAATTGTTGCTATCAGTGGTAGTGGTGCAGATCCGAAGATGGACAATATAATTCCTACTCTCCTATCAGAGGAGATGAGGAAGTCTAAAATGTAAATCCAAGATGCCTTGTTTGTAAAAGGTAGGCCTGAGAAAAAGGAACCTAAGGGAGACAAGGAAGGGAAGGGAAGTCTAAAGGACGGAGTAAGGTAAAGTGTTGGAACTATGGGAAATCGAGACATGTGAAGAAGGATTGTAAGAACAACGAAAAGAGTTTTGATTCTTCTACAGAGGAATCCTCGAATGACGGTAATCATGCATTGATCATTTCATGTAAAAATGTTAGTGATGACTCTTTGCTTGATGTTAAAGAGTGATCTTCATGAAGAGGATGGCAGTCATGATGCCATGTGTAGCTCCTACCACAGTTCAGTGGGATTTGGTGGCAGTGACATGGATGCATCATTGGTAAGGTTATCTTCATGTGATTGGGGATATGTTTTTTCTTGGTTTAGAGTGGTTGCTATTATGTCATGGTTTACTCTTGATATGAATTTAGAGTTTGGAATGGTACTTGTTCTCTTGAGACTAGGATGTTTATGTATGTTATGATGCATGTGATCTCCTTGGAGGAGATGGTTAGATCATGTTGTCATGTTTATGTTTTTGATTCATGATTGGAGCTTTGACATTGATCTTGTGTAGTTCTCTTATGTATTGGGTACATTAATCATTTGCTTGATTACTTCATGATAGTGCTATGTTGCATTTGGAGTTTGGCATGGATTGGTTGGTTACAAGTCCTCATGGATACTTGGAGAAATAGGTGAGGCTTGAGTTCTCTTATGGTAAGAGATATATGTTGGAATGGTTACTTGTAAGAAAATATTTTTCAACAATAAAGACCGAGAAGCCTATGCCTTGGTTGGACGTGAGTTCAACACACTCGGTGTTTTGCATGCCTCCAAAGAGGCAGTTTGGTTACAAAGACTTGGGAAAGGTATTGGTTTTAATTGCAAGTAAGTTAAACTTGAATGTGATAGTCAAAGTGCTATTTGTTTAGCAAAAAATAAGCATTTTGATGTTCAGTATCGCTTTGTGCGAGAAATGATTTAGTGTGGGAAGGTATTAATTGAGAAAGTTGACACTTTGATTAATATTGCATATTATCTTACGAAACCATTTCCTACAAATAAGTTCTCTTGGTTTTGAGTATTAATCATTTGCTTGGAGCTTCATGATTATGCAGGTTGCATTTGAAGTTGGCATGGATTGATTAGTTGGTGCAGGAAGGCCATTGGCCTTGAGTCCTGTACTTGATTTATAATAATGATTCCTTGTTTAGAATAATTTCAATGTATAATGTCAAGTGGTAGAATGTTGGGAATAGGATTCCATTTAATTGCAATCCTAAACATATTTCATGTATCTCCTAAGTCCTTGGAAAGTGTTCCCCAACACTAGGATTAGAAAGAGATTAAATTCGAAATGAAATGTAATTTTTTAATTAATTCTAAATGATATGTGGGGATGCCCAAGAAGATCCCTTACAAAATAAGAGCACATGGGGCACCCACATGGAAGGTGGAACTCACCTTAAGTTAACTGTTTGGAGAAAGCTATAACACTTCTGCAATGCATGTAAAGATCCTAGAAGTTAGGGATTGATGTTTACATGCATGGAGTTTAGTTTAGTTTAGTTCAGTTCAACATCAATTCAGTTCAGTTCAATTCAGTTTAGTTATGGTTCAGTTATCTTTAGTTGCATGTAGTTAGTTTCAGTTGAATGCTAGTTGACTTCAGTTGACTTGGAATGCATGACTAATGACTTGAGTTGCATGACAAATAATAGGTGATACATTCAGTTAAGTGGGGATGATCAATCATGCATCATGTTTGCATGAATTGATGGAGAGATGTGTTTTAGTTAACAGAGATTGACTTGGACCCACCATGGGTGCCCAAGTTGGCATCTTGGAGTTAACACTTTTGCATGATAAGATATTTTATAAGGATGAGTTAAGTGGGCCCATTCTTGGGTGCCAAATTTGAGGAGAAGCTTACAAGATATCTTTGAAATCAACGTTGAGTTATGACTTCAATTTGGGATGCCCAAATTGATGAGGGACTTGGTTTGACATTGCTTTTCACGGAAGAACTCTACTTGCAAAGAATAGGCATGGGTTTTGTGAGATAAGCTTGTGCTTTGTAATTTTAAACTCTTTGGAGTTTACAAGGCTCATTATTGTCTATTTATTGCAGCAAGTTGAAGAGAGTTTTATTATATTTTATTGTAGGTTGTGAAGAAGAATTGTTGAAGGAAAAAGAAGCATCTCAAAGCAAGGATTGATAAAGAATTATTGTAATCTTGTTCTAAGGTTAAATAATACAAGCACTATTGATTCTAATGGTGGGGTTTTTTCCTGAAAGGGTTTCTCCACGGTATATGTTGTGTCACTTCTATCTTTTGGTCTTATTCTTCTACAATCTTCTGTCTACTTCTACAAATGGTAAAATAAATCTAAACAGATAATCATCCACAAAGAAATTGTAACAAAGAACACTTAATTAGATCTACAGTATAATATTTTTACAAAGTATTAAGCTACACAATTACCTCCATTTTCAACAATTCTCAACACCTTGATTTTTCTTTTGTTTAGTTCTTCATAAGAGCCTTAAACCCTTTGAACAAATTGAAGACCTCAAATTTATGATTCATAAAATAAACACATGTCCTCCTACCAAAATCATCAATATAATATATCATACAAGGATTTTGTAAATAAAGGTACATCAACTAGACCAAAAATTCAATTTTAATGGCATCTAAATCCCTACAGATTTATGAGATCTAAAATAAAATTTAACATGGTTTTTATTCATTTATGCAATGCTCACAAGAACCAAAATCAATGAAACAATCAATCAACCCTCTACAATAATTTTATTTTTCAAGGTCATAATACCTTTCTCACTAATATAATACATGCATTAATACGACAACATATTCTTATTAGAAATTAAATTTCTCTATAAGATAAGAGTGTTCTTATGTAGCACAATGCATAATCACTAGAACTAGATACAATGGATATATTTTCTTTGGATTTCAAATTAGAAGGTGTAGATGTTGTAAATCTCTTCATTATAGGTAAAAAAAATATTACAATTAATGAATGTGTTGGCATCAAAGTGGAAAAGAGTTAAAATCTAAAGTCCCTTAGTGAGAACCATATATTTATGAACCATCTTATACGCTTCCTTTCCAAAGAATACCTTCAATCCTACACCATTTATCTTACTTGTAGATAATAGGTTATATACCAAACTAGATATGTGTAGAACTCCTAAGATAACTTTTATTCTCCCATTGAATAATTTGATCATGACTTTACCATGACCAACAACATTGAGCAAATAGTTCCACCATTAAATCTATCATAATTAGAAAACCATTCCCTATGGGGATTCATTTGGGGAGAAACTCAATATTCTCATGTCATGCATGCATAGTCAAGGTTGCAATAAATGCATCACCTATAGTGTAGTAAATTGTCACCCACAATAATTTCACACTATTTTTGGCACCCTATTTTGCATATAAAATTAATTATATTCATAATTTTTTTTATTTTGGGGCCAAATTGGAAATATACATTCAATTCCTTGACATCCTGAGTTTTTAGAGTGAAAAACACATGAATAGGGGTGTTAGGCACCCTATTCCTAGGAATTAGCATTCAAAAAGTTGCAAAGACTAATGTCATCCTTTGATGTCTAGGAAATGATACCTAGTTCGCTTAAGTCCAAAAATAAATTGAGATGCGCATATAAAAAAAATTCCCTCTCATTTGGGAAAATCTATTATGAATTATGAGAAATTATTATGAACTATTATGTGCTAAAATTGTGAAGATACATGCAACCTCTTCTCTACATGCTTGCTACAAATTTTAATTATGTTATGTGGACTAATCCTTGCAGGTTTTCAAGGAAATTTATTCATTATTCATCAATTCTTTTTGGCAACCTATGGTGTGGCATCACTAAGGTAACTTTATCTTACGTTATTAATTTATTACAATCGTTATTATTTACTTTGGCTCTACTCCCGCAAGAGCACATAATATATATACCATCATCACCATTGTTGTTGTGGAGGTGGGAACACTAACATGGGATTTGACTGAGGAATAATCCTATACAACACAACCTTTCCCCTCTTTTTGTGTGTATAAATCCATATCCAAAACTTTTGACAGTGACAAGTTGTAGAAGGACGAAGTAGACTATGACTTGTTGAAAGAAGTTGAGAACTAGCCAAAACCCTAGGGCTAGGGCACCCCACACCCTTATCCCTATATTTTAGGCTTAGATTTCAATGAAAAATGCCCCTCTATGTGCACATCTTAGATCTATACCCATTTCTATAATTTTCTATTTTTGTTTATGTGAACATTGATATTTTCAAATTAGGACTTATATCAGTTAGGTTAATTGCATCACACTCATAAAATTTCCCCTCTTTAAAACAAAGGAACAAAACCTAGGTAGATTGAGGGCTTATATCAATTAGGTTAATTGCATCACACTCATAAAATTTTCCCTCTTTACAACAAAGGAACAAAAACCGAGTAGATTTGCTCTCTTTTGAGGTAGTTGTCCAAAACTCCGGTTGGTTCATGTTTCAATATTAAGAAAAGAAAAGATAGATCCAAGCTAATTTACTAGTTAGATCTAGGATATATTTTCCTGCTTAACATCGCCAACATCATCCTAAAATATATTGGAATCTAAATCATCATCTGATTATCCCTTTTCTATTTCTTTTTCTTCTCTTTGTAGTATTTTATAATGTGGTTTGTCATGCCAAAGTCCTAATATTTTATTTTGGACCTACCAAAGGACTTAGATCTACCTCTAGATTTGAATTTTTGGTCCTTTTTCCTGTCCTTTTCTTTCCTTTTATCTTCTTAAAACAACCAATGCATCTTTGGTAGATTCATAATTCTTTCATCTTATCTACTTTAAGATAAAAGTGCCCACCACCTCTTCAAGTGTTATTTTAGTGGTAGTACTATTGATAGCAATCACTGGGTTCTCTCAAGAATCTTGCAAAGAACATATAATAGAGAAATACTCTAATATTCATCATCCATTTGCACACCAATGATTTTTAATTATTTTACAATAATATTTAAGGTGTTCATATTTTCAACAATAGAGGCACAATTATTAGGAAATTTGTCCCAACCTTGCTCCTAATGTTATGAATACAAAGAATATAATTCTTGGGCTATAAAATAGAAAAACTATATTTCTTAGCTATAGAGGTCATTTTTTAGCCAAAACAAATAATTTTGGTTGTTCATAAATTGTTCATATATTTCTAACACATAAATCTCTTTTATATCTATAATTTAAAAAAAAGGAGGGACTCAATTACCCTCCTATATCAAAAGTTATGACCTCTACAAGTTGAGCTTCCCACATTGAAAATTTAAAAACATCTATGTAACATGAATGAACTATAAGGAGTTACACTTGTTAACCAACTTATGACACATGTACACATCATAAAGTATCTTTGGATGGATATAATGGATCCAAAATAGGGTACCCAAGTGGGTGAGTGGATTATTGAAAACTTATGGAAGGTGGAAGGAATATGTTATTTTTAGCCTATGGACTCATCTTTGGATTTGGGCATTGGACTTTTAACTAGGGATTTGGGTGCACATTTTTGGGTGGTTTTACCTCATGGTTTCATAGTTATGATTTGATGGTATCATGTATTTCTAATCCTATTTATCGGGTGCTTGAGATGGAGGTTTTGACACTAAGTTTTGTAGCTACTATTATGCTAATTGAATTACTCTAGATCTTTGGTTGGTGATACTCCAATAAAGGATTAGATTCTACAAGTATATTGTAACCATTGATTATTGAATAATTTATTGTGTTTCTTTAGAATATGGGGTTTTTCTCTCAAAATGGTTCTCCCTATGTAAATCATTGTATTATGGTATGTATACTATTTATTTATTTCCTTGTAACTATATGATTAGTTTAATTTTTCATATACATCCTCTTATAGATTAGTATATAGGATGTGTATCCACACTTCTACTTCCTTTCATCCATTACCCATCTTTAAGGAATACAACTTTCACAAAAGGAGCTTATTCACCATAGATTTATCCAAGTATAAGTTACCCGACTTCTTGTAATGGTTTTCATGGTTGCATATCTTGAAACATTCATGAGTATTAAAGTTTCCAAGAATAGTCTAATTAAGATCCCACACTTTTTATACAACATTATGCATGAGAGATACCACAATAATGAGTCTTACTTCTGGGACATCTTGATTTTTCCTAAAATCACGAATTTAAAAAAAAAATTAAGCCTTCAGGGGTTCTATCTAAAGGGTTTTAATTGAAGAGGGTTAGATAAGACCCACTTAGATCAAACCCCCTTGGATATAACCCCTCTAGTCTTAAATCAGACCCACAATGGAGTCTCCTTCGCACCTATCATTATGCTGACAAAAAACCACTTTTTCTTTACCTTTTGAGGGATCAAATAAAGTAATTTAGAAATTATGTTTTGTAAGTATGTAGTCCTTATTATAAGCTTTCTAAAGAGTATAATTTTGAATATTTCTAATATTATTATTATATTTATTTTTTTATTTCTTGTGAACATAGGTTTTTCACCAAACATCAAGGTATTTGTTCACACACACGTAAAAATAGAGAAATAGAGAAAAAAATTCTAAAAAATATTTGTTCCCTAGGTATTGATGTCATTTTTTAGCAAAAAAAGAAAGTTAAATTTTGATACATACGAAACAAGTTATGTGTTACAACATACACCTATGTCCAAATTATAATATCTGACTTCAAAAAATAATTAAAAAAATATAAATAAAAAATTATGAAAAATATCCATGCACTAGATATTGATTTTACAAATCTATATTTTAAACTTTCTATAAGAAAAAGTTGTGTTACAACATATTTATGTCACTTTCTAAAAATTATTTTACTATAAAGAACAAGTTATTAAAAGTTATGTACAAAAAATAACAATTTATTTGTAATTTTTTAAAAGAAAATATATTTAAAATCTACACAAAAATCCTCAAAAATCACTAGCTGACATCATCTCTAGATTATTAATGGTTCAATTGCTATAGGTTTCGTAAAGTAAAAACTTGGTGAAAAATGTTGATTTCAATGTCCTACTTTGGCCAAAAAGTGGGACACACTATTATGGGCTGACTTGCATCCATCTACTAACATAATCATGTGCTTATTTCTATAGATACAACCAATAGATCTTGATTTGTGAGAGATTCCTACATTTTAAGCTTATATAGCTCAAAATTTGTGCCATTGATTTTTCCCTCCACTAGTGATGTGCTCACCATTTTTCCTCAAAATAAAAATTTATTTATGCAAAACTCCCTCTCAAATCAAGATAATAGATCAAAAAATCATTTTCCCTAACATAGGATCTCACATATTGGATAGGCTTTGATACCAAATGAAAGGAAGCTAGATACAATTTATTGATTAATCTATAAGAGAAGTAATACTAAATAGAAAAGGAGATTTACACAATTTATCGATAAGAATAAAAATAAACAACAAATTACTTAGTTTTTATCTTGTAAAAACTCTTTTGAAAAACCTAGCCTTTAAAACTCTACACAGATTTTGTTCCCAAAAAATAATGGTTATCATACTCATATTCTCAAGCCTTGATAAGAGATCACACCAATCAATAGTTCTAAAAATATTTTGGTAGCATAACAATACTTGCAAATATATAGGATAACATTCTCAAGCATTCAATATAGAGCTAAGACCAAAAGTACTAATCATAAGTGGCTTCTAAAATCATGGGCTAATAGGCACCCAAATCAAGCATAAAATCCAATACCCAAATCCTAAAATGAGTTAACTAATATGAACTACAAGTGATATATAGTGCCACTCTTAGTGGGATGCTCCAATTATGTGGATATAATAAAAAATATAAATTAATTAATAAATTAAACATTAACATTGTAAGGTGTGTGATGCCCTTCCCAACAAAAGTAAACTAGAGCACTAAACATAAGGTTTACACATTTACAAGCATTTTTTTGGCATGATAGGAAGCTACGATAAATTGGTGAATCAGTTATGACATCTCCATTGTGTTTCAAGCTAAGTACCTTTATTTTCTTTATTTAAATTTGGAGCACTTAATAACCAATATATTTATTATTTGTAACTCATTAATCTCAAGGATAATTGCATGTCACTATGTGACTTATTTACATTATTCTAATTTATTTGTATAGGGTGTTTTTTTCCTATGAAATTCTAAGCTATGTGGAATTCATATATATCTTTTCAAGATTCAATTCACATAGATTTATAGTTGATACTAGTTAATTATTTTGATTTTAACTTTGATCTAACAATCGATAAGGATAAGTTTATTATTTTAATGGTGAAAACTACACACTTTACACTTTTCTCCTTGTTAGAGAAAAAATATGATGGATGCAATATCCAAGAACTTTCAAAAAGAGAATGCATGTAATAAAATAAGCCAAATAACCATCAATAAAGTGTATGAAATGTAACAAGCAACTCCTTGTATATGTAGAACAAGGAGGAAGTCGGAAGGTTAAAGTGAAAGATGTACTAACCCTCCAAGAGGTGCAACACATGTAGAACACTTGGAACAAGTATGATAACATGTGTCATGAGCGTGTGATGTGAGACAACTAAATCATTGAGTGAACTTAAGCTAGTGTGAATAGGTATACTAGGTCTAGAAATTAGATAAATATAATTAGATGTATAATAACTATTTCCACACTTACACCCCTTCATTTTGGGATCATTTTGGTTTAGCTTTCCATTATATAATGACAAATATACAAGTGGTGAGGTTTATGCTAAAATTTGAAACATAACCAAAACCTTATATGATTCTATTTGCACTCATTAGTATGGATTGGTCTTGATTCTATAATTACCCTTTTCCTTCCTAATTTTAAATATGTAATTTGTGGAATTAACTTATGCCAATTCTATGGTTTATAGAAATGAACCTAAAACTTTAAAATTTAAAATTGGGGCCAACCCAACCCTTCTTAATAATTGTTGTTTGTTGAATAAAAGTACAAAAGATTTCATTTTCCTTAAAATTATATTCATGGACTAAACATAATTCATTTTTACACATCTAATCCATAGGCATGTAGACATCTAGCACACATTTGAGACATTCATTTATATAATTATAAATTTATTACTACACTACTTGCTTGCATCAATATCTAAGGTATTCTTTGCATGATTTCCTATTGTATTTGATTGTTTTGATTAAGGGTAAAAGATGGGTTTTGAAGGGGCCTGGAACCCTTTACAAAAGACAATAGTTGATAGAGAAAGAAAAAAACATTAAGCAACAAACAACCCAACAATAGCAGACACACAGCCAAAAAGCAGCCAAAAAGTAGCCAAAAAGACGAAAACCAGTCAACAACACTACATATTGTTCAAGATCTCCACAACTTCCATTTTAGTAGCAGCCATATTATGCACGTTCTCCACCATATCAGACACCTCAACAGATGCCCCAGCCTGAGCTTTCATTTTGTTCCTGGTTCTAGCCCCCAGCCCACCCGTCTTTACCTCATCACTCAAAACACTACCTTTACCAACAAATTTCTTACCCTCGCAATCCACAGTCAACAACTTACCCCCAGCAGCAGTATCAACAACAGACACATTCTCCTTTTTCTTTTTAATCCTAGGGGAAATCACCTTGGAAAAATCCAAAATGGCCATAGCCTTAGAGGCATCAAAAGTATTTATCACAACATTCCATAATTTATCAATTCTTTCCTCAAGGGAGGAAAATCTGTCTTCCCAATTCTTCTTCAAGTTAGTGGTTTCCTCCACCACTGTGTAAGCAATAGTATTAAGGGATTCCATCAATTTATCAATTTGGCTTTGGACAGAAGTATCCTCAGCCTTACTAGCAACACTAATTCTAATATTGGTCATGTTGATCTCATGAAAAAACCACTTAAACAACTTAAACAAAACATTAACAGAATCATAGGCCGAGCCCAACACATCAGACAACTCCTCCCTATCAAAATTATCAATACGCTTCCCCACATCAATGTCCTCATCAGAAGGACTAGTAGGAGCTTTATCACCAGAAACATCCTTACCTTTACCAACAAGAATGGGGGTCTTCAACATCTGGATGGATCAGGCAATTTCCTTCGCAACAACCTTCCTTTTAAGTAGCCTTTCTGCTTCCTCTTTGTTGGTACCCATTGCAACACCACCCTCAAACCTTTCCCTTCCTTGCTTCTACAACCCAATAACTACACTCAAAGAAGCCTCACCATAAATACCACCAGCTAGGGAAAGAGGGAAACCCTTCTCCAGGAGATGGTCCGCAGTCGACACCTTTCTCTTCCGGCTACCTTCCTCTGTGTCCTGCCCAATTCTAGTCGTAGGGGGGGAGATGAAGCTTCCCCATAAAGGTCAGTTTTGTCCTTACCCCTTTTAACAGGGACACTCTCCTCCACCTCATCATTGCAAGTCGTGCAGCCCGCCTTAACCCCCAACTTCCTTTTACCAGTCTGACCCACAATAGGGGAAATGGGACCCTCCTCCATAGTAGCATAAGAATCTGGGACATAATCAGCATCATCATCCCTATCCGATTCTAAATCCTTATTCAAAATAAGCCTCCTCTTCTTAGCTTTCTTACCACCCTTTCCATCACCCAAATTAGTGTCATAACCCTCTCGGGACTTGGCCATAATAACCAACGGGGAAGCAGGGGTCTTTTGCACCTCATGGGCTTTGACATGTTCATATATAAGGAGAATTAACCCCACATGCAGAATAGGATTCTTGGGGTTTTTCATATGCTCCTTAATCCATGTATCAAGCAACATAAGCAAATAGTAAGGGAAGGACACCCATTTCTTGTGTCAGAAATGGTTAAGCAAGAGGAAATTGTAAGTATTAATCACAGTATACCTGCCTTCCAGAGTTACATACCTCATAATTTCTTCAACCACATCTCGCCAAAGCACTTTCAAAGAGCTCCTCTGATACCCACCAATCTTAGCCAACTTCAAATCAGCAACCTCATTCTTTTTAAAGAAAATGGCCATCACAGCCTGCACTTCTTTTTTATCCCTGTAAACCTTCATGCCCTACATGGCCAAACCAGTAATTTGGGTAATAAATTCTTCATCAACCACAATTTCCCTCCCACCCAGATTCAGGGATCTCTCCTTCCACCCTTGAACAACCAAATCAGTGACCTTGGGACTGTTACCATGCAATTTTCCCATATACAAAGTAAGGCCACCCTTCTCTAATATCTCCCAAACCTCTTTCCTCTGCCTCACGATATCACAAGACTTTGGCTCAACACGGTTTCGCTCCCCACCCATCGCAGAAAACTTAAGACATAGAGACCAAGCACCCAACCAAAAGCAATCGAAGCAAAGACAAACACCATCCAGAATAGGATAAAAGAGCAGAATTCTCTCAAAACAAAGGAAACAAACACCCATAATCTGTACGAAGCCAACCATCAGACATAGATGCAATAATGAATTAGAACTCTGCACCTTGTGAAAGTCGTCACTCCTACTCAAACCTTTAACATCTTTAAGCATGGAATTCAACCACGTGATCAAGGACATACAACCCTTCATGCAAAATAAGATCATCAAATAATTAGCATTCATTATTGACAATAATCGTAGCCTCAAAAGGAATAGGGTCATTTAAATCCCACTCCTTACTATCACGAACACCATAGTTGGCAAAGAAATCCGCCAACCTATTTCCCTCTCTCAGAATATGGGATATATAAACATTATCAAAGGAATTGATAATATTAATAGAATCCCTGACCAAGGCCTCAATGGTCCAAGAAGGAGGAGAGGCATTCTTCAAATTGTTGATAATATTCAAGGAGTCACCCTCCAACCAGACCTTCCTATACCCTTTCCTTTGAGCCAACTTGAGACCATGATAAGCTCTTAACTATTAAATCATTTCATCTAGGGTTTGATTGTTGCTCTTAACTATTAAATCATTTCATCTAGGGTTTGACCAAAATAAAATTAATCTCTACCTCACAAATTCTCTAAAGGTGTTCCTAAACACTACTAATCATATAATACAAGTCAAGATCTTTAGTTGGATGAAAAGAATATATAAGAGTTTAACAAAGATCAAATTTGCATACCAAAGTTCAGATTTGTAGGCTTGGGTCAAATTTGTAGTTAACAAATCACTTCTATAGTTGTAGAAGTGACCAAAAATGATAGATTCCATTTTCAAAATTCCAAAGCAATAATTTGATTAATCTTGATTTTTTTTTGCATTATAACAAGTCCTTAAACACATGCCATAATATACTTACATCATATTTCTAATTAAATATAGTTATTTTATTCATTAATTTTTATATCATTTATCTCTTTTCAATTGATTGTTTTCTTTGGCACCATCCTTCAAGGCTTGAGTTGGGCTTGTCTAACAATGAATTAATGGTAGTACTATTATGTGCTTAAATTCATTCTTGTTGTGGGTTAACAATAAATTAGTAGAAATTACTATCATGTACATAGATTCAAGTCACATGAATGTTTGGGAGTGCATCTAATTTACGTAATTGTTTGTGGGTTGTGCCATCTTCTAGAATTGACTCTAATTCATTTATAACGATAAATTAGGTGGAATTTCCTACCACTTAGGTAGATCCAAATTCAAAAGAGATATGATATTTGTATAATTGTAAATATAAGAATACTTGTGATATTGCTATTAGATTTCAACCATATAGTTTTACAAGTAAATATAAAAATATTTCTAAAAATAACTACATAAATCATTTCGAATCACATTTCATAATTCTTCATCAAAATAAATAAATAAATTCAAACTCATCACAATTACTACATACATATTTAAGTATTTATAAATTATATTATCCTAAGGATTGATTGGAATTTTTAATCAATAAATTAGTGGCAACTTACTAGCGTGTACCTTAATCACTAGGCGACAGCCTTAGAGGTTTGGGTGTAACCATGAGAAAGAGGTTCACCTAAATAAATAAAAATAAATTCATTTAAAAATCCTCGAGGTGGGATTGAGAATGACGGAACAAACGAAACATCCAAAGCTCATAACAAACCCCATAATCTTATACCATATCGAACGGAAAATCTAAATCAACCGTAATAATATTGACCGGAAAATCCAAATCAACCGTAATAATAAATTCAAATTAAAAATTAATTCCAAAGGCCGGTCTTTTACTTAGATCGCATAACTTCCTGATAAACAAAATATAGGCAAAAGGTAAATATGATGATGGTTTTCTCTTTTATTAGGGTTTGAAATTTTGTGGAACTTCAATTGGGTTAGGCTCAATTTTGAGTGATTTTTTACAATTATGATAGATTGGATTTTCCTAACAATGATAATAAATACAATTTTCTAGTTTAAATATATGTTTCTTTTGTAATATTCTAATCTCTTATATTAAAAACATAGATATTGATCTTTATATAATTTGGATGGGAACATGTATTTTTAGGAGTGGTTCCATGTAGGGGGTTTAAGGCAAGTCCTCTATTTGGAAAAAACTTCAAGATATAATTTTGTTGAGGGATTTTCTACAAAAGCTAATATGTTAAAAAAATTACCTTTAGAATTAAACTTTTAAAACGTAACATAGAAGTATATAATAATTAATATACTTAGCATGAGATGTTTCAAGATTTGATTATGTGAGATTTTTTCCATCAAAATAATGAATGGTAGTTTGTTCAAAAGTAAAATATCTCTTCAAAAAAAAATAAAGTAAACAATATAATTGTAGATTTTTGCTCTTGTTCACCTTTTTAGTATGATATTAGTTACCATTTCTTGTTCTCTTCCTTTTCTTCTAGCCAACAATTTTGTTTCCCTTTTGTTGAGGGTGAAATATGTCTTTGTTTTACCTTTTTATTTGCCTTTAAACTTTGTCATTTTGTAGTATTTTCTTTTCTCTTGTCACCATTTGTTAATGAGTTGAAGATGTTTTATAAAATATAAGGAAAGATGAAAACCCGTGGATATATTGAAATCCTTTGATTATTTATTGATTTTCTCTATGATTTTGGTAGCAAGGGATGCTTAATAGATGGCGTGCGGATAAGGGCATTGGTGGGATGGAGTTGAAGACCGTTCAAGAGTTATTTGCCATTTTGGTTAAACATGTACTGAGTTGTGTTTATCTATTTTAAGTTGTTATGTCGTTTTGAAACAACGACAAAAGACTCCAAACTATTTTCGATTATCTTTTAAGGTTGTTGGTCATAGGCCGAAACAACCAAATACTCTTCTATGTTTTTATTTAGCAGTGGTTATAAGTTTAATCGATCTATGGTATCTATAAATATGTAAGTCGAGACTCAGTTGATATAGATGATAATAATATTATTGATATAGATCTCTATTTTGCAACTTGAAATACTGTGAAGTTATTCGAATGAATGTTGGTTAGCGTGGAGTATCTTGTGTGTGTGAGATCCATCATCGATAGTCAAAGAAGGTAGGGCCCACTTTATCGACTACCCGATGATTACTATAGTAGGATTGCATCGTGTGGTAATAAGTGTTTAGTCTTACATTTATTTCTCTATGATGGAACTAGTTTGCAATTATCAATGTTTACTAAATTAATGCATATGAGTTTCACTCAACAAATTGTATTCAATAAATATTGATTGGTGTGGTTATCAAATGTGCATGAATAAAGTTTAGTGTGTTTTATTTCAGTTATACTTTTTAATTATATTTTGTTCTTCGTGTGCAATAGTAATACTATTTATTATTTTTTGTCAATCGATTTATGTTGCAAACTGTTTGAATATAGGCTCCTATCACAGAATTGACAGGAGGACTGAGAGTTAGATTGTAGAACAAACTTAGATTAAGCAGTTGCATTCATCCATACTTGGATTTCTAGGTTAAGCCCTTAGGTAAACAACCCCAATATCTTTCACAAGTTCATGACCCCCTGATTGACATCGAGGAGTAAACTGAGGAAACTTCAGAACTCTCAAGGATTGATTCATACCCATCTACCCGAATTAAGATAGGATTACAAGGATAGTTTTACCCATCATATCAACCACAATTTAATCAAATCATTTTGGCTCTATTGCCAGTGAAAGATATTAAAGGCCTGAAATCATAGCAAGTTGAGTTAGTATCAGTATGTCAAGAGGAAGGCCTATACAATTGTTGACCTTGTTAAGGTTACTACTCCTGATTTGTGCTACTATAAGTCATTTAGGTGCATGAATTGTAGTAGGGATAGTAGAGGAAGATTTATTAGAAAAGAAAAGGGAACTAGTTCACAACTCGAGAAATTTAAAAACAAATCAAAAACATTTGTTGAGGGAACACAACCCAAAGAATTGCAAAATACGTCAAAGCCATCCATTGAAGGAAGTAGTTCAACTCGAGAGAAATTGAAAATTAAATTGCAATCATTAGAGCCACTTGAACCCGATATCAAGAATTGCGTTATAGATTCTACTATTGTTGAGACACTTGTAGGTACCCGTCCAAGGTCTTCCAAAGTATTGTGAAGAAAGGTTGAAAAGTTCTTTAAGGAATCTTACAAGCCAGAAGCTAGTCCATTCTTAGAAACCCAAGAGCCATTTAAAACCTACTTTACCCCTTGGGCATTAGATGTCATGGTTGATCCCAACAACAACAACAACAACAATGATGTGAGAGCATTAGCCTACAACAACCCGATCACCTTTGAGTTCCTTATTACACACCCTGAAGAGGATGCTCCTACGTAAAATATTGCTCACTCTGCTTTACTAGTTTTTCGTGGTCTTTCTATTGAGGATCCTAACATGTTCTTATTTGAGTTTGATGTGTTGTGCCACAACTATGATTATCAGAGTGATGCGTAGAAGCTCAAATTGTTCCCATTCACATTAAAGGATGCAGCCCTACATTGGTTCATGAACCTCAAGAATATCAAATCATGGGAAGTCATAAAGGAATTATTTTTGACCAAGTACTAGGAGTATTGGAAAACAAAAGAGGTGTGGGACGAAATCTTTCGTATGACACAAAAAGAAGATGAGTCCGTGGAAGATTACCTTGAACGTTTCATGTTCAGTTTCCAACGATCACGACAACAAGGGATAAATCTTGATGTTGTTAAAATGTTGTTTCTTAGAGGCATAAGAGATGATGCTATGTAAGCATTAAATTTAATAGGTAAAGGGAACATTTCTAAAATAGACTTTGACAATATTTGTGACATTTGTAGGAATTGTTCAAGGTCTCAGCGTTTGGGAAGGAACTATCCAAGTAAGCCTTATGGTTGAGGTAATGCAACAGGTATAACGAAGCGTGAAATAGGAAATTTACTTGAGGATCTTAAAACTGATTTGTTAAATCATATGGGTAAACAAATAGACACTCTATATACCCGTAGGAAGCAAGAGGAAGCTAAAAAGGCCTTGGATGTGTTTTTCCTAACTTGTCATAAGAGTCATAGTAGTGAGGATTTCCATTACTATAGGACAAAAATTTCATCCTTAGAAGTCAGTAGAAGTTCTATCTTAAGGCCTCTTCCTGTAGGTGTGTCTGATATGGAATATTTTGAGGAACCTGTCTACTACATGGCCCGTAGGTGACCTTTTCCACCTCGAGTGTTGCACCCTGGCATGATGAATGATTATCTTGCTCTGGGACCCAACCAACCCAATTCTTTTTCCAATCAACCTGGATGGTATGGGGGTTGGCAACAACCCTCGCCATACCCTCAATGGATGCCAAAATATCAATATGCTTCATAGTTGTGGAAATAGGTATGGAGGCCATAACCTTCACCGTACTGACAACTATATTTGTCACAACCACAATTTCCACCTCCTCCCATGATCAACCCATACCAGTAGTCACAACAATTTCTTTCGGCCATAACATCATCATCTGCTCGGCCAACCAATCCAACACAACCACCAAAGCCTAAACCAATGCCAGCCCAACCAAACCCAAATCCTAATAATAAGGCAACAAAACTTGTGTATAATAATGAGGCAGCAAGTTACTCCACTTATCTTGTAAATATAGTAGAATTAGATGGAGTTCAATTAAGATCGGGAAAGGCTCTTCAGGGTCCCACCATCACATAGATCAATGAAGAACCTGAAGCAGAGCCAGTCAAATTACCTCCCTTTCCCAATTGATTTCAGTCTGAACCAATACAAAGGGAAGTCAATCAACCTGAATTTGATTTTGTTAATGAGCTACGCAATGTTAACATCAAGATTCCTTTGTTGTGGGCTATCAAGGACATTCCCTTCTATACAAAAACAATTTAGGATCTATGTACTCAGAAGTAGAAGAAGAAGCAAGACTCGAAGACTGTCCATGTTATGGGACAGTTGGTAGATCTTATGCTCAGGAACATAACCATTCCTAAGTACTTGGATCTAGGGAGTCATGTCATCAAGGTATCTATTGGTAAAGTAAGCATTCCTAACACCCTTGTCGATTTGGGCACTACAATTAATGTTATGACAAATGAAACAAAGGAAAGATTATCACTAGAGGGACTTAGGCCTACTCCCACAGTTCTCCAAATGGCAGACCAATCTTTGGTCAAACCAGAGGGTATGATTGAAGATGTAATTCTTTCTATTGATTCATGGGAATACCCAAATGACTTTATGGTTTTATAGCCAAAGATTAAGCTGGGGGGATACCCCTTAATTTTGGGATGACCTTGGTTAGCAATTGTGGATGCATTCATCAATTGTCAATTGGGAAACATGGTCATTTCTAATGGCAAGCACAAGAAATAGTTGACTTGATACTTGCCAGCGCAACCCCTGTTGGAGACGGAGGATCCAGTATGGGTTAATAGTGACTTGGATGAGTCATTGCCCATCTTGACAATTGATCAAGCCTTAGATATGGAGGAACGTACTGAGGATAATATTATTGTTAATTTTCTTCATAATAAATATGCATCTAATGAATCTTTTGAAAGCATGGTTCTTCATTTAGGTATAAATACTCCTTGTCCTTTCAAAAAATTTACATTGGTAAGTAGCTCGCGATTTGTTCAACACTTTGTCACATTGCATCAGTTTTTACCTCATAATTGTTTGTACAGTTCATTTTTATCTTCTGGAAATTCTAGCAATATGACCTCCCAAGTACTAGCCATTAACTCACTTGCACAATCAGAAGCTATGAAATTTTTTCCTAGTTGTACACTTAATATTAATCCACATTTAACCACCGAACAAATCCAAGACCTTATTGCCATGCTTAGAACAAATAAAGACACATTTACTTGGAAATACCAAGATATGCATGGCATTCATCTTAACACCGACACCCACCATATTTACATTGAAGAAGGTAGTTGTCCAGTTAAGCAACCACATTGATGATTGTCTTGCATGAAATAGTTAAAGAGAAGTTACAAAAATTGTTAAATGTTGGGTTTATATATCCTATTTCAGATAGTCAGTGGGTTTCTCCTCTAGTCATGGTTCCGAAGAAAAATGGTTATTGGAGAATATGTGTTGATTATAGAGCACTAAATAAAGCTACTAAAAAGGATCACTTTCCATTACCATTTATTGATCAAGTGTTGGAAACTCTTGCAGGTAAGAAGTTCTTCTCTTTTCTGGATGAGTTCAATGGATACAACCAGATTCGCATAATGCCTAAGGACCAGGACAAGACTACTTTCACTTGTCCTTGGGGCACTTTTTCCTATAAAGTTTTTTCGTTTGGTTTATGTAATGCCCCTACCACTTTTCAAAGGGAAATTTTGCGAATTTTTGTGAATCTTGTAAATGATTGTGTTGAGGTGTATATGGATGATTTTACTGTCCATGTAATACTTACGAAGAGGCTAAAGCAAATCTAGAAAAGGTACTTAGACGTTGTATAGACACTAATTTATCATTAAGTCATGAAAAGTGCCATATGCTTATGACAAAAGGGATAGTACTTGGTCATTATATTTCTTCTAAGGGTATTCAAGTCAATCCCAAAAATGATACAGATTATTCAGGGCTTTCCTGCACCCACTAGCCAAAAGGATGTGCGTAGTTTTCTAGGCCATGCAGGGTACTATAGTAGGTATATCCAAAATTTTAGTAAGATTGCCCCCCCTTGTTTGCTTTTCTAGTGAAATATGTCATTTTCTCCTAGACACCAAAGTGTCAAGAGGCTTTTGAAACCATTAAGAACAAGCTCGTCACCACACTAGTACTCAGAGGTCCAAATTGGGAACTACCTTTTCATATTCACATTGATGCCTCAGATTATTCCATGGGGGTTGTCCTTGGATAGAAAGAATATAATCTCTTCTACTCTATTTACTACATCAACAAGAATTTCATAGGGGCTGAAGTAAATTATATGGTAACTAAAAAATAGTTCTTAGCTATTGTCTATGCAATTAATAAGTTTCGTCATTATATTACTGGATATAAAGTGTTTGTTCATACTAATCATTCTGCAATTCGATTTCTAATGAATAAACCTATTGTAACTGGTAGAGTTATTAGATGGTTACTTTTACTTCAAGAATTTGACATTACTATACTTGATAAGCTTGGTCATGAGAATGTGGTTGTAGAATTCTTGTCCAGGTTACAACAACAAGATGATGAACCAGTTCCATTCAATGACGCCTTTCCAAATGAACATCTCTTTTCTATATCAGCAAAGAGTCCACGGTACGCTGACATGGAAAACTGCCTGGTTACTTGCAAGTTCCCACCTCACTTCTCTCCAAGGGAACATCGAAAGTTGATTGGACTTAGTGGTGATTATACATGGATCAATGGATTTATCTTTCGTCATGGCCTTGACAATATCATGCATCGATGTGTGCCTGAAGATGATGTCTTCGACATATTTCGTGCATGCCACACAAAACCCTATAGAGGGCATTTTTCCACTCAAAGGATTGCTAAGAAGATATTAACTGTAGGCTACTATTGGTCTACACTCCACAAGGATTGTAAACATTATGTTCAACACTATGATAAATGTCAGCGTATGGGCCACCCCATGCGCTCAGATGAAATTCCTCTGCATCCTCAGTTGTCCATTGAGCCTTTTGAAAAATGGGGACTTGATTTTGTCAAACCTGTCAACGAACTGTCTCAAAACAAGGAATACATCCTTGTCTGTATAGATTATGTAACAAAGTGGGTTCAAGTTGTTGCTTTGAAGCATGCCAGAGACACCAAGGTGGCTTAATTTCTCTATTTTGATATTTTTACCTGATGTGGTGTTCCACGTGAGATAGTTACCAATCAGGGTCCATAGTTCACATCTAACCTCATTTCTACTTTGATTCATGAATATGAGATTCGACATCGCAAGTCTTCACCTTACCATCCCTAGGTGAATGGACAAGTTGAAGTCACCAATTTTGAGAACTCAAGAACATTCTTACCAAGATAGTTGCCCTCCATAAGAAAGATTGGGTTGCATGACTCCCTGAAGCCATGTGGGCTTACCACACTACATGAAAAACCACCACTGGTTTGACACCTTATGAGCTTGTCTACAGTAAGAGGGTTGTTCTTCCTATCGAGTTTGAGGTAAAAAATATTCTCACCACACTCTGGATGGGTATGAACTTTTTTGATGCACAGAAAGAATGAATTGCACAGCTTCACTCATTAGATGAACTCCATCAACAAGTGCTCTTCCATGCAGAGATTGTCTAGAACCAGTGTACTCTCTGGCACGATCATTTCATTTGACAACAGTCATTTCAACCAGGTGATTGGTCACTCTTCTGTGACTCCTGTTTCCAAGATTTTAAGGGAAATTTCCACACTCGGTGGCTCGGGCCCTATGAAATTGAGATGGTCTACGATAATGGGGCAGTCAAGTTTCACACCGTGGACTTCAATCACATGGCTTTAGTTATCAACAGTCAGCGGTTGAATTTGTACAAGAGGCCTCTCTCAAGGGAAGAGTTTGTCTCAAATTTTCCTAAGGAACTCCATCTACTTGACAAGGTTTCTATGGCCTCTCCCAGTACTTTTTAGGTACTTTTCAAAATATTTTAAGATATTATTAAAAATAGAAAAAAAAATGATGCAATAAAAGATCCAACAATGAAAATCCTCGGGCGTTGTTGGCTAGTTAACATTTGAAAATTGGTTTCCGACGGGTGTTAATTGCTAAATAAATCTTAGGGGTGAAAACTAGGTTCCCAACGCTTCTAGGAGGTGATATGGTGAAAACCAGGTTATTGGTGGTTTATCATCGAGATCAAAATATTAAAACAAACAAACAAACAAACAAACAAAAAAGAAAAAGTGAGATAGAAACCCAAAAAAATATAGTTAGAATAATTTTACAGGTACACAACTTTGCCTTCCTGTCACTTCTGTGCTAGGACCTATCGTCCCATTTGAGCTGCAACTATTTGTTGATGGATGACCAGACCTTTATCACAATAACTTGAGGGATTCCCCTTATTCTTTTCCATGGCCACTACCATTTTTGGGTTGCTTCCACCTTCCGTTGTGCTACAATCGCCTACGCACCCTTAGTTCTTGTCTTTTTCTGGATAGGAGCCTTTGTCACTTGGTTCCACCGAATGGTGTTTGCTTCCTCAGTGGTTTTTACAGCTCCACCTGACATCAAGCACTATGATCAGTTTTTGTGGTCCCTTCACACGCTCCTATTGCCTACCTATTAGGGTATTATGTGTTTTCAGTCATTACCTCACCGTACTCATCTTTACCCTTGGCAACTTGCTAGTTGTACTTCACCTAGGTTCTAATGGCCGCAGTTCACCTAATGTATTTTCTACTACGCATAGTCTTATTGACCCCATGCGATGCCTTCAATTTCAGCATCAACACTACTAGGCTGGCAGTTCTACGACGACACCGACATTATATTTTTTTGGCTCCACTCTCCATTTCGTCGTGATTGCTCCCACATCATTGTTTCATACCATCAACTATCATTGGTATTGGTATACATTGGTTTTTCTCTTTTCCTTATTCTTTTATTTAAATTTCTTCTTTTCATTTAATGAGTGGTGACAAAACCTGGGGACAAGTCACATGCTAGGTTTGGGGGAGTTGTCTTGTCATATGTCATGTCATGTCTTCAACCATCACATCGCATCTTCACCGTATCCTTTTTAGTATGCCAAAATCCATTATTTCCTAATCTCTCTTAGTTAATTTCATTATTACTATTATAACCGTAAGTTGCTATGATGACATCAGTGTAGAATAGTCTTTTCAACCATTGCAACCCACTTTCCAAATTTAATTGCCTGTTAACCGCTCATCGCCTAAGTTACAGTTGATAAATGAATACTATTCCCAAAACCTATTTTCAGTGGTAGTTTATGTGTTTTCTAGTGACTTTCATTTGTACAAGTTCTTTTGGTTGCAAATACCTCTTGGTAGCATCATGGCAGGAGAACGTCGCCATCATTTTGAGCCTCCAACTATGGAAGAACTAAGGGCACTGGAGGCTGCTGAAGCTTATAAAATTCTCAAACAAACAAGATGGGATGTATGCTTTAAACAATTAAGAGGGTAGGATGAAAATATTGCACGAGATTTCATAATGACCTACCATAAAAAGGAGGCAAAAGTCCACAGTTTAACAATTACTTTCTCAGTGGAAGCCATAGTCGATGTCTTTGGGTTTCCACTCTTAGGGGAGAAATACTTTTCAGATAACTCCAAATGCACCATGGACCTCGAACCTCTACGCAAGAAGTTCCTGGAATGAGGAGAGTCTATTGAAATTTTCACTGGACAAGGCACAAAGTTAATCTCACTTCTGCGGCCCTAGGACAATGTAGCAAAATTCATCATTCAGTACATAACCTACGAAGGTAGGTATGTATATATTTATGCTAAGTAGTTTCAACTTGTGAGTCATTTGAGATGGGGAATGCTTTTAAACATGTTTTTTCTTTACTCCTTTGTAAACCAAATGCATAAAGCAATTCAAAAGTGGCATGAAAAATCATTAGCTCACCATGGCCTCATTAAATTGTTAATTGTGAGAGAATTGAAAAAACTCTCTCCTCCATGGGATTGGGATTCACTTCTTGGTGAAGACACCCCAGATAACTCCACAGAGGAGGATTTTCCTGTCAACCCACCTAGTTCTTCTAAAAAAGAGGGGTTTATAGGCATGAGTCATGTGTTCGAATAGAGCGTTGCTTTAATCCCATCTTTATCTTCGTCATGCAAAGACTATTCTTTTGTTTTCGAATACCAAACTCGAAGATTAAATCATTTATTTAATATTTATTTCTATTTCTAATTTGTATCACTCATGTCACTACTAACAGTTATCATAATGCATGTCTAATCATTTGATCTCAACCGTTTGTCAATCTTTCGATCTTAGCCTGTCATTTGAATGATCAATTTTCTATAAATTGATCTATCTTTCAACATTTCGACCTCCTAAAATCTTATGACTTTTGGAAGCATATCTATTATTTGAATCTTCGATGTTTTTCTAAATCACTATCATAGGCTATACTTGCACAAGAGAAATTTGAGGGTAATTATACTACAATGACAAAATGGAGAAGGGAAATCGAGGTTATACATGGAATTACGTAGATATTGGGTGAGATTGTTCAGTTTATTTATGTTTTAGCTTTCCTTTGTTCTCTGTTGTTTAAATTAGATTACATTAGAGCTTTGATAGCATTGAGTGTGTGCTTTTAACCTTTTCTTCTGCATTTTCTGGATGTTACATTTATAAGGGCAGTAATAATGAAAGTTCTTTAGAAGAACATAGTGAATACTTGGGGACAAAAGAACTTTCTGGTGATTCCCCTAAACCTGCGAAGAAGAGGGTTTCCAAGAAGGGTATCAAGCAAACCCTAGCCTCAAGTAGCAAACCGGCCAAGAGCTCCCATATTACCCCTACTAGTAGCAAGTTTGTCAAAACTAGCAAACCAAACTAGGAAACTAGGGGTAAGCGGAAAAGGCATAGCAAGACATCCTCAGTCTCCCCTGGCTCTTCAAAGAAACAAGCTTCAACTACTCCCGGTGATAAAGAGAAATCATCCACTAAGGAAAAATTGCCAACCAAAGAGAAGTCACCTGCTTCTACAGCCAAAAAATTGGAAAATCTGGCAAATGTAGCTAGCAATGTTCTAGGTTTTGAACAACCAAAAGAAGTGGATGATCTCATAGTCCTAGGTGTTGTGTATCATAGAACTAGAAGGTTAGTAAATGCTTCTAGGGATCTACGAAGGATCAATAGAAGGAAGACAAAATAAGCACCTATTACTACTAATGAAAATGAATCTAGGTGTGAACAAGAGACCCAACCTCCTCAATCTTGTCCTTTAATTTTAGAGGGGGTATTGATAGCCACTGAGGAACAAAAAATAATGGAACCCTTGGATAAGAATGCACAAGGCATGGAGGAAGGGTTTGTGTCGCATGAGGAAGATATTCATAATGATACTAATATTCAAGACTTTCATGTTGAACTAATACTTGAAGCCATTGTCAACCTTGTAGAACAAAGGACCACTGAATTATCTCCCCAGATGGAAAAGCAGGAGTTGAGTATGTCAGTTGACAATGAGAAAGAACCTATGGAGACACCCCCAACTAGAAATCAAGAAGTAGGGGAAGAATCAGATGAGGGGAATCCTTTGTTAACAAATGAGGAAATTCATGACCTACAAAACTTGGTAACTAAATTGACAGAGGAAAATCCTTTGTTAGCAAAAGAAGAGATACAAGGTTTGAAAGATTTGGTAGCCAAGTTAAAGGAGGAAAATCAAGCACTACAGGATTCATTGGCTAGGGTGACTAAGGAAAATGAGACCCTTCAGAGATAGGTTCAAGACGCTTGCTCTCTTGATTCTTCACAGACATAGGAGATTCGACAACTCAAGGAAACATTTGAACAAACAGATGCCTCTAGAAGATCCCTCATGATCATTCAAGAACATAAAAATCAAATGCAAGCATTATACTAGTCATGGGTTAAGGAAGTCACTGTCACAATGCAGAAACTAGCTCCTTTTTCTCCTAGTTTGTACTTTATATTCTTTTGCATGAGGATATGCAAAACCCTAAGCTGGGGGGAATGATGAAGGTGAAATATGTCTGTGTTTTACCTTTTTATTTTCCTTTAAACTTTTTCATTTTGTAGTATTTTTTGTTGCTCCTATCATCATTTGTTAATGAGCTGAAAATGTTTTATAAAATACAAGGAAAGATGAAAACTTGTGGATATACTGAAATCCTTTGATTATTTATTGATTTTCTCTATGATTTTAGTAGCAGGGGATGCTTAATAAATGGCGCATGGATAAGGGCATCAGTGGAATGGAGTTGAAGACCGTTCAAGAGTAATTTGTCATTTTGGTTAAACATGTGTTGAGTTGTGTTTATCTATTTTAAGTTGTTATGTTGTTTTGAAACAATGGAAAAAGACTCCAAACTATTTTCAATTATCTTTTAAGGTTGTTGGTCACAGGCCGAAACAACCAAAGAATCTTCTATGTTTTTATTTAGCAGTGGTTATAAGTTTAATCAATCTATGGTATCTATAAATATGTAAGCCGACACTCAGTTGATATAGATAAAAATAATATTATTGATATAGATCTTTGTTTTGTGACTTGAAATACTATGAAGTTATTTGAATGAACGTTGGTTAGCATGGAGTAGCTTGTGTGCGTGAGATCCATCACCAATAGTCGAAGAAGGAAGGGCCCACTTCATTGACTACCTGGTGATTACTATAGTAGGATTGCATCGTGTGCTAATAAGTGTTTAGTATTACATTTATTTCTCTGTGGTCAAACTAGTTTGCAATTATCATTGTTTACTATTAATGCGTATGATTTTCACTCGACAGATTGCATTCGATAAATATTGATTGGTGTGGTTATCAAATGTGCACGAATAAAGTTTAGTGTGTTTTATTTCAGTTATACCTTTTAATTATATTATGTTCTTCGTGTGCAATAGTAATACTGTTTATTATTTTCTGTTAATCAATTTCTATTGCAGACTATTTGAATATAGGCTCCTGTCACATAATTGACAAGAGGACTGAGAGTTAGATTGTAGAACAAACTTAGATTAAGCAGTTGCATTCATCCATACTTGGCTTTCTAGGTTCAACCCTTAGGAAAACAACCCCAATATCTTTCACAAGTTCACGACCCTCGAATTGACATCGAGGAGTAAACTGAGGAAACTTTGAAACTCTCAAGGATTGATTCAAACCCATCTACCTAAATTAAGATAGGATTACAAGGATAGTTTTACCCATCATATAAACCATAGTTTAATCCAATCACCTTTCAACTCAAGAATTCATTGATTATAAATGTTATGCATTTTTCACATTGCAATTCAACAAGTTGCAAGATTTTTTAGTAGTTTTGCAAGTTTTTCTTGGACTGCAACATCAATAATAGATTTGGGTCATTGATCATTTTATTGATCAATGACCAATGCAGTAGAAAATTGTTGTCATTCTAATACCTCTTTTCTTTTGTGTCATTGGTAGGAGGTTGATACAATGGCATGAGTGGGTCCCATAGTAACCAAGATCATAAAGAAATCCCTCAATGCAGAGGAATAATTGATTGCACCCAAAAGATCAAACAACTAATGCAATTTTTCAAATTTGTTAGTTTGGTAACTTGGAATTGTTGTGCTATTAGATGAAACTTAGTGAGTCAATTAAACAAGTGGGTGCAATGCTATTAATATCTTTTTGTAGATAAAAAGGAATAAATCAAAGACAAAGTACAATGTTTGTACATGTCAATCTAGTGCTCCTCAAAGATATTGTTAGACTAACACCTTATTCTCATTGTGTCATAAGTCAAAATGACATGATGGATAAAATGGGTCCCCCATTTTAATAAAAGGTAGGAAGTTTGAATTGGAGTCTCAAGGAAGTGGAACCATCAATTGTCCCCATAGTTGATAATGTTTGTACATTAGTTCAAGAGTATTAGTCTAAAAGTTTGGAATAATTACACCATTGGTCAAAATTGAACACATCAACTAATAATAGAGTTAACACCAAAGAAAAGGTTCTTAAAATGATATAGTACTATAAAATAAACACATAACACCTCAATTATTCTCATAAATATTGCTATAGTTTACACATATTTTTTGTTGCATCATTGGTGGAACATAAACATAGTACAAGGAAAGTGGACTCCTCATATTCATTTGATATGATAAAAGGATCACTCATCTAATAGTGAAATAATGGGAGCTTGGAAAAGGAAATATATGCCAAGTATTTTATCCAAATCATCATCTAGAAGGTTTATCTAAGCTCCATCATGTGGATTCATAGCATGTAGTCTTCCAGTTTTTAATTTTTTGTGCACTTTCTTCAAAGGGAGATAGTATAAGTATTTATGTAATGCTTAAAAATGGAAAGCTTTTGAGAAGAGTAGAAAAAAACACAAATCTTTCTAATGCTCAAGCCTTCAAGACAAGAGATTTTTTTTATGTTTAGTTAATTAAGCCAAGACTGATTGTGCAAGTTGGTCTTTCATACTGTGGATAAAGAAATTTAAATATTATCAACTCTTTTATCATTGTTCAATTACTATATCATTTGAAGCCTTAGTTTGTTAATATGAAATTCTACAATTTGTAAATGAGATTGCAATCATGCATAATCATTCTTTTTTCTTTTCACTAAAAATTATTGATTTTGAATGGTATAAATTATGTGTAAATGTCTAATAGTAGAAATAAAATGTCTTGGCTAACACTTTGCCTAGTAATTTAGTATTTATTGTGAGCATACTCTTTCCCTTTCCCTTTAATTTCAAACAAGAATTCATTAAAGATCATAAGAAGATTCAACTTCTCAATCCAGAGGCTATCTTGTAAATCATGTCCTATATTTATAATATTTCCCATGTTGGTATAGGGGTGCATGAAAATGAAAATTTGAATATCAACAATTTTGGCACACTTAGTGGGACCTCAAGAAAAGCTAGTGTAATTGTGATAGGTTCACAAAACTTCCATTTATGGGAAATGACTATATCTATAAGAAAGAGGCATGCAACCAAATATTTTATAGTCAACCACCCTTCTCTCCTAGTTCCACCTCTAGTTATTCCTCTAATAAAATAGAGTTTCCAACTTAAACTCCTTGTCAACTCCATTTCCTTCAATAGAAAATCTAAGAGCTCATTAATTTTTTTGTAGATTGGAATAATGGCAGTTCTTTGATCCCACCAACTCCTCTAGCCACAAGGGAATCTATCACTACAAACACCCTTAAATATTTACCAAATTTCATAGGAGAGGAATTCAAAACTCCTATATAACATCTACAAGATGTTATAGATATTTATACTTTGTATTGCATCATCCAATAGGATATTGTGTTAAGGTTTCTCATTACTTCTTTAAAGTGAAAAGTATTAGACTAGTACATGTCTCTAGTTCCAAATTCCATAACCACTTGGGATCAACATGGAGATGATTTATTTGAGTATTTAAAAGAAAAAGGAGATACACCCTCATTATTGCAATAACTAATCACAATAAAGAGGAGTTTGCAAGAGGAAATTATATACTTCAATACTAGGCTCCACAAATATTGGGAGAGGATACCTATTATGGCCCATCCTCTAATAGATTTGGATTTTTTTTCCATTCAAAGAATTTATTTCATATATATTCTTTCTAATTCAATCCCTTAGGGCGAAAAATCTACTTATGGCCCATGAATTTGTATTCAAGGTGAAGAACAATTTGATAGATGTTGGGAGACTTCCCTCTAGACCACCTATTCCCATATTTCCCAAATTCTCACTCCTAGTGTAAGAATAAATGTCAAAGACAAATCACTCCTTGCAAAATGTACAACAAGCTACCTCTTCCCTGTATGTTTAACCTCCTATCCATGTATCTATACCTAAAGCATCCCTAAAGATGGATGAGGTGAAGCACTTATTGTAATTTAAAAAAAAAAACTATCAATCTCAAGAGACAACATACAACTAAACCAAGATCCATGTATCAAAGGAATCAAAGTCAAAGACGCCAATCTCTACCAAATAGATGTAAAAATCAATAGAATCAAGGGTAGAGTTATACATGGCCATCAAATTATATTGTACTAGTTCCAAAACTATTATAATAAATTATACATAGCCTCATAAAAGAGTTGGTCCCAAGGCAAAAAGATCATGAATAAATCAAATATGTGGTTTTTTCCCTATAATAATGTACAACCATATTAGATTTTCTTGGGAAGAAACCTACAATATAAATTTACTAAGCAAAGACAAGTTGCTACTAGGATGGGAAGCACAATGCATGAATTGCCTTATCACACAAGGGTCCAAAATATGGTCTTGAAAACACAAGTGCAAGGTATGTCTCTATAATATGAAGAAGAGAAATTATCAAAGAAAGCACTATTGTTATGGATCAAAGAAGTGGAGGATATCTTTGCCAATGACCCAACTACTTCAAAAAACCTCCAAATCTAGTTTGACTATTTTACCAAATCTAAAAGGAGAATAGTAGAAAATATAATCCTTGAAGCTCACCTAGAAGAAATTCAATAAATGTTGGGAGATACAAACTTCCATCTCATGGGAAATATATAGAGGTTACATGACCACCAATTTTAGGGACATATAACTTGGTCATTGGAAGACCAATATTTCAATTCAACTTGACTTATATTTTGAGAGCTTAGGTGGTTGATCCACTCAATGTGATAGATCAACTCAAGAAAATAATTGTAAGTGTGTCACTATGGGATATACTATATGTTCCTAAGCAAAGTAATCTTCTTTAGGAAGCTCTAAAGATATAAGAAAATACAATTAAGATGGTTATTCAAGCTAATAATATTGGAGGGAAGAAAGTGGGACAAAGAGAAATAATTTTGGTTGACCAATCTACCACCCTCTATAATGTGGGAAAAAAGGTAAGTAAATCAAACCTATGCCTTTCTATTTGATAGTAGTAATTAGAAAATCTATTATATAATTCCATGATAGATTCTAATGCAAGAACTAGAATCATGCCTAAGAAAATTATTGATTCCTTTAAGTTGACCTACAAACATATGGAAATGGGAATCATGCAATTGGATGGAAAGAAGGTTCAAACAATATGAAATATTAAGAATCTCCCATTCATATTATATATTTTCCCTAATATCATTTTACACAAGATTTCATGATAATTGATATTCCCCTAATACTTGACCTATATTTATCAAGAGATTTCATAACCAAAATAGGGAGGTACCTCTCTCTAGACTACTCCTATGATGGACTAAGAACCAAATATGGCTAAAAATTAAAGATTATGTCATCTATCCATAAGGAATACATTGTCCATGAGGTAATGTAAACTATTAATGAACAAGGTTTCCTTTGTTATCACATTCACTTGGCTTATTAGATCAATCATGACACTAGTCATGGTGTTGCCATTAATCTAGGCGGGGACATACAATGGGGAGGCCTCCTTGTTTAGCAAAAAATCATGTGAGGTAAAAGTTCTGTCAAGAATATCACTCACATTCTCATCAGGAGGAACACACATGAATGAGACTGTGTTCACATATTCAAATGGGACCAACTTAGAAGATGCAGAGGATTGCGTGACTAGATTGGCAGAATGAGAAGGAAAGATCAGCGTAGATTGGTAATTGACTATTAGCCTTGGCCACAAATTTATTGGAGTTTTTCTTCCTTACATCGAGATAGATAGTGCCATTGTTAATGCAGTCCTAAATTTTGTGACACAGGCGTATGCATTGCTCAGTGTCATGCCTATGCACTCAATGGAATTGAAAAAACTGTTGCACATCATACCACTCGGGATACGGTTGGGAAAGAGGTCAGACTTCTTGCAACGTTAAAATTTTATCTTTTAATAAATTTTTCAAAAAATTGGTATAGGATTCAAATAGTTTTATAAAATTTCTATTACGCCCTATACCTTTGCCTTGAGGAGCAGAGACCATGTTTTCAATGGCCTTATTCTTTCTTCCATCACTAAAAACTGACACTACTAACCAACCATCTGGATGAGAGCATGAGGATGAACCCTCAAACTGAGCAACTATCTACTAGTACTTACATAGTGTCATACACAAATACGTAAAGGAAGGGTGCTTCATCAGGGAAAAATTTTCTTGCCACGATTTTTGTAAATTCCTGATGAAGACCTTCTCGACATCAAAATTGGGAAGAGAATAGGAGATCTGAGAAAAAAATGCTTAATAACAAGGATGAAGTTAGTAACCTTTTCATTGTCCCCCTGCTTGCATTAGATGAGATCAGATAATGCCATCTTCGGTTCGATGTTAGCTTGGAACTATCTAAGGAACTGATTCACCAGCTAATCAAATGAGAAGACAAAATTATCCAATAAGGAACAATACCACTCAAGGACAACATTCTTAAGGGTTCACATAAAAATCTTTGCCATCAAAGCATCATGGTGGAAGAAGTCAATGCACATGACATTAAATGTCGACACGTGCATCTAAGGGTCTCCACGACCATTATACTTTTTAAACTTTGGAATCTCCATCCCCAGAGGGATAGGAGTGTTTAGGATGGCAATAGACAAAGGGATACGATGACAAAAGGGTTAGAACATAAGCTGAGAAGAAAAGCTGGATAGGTTTGCCAACTGGTTCTGCATTTATCCCATATTTTGTAATAAAGTGTTCAAGACAAGATCAAAAGATGAAACATGACTAGTGGAACCACCACCACAACTCCCAAAGCCACCAGCCCCCATACTGGTAGAGACCCCTCCACCAGGACCAACAGGAACTCCAACGTTGCCACCAGAACTAGGAGCATTAGAAGTGGCATAACTAAAACCTAAAGGTGCCTTATTCACTTTCAAAGTGGGGGTTTGCTTAGGCACAAAGGTGGTATTAATAAAAGGATTAGTCTCATCCATGCATACTGATACTTTAGGCATCAAGATTTCCAGCTGGGGTGCAACAATCTTAGAACTGACGTCTTGGGTAATACCCAAGTTAGGATTATAGGATGGGACATGAGTATCCACAATGTCTACAAAACCTCGAATAAGTTCTACACCTCTCTGATCCTTATCCAACATGACTCTTAATCTGTTAACAATAATAGCTGCTTGAGCAAGACCTTTCTCTTTTTCCAAATACAACTCAAATTCTCCAAGCCTTCTATCTAGGGAAAGAAATTGCTCTATAGGTACTTTAACAACATCCTCTTCCTCCATAGAAGAGGCAGACAAAGAAGTAGGCAGTGTAGGAATATGAGGGGAAAATTCTCCAAATAGACTAGAAAATCTAGTGGACATTCCTGAAACTATTTCCTCAAAAGAAGGACCACTCTGATCAAAGGTGACCTTCCTAACTTCCTTTTTATATGTCGAAGAATTTTTCTAACAACATGTTCAGAGGTTGTAGATTGGGCCGTAAAGATCATAAAGCTTCACGACACATGGAGCTGCAACACACCTAAGACCTGAGAGAACAAATTTTTGACAAAGAGAAACGAAAAGGACGTTCACGTCAGGTTCACCAAAATGTATAGAAGGAGGATTCACTATTCCTAAGTCTCTAAGGCATCAAAGAGTCTATGGGGAGTAGATTGCCCTAAACTACCTCAAACTACCTAATAAGTTGAAAAGGAAGGGAAAAGTTGAAAAGAAGGGCAAATAAGACTCTATTTCCCTTATGTTTTATGATAGAAGTTTCCTAGAATCAGGTGATCCAACCACAAAGGTCTCATATTGTAGGCCAGACGATTCTCTGTCGGAGGACAATAGCATGAGGGTTGGAATTCAGCATGCCATGCTAGAGTCTCAAATATGTATTGGCATCTTGTACGAAAAGAGGGTCAAGTTGTAAACTAAAACACACAGAGTCTACTAATAACCCGAAAGTTTTAGTTTTATAGTTTGATACAAATGTATGAGAATGCATAAGACAACAAGAATAATACTTTCTTATAAATATAAACTACTCTAATATTGAAATGATGAAGAATAAAGAAGAAGAATGCTAACTTACTAGAGGTCTAGTTCTCCAAAAGGCTCCTCATGATTGAATTGCACCTGCACACACAGTAACAAGAAAAATGTTGGGGCTATGTTTTGAGGTTTACCTTAGTCAAACCCCCGTTTTGGTGTTCCCACCTCCATGGACAACCAATAGACAACAAGATGCATAAAAATGATAAAGAGATATAGAGAATAGACACAAAAGAGTAGAGAGCAAAGACAACCTAGATGCTACTCTGCAAGTAAGATAATGCAAATAAGCAAATAGACACAATATCACCTCCCTTTCTATGAGTGCTTAAGGCTGATAGAGGAAGGAGACGAACAAGATCACCATGTCAATGGAGTAGAACTTCAAGAACATGTAATAGCAATGATGTTGGAGCAGCAAGAGTGACATAAAAGTGAAGAGTAGGAGCAATGAGTGAAGTGTGAAGTGTTAGAGAGTGAGAATGAGTTGATGGAGTGAAGAGAGAGCTTGAGAGAATGATCAAGAGAGTTGCTATAATCAAGGGAGAGCTTTAGAGAGTGAAAAGAAGTGAGTTTCAAATGATCAAAATGGAGGAAAATAGTCCTTCCCGATGATCAAGATTTGAAGAGGGACGCTACGCTTGCAGTTGGCAGATAATCATAACGTCTCTAACGTATCCTGACCTAAGAATCATGTTAGGACGAGAGTGTGGCAAACAAAAATTTGCGTGGTGTGCGGGCGTCCTTGACAAAAAAACCCTCACCGACACAAAACAATGAGGACACATGGAAAAAACTAGGAAAACACAACGGGTTTTGCATTATCAGACTTGTAAGGATAAAATGAGGGTAAATTAATCAGAAATTACATGGGGTGCAAATTTATGCCATTACAGATAAGACTCATCTAATAGTGAAATAGAGGGCATTTGAAGAAGAAAATACATAAAAAATTTGTTCAAATTGTTGTCTAGAATGTTGGTTTGAGCTCCGTTGTGTGGATTCCTAGCATGTAGTCTTTAGTTTTGAATTTTTGACACTCTTTCTTCATAGGGATGAAGTATAAATGTTTATGTAATATTTAGAAAGAGGGAAATATTTTAGGAAGAGGAGGAGAAAACATTGACCTTTTGGATACTTAGGCCTTCAAGACAAGAGAGTATATATATAATCTATCTTTACTATGTCTATCTATGAATTTTCCTCATCTTTTATCATTGTTCAATTGTTATATCATTAAAAGCCTTAGTTTGTTCATATGAAATTTGATAATTTATAAATGATATTGAAATCATGTATAATTGTGCCCTTTCCTTTTCATTGAAAGTTATTGATTTTGAATGATACAAATTTTGCACAAATATCTAATGAAAAAATGAAATCTCTTGGTGGCACTCCGCTAGAAAGTGGCCTATGATTTTGTAATGCCTCCAATCAAGGGACATTACAAATTTAGGATGGCATGTTGATTGGTTTGTGGAAATCCTTTGTCATTTCAACCTTTCCTCAAAATAAAGAATGTAAAAGGAAGAAAAAATTATGAAATGTACTTTGGGGATTCTCCAAATTGAAGGCATCATCTCATAGAGCACTCTAGTAATTAATAATTTTGGTGAAGATGAAGGTTAGTATCAGTTCTTTTGTCTCTTTTGTTGTTGCATGACTATGAATGATTTAAATATAATTGGAAATTTTTGTATTGTCATGCCTTCATAGGTTAAGCTTAATTTTCTTTTAAGCTAGTTATTCTAGGCAATTTCGTAATTGTCTAAACATAAAATACGATAACTATGTAATATCTATTGTCCCCTAGGGACCTCATATTTTGTATTTTCCAAACAATACTTTAATCAAATGAGGATCGTGTATTTGTTAACTAAAAAAAATCTCTTCAAATAAAAATAAAGTAAATAATGTATATAAAATAATAATTTTAAATAATTCTAAAGTAAAATAAAATAATTCTTAAGTAAATAAAATAGTTTAAATATGTTTGAACTTTTTTAGGTAAATATACTTAACATATTTATACCAGTTTAGAAAAGAAGAGTCTTTGTTGTTATGAAGCAATAGGTCTCATGGTATTAAGAAAAAAACTATTAGAAAATAGGAGCCTCTATTATTTAGCTCTTAGATTTTCAATGGTTTGTGGGGTGGGGCTAGATATTTTCTCCACTAATTTAGGGAGTTTATCTACATGGTGTCATTAGAAAGAACCATATGGATTTTGAAGATATTTTCCCTTTCTATAACCATGATGTTGAGATGTACTAATGCAATTTCTGAATAGATCATGGGACCACTAACTTCCTAAAAATTCTCTTGTAATTTTCATCATTTGTTAGTCTTATAAAATTCATGAGACCAATTAATTATACAAAACCTTTTATTAATGCATTTTAAAATAATATAAGAAGCTCACCTATGTGGGACCATAGCTTTAGTTGTCTAGGCAATCATTTAATATGACTCTATAACACACATGAAAAATTTGCACCACAAATAAAAATGGACATACAATAGCAAGTCTATTGATGAAGTTTATTGGCTCATAAAGGCCCACCAAATATTGAGTCTTGTTGAATGTAAGATTCCAATGCGTTACACAGACAAAACATTGATCACGTCTTAAATTTAGAATTGACACCCCTTAGTCCTCGGCTTTCAATTGAAGGAGTGAACTTGGTCAAATGGATGGATATCTCTAAATCTTTAACTTAAATTTAGAATTGACACCCCTTAGTCCTTAGCTTTAAATTGAAGGAGTGAATTTGGTCAAATAGATACCTCTCAATCTTTATCTTTTAACTGATTTGATGGAGTGAATATGAAGTGAGTAATAAATTTGATAGAATAGATATCTTCTAATAAAAAAATAAAAAGTCAATTCTTAGTAACTTTGATAGGAGTTTAATTCTTAATATAAAATAGTAAATTTTATGAAATAAAATACTCTTTAATAAATAGAAAGAGGTTAGTTCTTCTATGTGCCTAGAACACCGAGTACAAACAAGAGATAAATTTGGCCAAAAGTGAATAGGCACCCAATAGGCACCAATGTTAAAAAGATTCAGAATATTTATCTTTAAAAAAATGGAGGACATACGGTAGCACTTATTTAAAGCTGAAACGCTTTAGCTTAGCGGTGGGGAATAATAGGCAAGATGGTTCCTTTACAAGACCTCATGATTTGGGTCCGGCGGGCGTGAGGTTCGATTGAGCTCACGTGTGCCTGCGATGGCCGTTGGGAGTCGTCCTCTTTTTTCTTCAAACAACTTTTGATATGCCTTCAAATCTGCATACATAATAATGCACCCACATGTTGTTCCTTCCACAAATTTTGCTTTGCTTCCGCACGAAACGGAAACCCTATACGAGAATGTAAAACCGTGGGTAAGTGGGGCACCCGTCAGCCAATGAGGAGGACGCATGCTATAGCATTAAAAAACTTGCATGAGAAGCAGGGAATGCGTACGTGGCCCGGTATGGGATAAGGGTCGTAAGAGATGCAACTCAAACTGCTCTTTAACTAACTAACGAAATTAATTAGGGAGAGACGATTAGTGTAAGAGAAAAAGGTGGTGAGTCGAGAGGCGTTGGGCGGTCACGTCAATGGGGAGTGGCGAGTGGGGACGCGGCAGGCGGCCGGACGGCGGAGCAGACGGCGCCGTCAGGCGCGCGGCGCGTTCAACACCTTTCCCTCTCTCTCATCGCTCTGCAGGCCGGCCGGCCGTAGATTTTAATGGATAATAATAAAATAAAAAAGTGCCGGACGGGCGTCGGTGTGGTTATTGCCGTCCAAATCCGGCGGCGGTGGCAATACTTGCGGGGCAGGGCAGGGCAGGGCAGAGCAGGCGTTCAGTTTCCCCAGGCCCAGCTGCCGGCACCTCCCCGGCCGGCAGATCCCCGCCGGCGCAGCCGCCGGAGTTATCTGTCGGCCCCCCTATAAACCTCGTCCACCTCCCCTCTCTTATTTGCAATCATAAATATTTCCTTCACGTCCACCTTCCTCGTTCGTGTAGTTGTCCTTAAAGCGCTGCTGCTGCTTCCATAGAATTTGCCTTCACTTGCAGTAGTTTTTCTGATTTGTTTTTCTTTGTCTTTCTTCTTGTGCTGTAAGTTAGGGCTGTGTTTTCTCCATGGCTGCGAGAGAGGAGCTGCAGAGCGGCGGGCAGGCTGCTAAGGAGGTGCATTTCAGAGGGGTTAGGAGAAGGCCGTGGGGTCGATTCGCGGCGGAGATCCGCGACCCGTGGAAAAAAACTCGTGTGTGGCTCGGCACTTTCGATACGGCTGAGGAGGCCGCGAGGGCCTACGATAACGCGGCCAGGGCTCTGCGCGGTGCCAAGGCCAAGACTAATTTCACTGCCCCCGCAAGGGACAGTGGTAATATTAACCAGAGCAACACCAGCCCGAGCAGCACCATTGATTCGTGGTCGAATCCCAGGAGCGTCGTTGTCTCACGATCCAGCGGGCCTTCGGACTGTTCTTCCTGGAGAAGCTTCTACAGCGGCAAGTATTTGGATGCTGCCGCTGGAGCTAGCAGCAATAGCGCCAGTTTCGGGGGCGTCACTGTGGCCGCGGCTCATGGCTGGAAGCCAATTTACGTTGGGCGGGCTGTTCCTGTTGTCGAGAATCGAACCTTCGACCTGAACATTTCGAGTCCTGATTTTGGTCGCGTCGAGGAGAAGCCTATGAGGCTTGGACTTAACGTGAGGGCGCAGGAAAGCTTCAACGGACCTGCTCTGAATAATAACCCTTTCGATTGCTTTTCGGAGGCGCCGATTCCTGGAAAGTTGCTGCTTTTTGAAGGGATTGCGTCTCGGCCGGAGAAGAAACAGAAGGTTTGTGCGGTGAATGATCTTGAGGAGGGCTGCAATGGAAGGGAGCGGTGGTTGATGTTGAGTAAGATCGGCTGCGGTGCAACGGAGACGGAGCCGCGAACCATTCACAGTGACTGCGATTCTTCCTCGTCCGTCGTGGTCGACGCGGAAGCCAAGAAAGCTCCAGATTTTGACCTCAACCTTCCCGCACCGACTGATGAGGCGTAGGCTTCGAGTTTTGGCCTTCTAGATATATATATTTTTTAGTTTACCTCTGAAGTTCAGAGCCACCACAACTATCTGAACATGATCATGTTCCTTTTGATCACAGCAATAGCTATGCGGCTGTAAAATACCTGATCGTTCTCGTGCTTTCGACGAGTTTTAGTTTTGCATTTTCTTCTGTGAATATTTTCTATTTAAGCCAGGCAAAAAACTTTGGCGTTCCTTAGTGTATTTTCTTCTCTAAATTTTCAATGGAGAAATTTTTTCAGGCATCATCTTATTGGTTATTCTCAACTTATTGTTGATACTTGTCAGCATTTAGATAGAAATTTTAAGAAGTTGTTTCAGATTTTTTTTTTTGAATTCATGGCGTTCATCAAAATAGGCGTTCGAATATTTTATATCAATCCACTGCGAAGCTCGAATATTTTATTAATCCACTACGAAGCTGATCGATTTAAGGGTTTCTGTTTTATTATTATTTGTATCAATCTTTTGCGGAAGGTTTTTATTTTCCATGAAATAGCGCCTTGACGTCTAAAAAATCTCCATTCATAAATTCAGGACTGTGTATTTCTTAGGGCGCTTAGAATACAAGGCACAAAGCTAAGGCAGGCGTATTTATCAATATTTGTGTCAATCTTTGCGAAAGATTAATTTTCCATGAAATGGCGCCTTGACGTGCAAAAATATCGCCATTCATTAGTTCAGTACTGTGTATTGCTTGGGGCGCTTAGAGTAAGCGCAAAGCTAAGGCGTCAGAGGGGTTAAATTTACAAATCTGTAAATTCATAGTATTCATCATTTGTAAGATAGTTGGTTACTGGGCGCGCTGGCCTAACAAGAACTCCTAAAATTTGATCCGCTTTAATGGAACTGAAGCGCACGGTAATGTGGGGAATTGTTTATTGCGGTTTGTGTGTAACACACTTATCTGATGAATGACAGCATATCGAGGATTCGAACCGTCGACCTGGTAACTTTTTCTTTTATCCCACAGCGCAATCGCAATATATACACCTAAGGATTTGAACCGTCGACCTCTTTGACTTGGACAATATTAGACATATATTTTGTGTGTATATACCTGATGTTGACGGCAAGGAATAAGAATCGGTTCAGTGGACTGAGCTCACCAACTACTCGCTCGCACAAACTCACGGAACTGGCGTTTGTTTCCCGGTCGACAACCGCCCCCCGGCCGCACGCGTATTTTTAGGGGAGCGGAAATTCGGGACTCATTTAAACCGAGTGGGTGTTTGGATTACGCGGGGCTTGTGAACTTATCCTCTGCTTGCGTAGGTCAGAGAATGCATGTTACGTGGAAAAATATATAGGCTGCAAAAAGGTTGGCGGGAGTCTGGAGACTGGAACTACAGCCCGGTTCCGGCAGAGGGATAATGTAAGAGCCGGGTCTGCGGTCTGGGTGGGTCCCAGGCCGGGTATGCGTATGAATCACAAATAAATGTGAATATGAATATACTCTTTTAATCAGCTTTTTATAAGCAGGCAGCTGCAGCGGCGGCAGCAACCCCACGCGTAGGCCCCCTGGGATGTCGGCATTTTATAGAAATCATCCTTTACATACATGTACGACGCGATGTACATACATGGATGCACATCAACGGCTGGGCGATTGTCTGCTGTCTGTTTCTCTCCAACCGATAAAAGATGATGATGTGGGGGCGGCCTCTGGCGGGCATTATACGTTTCATGTATGATGAGCGACTGACTGACACACAACACACCCTTCTTCCTTTTTCTTTTCGCATTTTCCAATTCCTTTTAAAAATAGTTTTGCGCCGCCTGGAAGCAGGGGTGGCACAACTGCGCGCCGCGGGCGTCGCCGCTGATTGCGACGTGCGTACCTGCCAGTCATTTGTCCAAACCCCTTTAACCGCACACACGCTAACTATTCCTAAAATTTTGTTGTTGACGGCCCGACTTTTCCGCAAAAAATAAAAGACCCGGCGCGGGTGGGGTGCCCACCGGCCTAGGGCGGGCGCCCGGCCCCACCATTGAAAATTGACCCGCGAGGAATTAATAATGGTGGGCCACCTTCTCCAACCCTTTGCCGACTGAAAGTGCCCGCCTCCTTCAACGTGGGCCCCGCTCTCGCTCGCGTCCCTTCATTGCCGTGATTCCACCGCTACCCACACATCTTACCCCGGTGAAAAGGAATAACAAAACAATAAATGGATTCACTGGCGGGCGGCGACAACAATGGCTCTTCTTGTGTGTGTCGGAAGCCTCTCACGCGGTCGGTCATTTTGCAGCACAAAACAAAGCAAACGCCATTTATTTTTAACTACTGAAAAGGACAGATATTTTAGTTTAGCGTTCCACAAACCCATGCCCAAGCCGTCCGCCAATCAAAGCCAAGACGCTGACGGCTCCCATGAAAACTCTTAACAAAATCTAGGCCGGCATTGCCTTCACATCACAAGATAGTTCTCGACCTAACATTAACATCTTCGCCTTCGTAACTTTTACAATGCCGGCTAATTAGCCGATAGCCTTTACTTCTCTGCTTTCAAGTCCAAAGGAAACGTTATTTGACATCGACAGTAACAGTGAAAATGTCGCATTCATTTCCAACACTAATAATACCATCATTTCAATATTTTCTATCAGACAAGCTTTGCACATCCCTGGCCTTCTTTATTTCTATCATTGCCGGCCCATACTCTCCAACTCACATTATTAAATTGATAGTTGCTATGAGTTTTTCACAACTCACGAAGTAGTGATGCAAGTTTCTGATTTAAACTCTTTATATTTTTCATTTTTGGTATCATCTGATGAGGGATCACTCAGTGTGATTTTGAAATATTTTAAACAGAAGTTTGCAATATTTAATTGACTAAATATAGATCCGGAGTAGGAGCTTATGTCGGTGGTGGTAATTAATTATTTAATGTTTTGACACACCTGTCAGTAACTAATTATCTAGTGTTTGGTATGAGGTTTCTGCAGTCCATGAAGTAGTAATGCAAATTTTTAATTTAAATTGTGTATATTTTTAAGTCGATTTTTTGAATCATGGGATGGATCACTCAATGTGATCCGAAACATCTTAAACGAGAAGCTTGCATCACTGATTGTAATTGATTGAAGATGGACCAGAAGTAGGAGCTTATGTCTGTGATTGGTAATTAATTATCTAGTGTTTTGAGAAATCTCATTTATCTAGTGTTTGGTATGATTTTTCCACAGTTTATTATAAAGTAGTGATGTAAACTTCTGATTTAAACTATGTATATTTTTTAATCGACATTTAAATCATCTGATAATAAGTCACTCAATGTGATTCTAAACACCTTAAACTAAAGCTTTGTATCCCTAATTCTAATTGACTGGAGATGGACCAGGAGCAGGAGCTTATGCCTGCCGGTGGTGGTAATGAATTATCTAGTGTTTTGACACACCTGTCGGCAATCTGGTTCTTGCCCGCCATTAATTTATTATCGATTCTGATTGTTCACGAAAGTAGCAACTCCATTGGACGTTAAAAGGGACCATGTCTGAGACTTTCCTTTAAAAGTTATGGGGACATGTCTGTGTAATTATATCTCACCTTTTGATGATTGGGTATTAGTATACCTCGAGAGCAATTATATTAGTATTTTATGATTTATATTTGGCATTTTGGAAGTGCACATAGACGACAAATATGAAAGGCGATCTTTCATGAATTTTATGATTTGTTTATGTGATGCATCTTTTTCAAATTCGAATGAGGATATGGGGTCGTTTGGTTTTTTTTTCTCTGTGGAAAAGCTACAATAGACATCTACAAGATCAAAGCGCACTGCAATGACAGGATATTTCTATTTGACCGTGTGCTTCAAAAGACGCAATGCAGGCTATTACAATATAAATATTGCCAATGCAAAGCATATTTCGTTAAAAAGATTAGTTTTTATTGAATAATATATATATTAAAAGCATAAAGTTTTCACATTCTATAATAACATTTATCTCATTGTAATGATAAAAAGGTAAAGGTCCTTTTTAAGTCCACGATACCATGAGTATATGGACTCCTCGTACTCCCCCAAATATGAGGGAGGCACCTAACTCGTGCTCCACAATACGAGGCCCTCGTACTCCCCCAATATGGGGGAGGCACCTAACTCGTGCTCCACAATACGAGGTGTACATACCCTACCCCCTGCAGGATTTGAACTCGTGACCTCCCTGTCAAGAGCACAAGTTCTCCACCATTAGGCCCACTCTTGATTCGAAAAGTTGGAGTTAAAAACTTTTACAGTCAAATTCAGAAATCTGTGATAAATAGTATAGATATGTTAAATACATTTATCATAAAGATGTTAAGAGATTGGTTTTAGAACGTTTATATTAGACTTGTGATATAGATTAATTAAACATTTCAAGATTGGTCTCTTTGTGAATTTAAGATATTTAAATTAGTATATATTAGATTATTTATATAAAAATTCATGTTATCACCATTCATGATTAGATACAATAAAGAATTGATATATAAATGAGCATCAAATTTAATCAAGAGGTTTTTGTTATTCAATCATTCCATTACAACCCCTTTGTTGTCATTGAAGTTACACATCTCGACATAATAAATAGAGAATAGTAAAATACCTTTAGGTATAGATTAGAGCCTAGTGTAAATCTTAGTAAAACAATACATTGAAGAAGATCTCATGGTTTTGCGGTATACTTTAGATTGAATGTATAATCTTATGTTGGGTTGAGATATCGATTGATGTAGAGATGATATCTTGTTGATAGTTGGACCAGTACACATATGTTCTTCAAATTATATGTAATCAATAATTCTAATTCAACCCTATTGCATTACAACTATATATGTTTATAGAGAAGAAAATGTATATCTTAATAGTTCCTCGCTCTTGTTTTACACCAAATTGAGTTGATGTCTTGGATTTATGACTTTAGCACATAGTTCAGCTATTTTACAACTCACTAATTCGTCATTCTATTATGCTATATAGCTCTGTGCAAAAGGTCTTTCTAAAAAAGTTCTTAGTAGCCTACTCACTTTGGACAAGATTACAATTGTGATTTTATCCCTATACAAGATCATTGATGCAATTACATCCTTTTAATTCAAACTCACTTCTCACTTATTACAAGGCCACCATTCCATAAATTTTACTATTATCTTTTGACATGTGTACCAAATATTCAAAATTGTGTATATATGGTTAGGTATTTAAAGGCATCATACTAGGGAATTTTTACATCATCAAATGAACCCTTAAATCATCAAATAATATTTGCAAGAGCATACAAAATCCATCCTTTTTTAGGAATATCATTCATCAACCATCCTTTGTTAGCATCAACAACCATCAATCAATCAATATTTATTATTAAAACACCCTGACTACACTCTGTCATAATTATTAATAATATTTCAATGATCATCTCAATGACACCTAATGCCACGATAAAATTATGTTAATTGACACCCCATTATCACTTTTATTTTTCTATTAATTTAATATTGAGGCTTGAGTAAGTCTCAAAGAAGTCTTAATCTTTAATCCTTGCATAGAAATTCGCACAATGCTTTTTAGCATCATTACTATTCTCCTTGCTTTATATACCACAAGGCAAGAAAAGTATTGCAAGCACTAAGATGACTTGATATACACTTGATAGGATCCTACTACACCTCAAATATTGCTAAACACTAAAGTAGACATATCAAATATTTAATATTTTATGCTCTATAATAATTTTTTAAGATTTTGATTGGTTATTGCTAAGATTTGTAAGTAAATATTTATTCTAATACATTATTTCTATTGTTGATAAACTTATTTTGCATATTGCTTAACATATTATTATGAAATTATTGTACATTTTTACTCTCCTTATTTTGTAAGGTCACATCCCTAGTGGAGGGAGATCATCATGGATAAAGGCATTGTCACATTTGTGCAATGACATGGAAGAAAGGATAAGTGCACAACATATAGGTTTTTTAAGTATATTAGTCAATATCATTTTGATGATTATTGGTCATCTTCTATCTTGAATTTGTACAATTGATTCTTTCCCAAATATATAATTTTTTTGTAAGGTTTTTTTGCTTATAATAACTACTTGAATCAAGCCATTCGAGAATGTGTAATCATTTTTATTATATTTTTATTGGTCCCTATTTGAATTCACTTAGTCAATGCCTTATTCATATGTGTCAAACTCAATTTGAGCGTGTGCATTTTGTTTGATTTTTGTACATTAGGGTTTAGGGGGAGACATTGTTCCTATACTCTTATTAAATATCTTATATATGTTTGTTTTAATTAATTTATTTTCCTTGTATTGAGTTATTTTGCACATTTTAGGCTTTAATGGCACCGTGTTGTAGGTTTTGCATGGTGAAGGACCAATTTACCTAGAGGCTAAAGATTGTCCACTAAACATGTTGGTGATTGTGGTAATGAATTATGAAAAACTCTAGATGCCACCATGACAATGATGATAGAGAAATTTATGAAAGAATGAATGTCATAGAATAAAACCTGAACAATTTGAGAAGTCATAACAAGGAGCAAAAAGATGGCAAAAGAGTGTTTTCCGAAAGAGAAATTCATAATAATGAGGATATTAATGGGGAACAAAGATAAGATGAATGCATGTGCATTAATATTAACAATAAACTTCAATATGAATAATGAACTTCAAGGATTTGAAGAAAGTGTTGCCAAAATATAGTGGAATTAGAAACAAAATAATCATTTATACAATAGCGTATAGGAGTGAATTTGCACCCCCCTTTCACATCCTCCACCTAGAAAATCCAAATCCGACCAAGTAATTCCATGTCCTCATTATGTACCCCATCCACTTGGCGCTTGTTTTTAGTGTTGGTGGGGGAATTTCTGTTAAGGACGCGTGCACAACACATGGATGTCTGTGTGGTGTGATGTCGTCCTAACAAGATTCCTACCTCTGGAATTTGCAGAGGTGTTACGTTCTCCATTGCGACGAAACGTAATGCCCCTAGGCATTCCTACTGACCTTTGAATGGATCTTTCCCTCCCAAATCTTCTTCAAATGGTTATCTTTCACTTCCAATCCATCTTCTTGGCATTTCTTGAGCTTCTACACACATTATCTATGCATTCACTCACTCTAGCTTCACGCTTTGCTCCATATTCTTGCTACTTGTTGCACTATTGGCTTCATGACTCCAACAATCACATCATTCTTTACATCTACCATAGAAACTGCAAATTGGTGTCTTACGGGACTAATTTCGACATTGTTGCGGCTACGTCAACTCTACCATAGTTGTGGACTTGCATTCCTCTCTCATTGGCCTTGAGTTCCTTTGGTCGAGGGTGGTAACGCTTTTGTATTACTACTTTGTTGTTGGATTTGAGTAGCATAGTGTCTCTCGTAGTGCTTGGTTTCATTTTTGAACTCCAACATTGTTTTCTTTATCATATTTCTATATATCTATCTATTTGGCTATCCGTGGAGATGGAAACACCAAAGCAGGGGTTTGACTATGAAAAACCCTATACAACCCCGCCATTTTCCCCCTCTTGGCTGTGTGTAGGTACGCATTTGTGTGTAGCTTGCTGGAAAACTGGATCCTTCGTGAGTTCACTTCTACCACCTTCATTCTCATCACTTCATATCATCTTTCTAGTTATTTCTATCATTTGGTTATTTAGTATTTTTATTATTACTTTACATCTCGACACCTAAGTTGTTAGTAGGCATTCTGTCATTTTCACTGTCCTTTTGCACTTTCTATCCGTATGAACGTCAACACACCTGGGAGACGCCAATGCACCATGTTGTTGTCCCTATTCTACACTGTTGTCCTTTTGTAGAGAGTTGTCTAAGGTATGGTCTAAATTCCAGAAACCTGCTCACTTAGTCCTAACTTACCTCTTGGGTTAGTAGAGTGATAGAGGCACTGAGAGTGCTCTTCATTCTCTATCTTTGACATAAAACACTTGTCCAACTTGAAGTATATTAGGGAAACCTTCCACTCTCAACTCTCTGTGACTTGGAACCGTAGTGTGGTTGGTCCCCCTCTACATTTTGGTGAACTTGATTGAACAACGTCTATCTGTTTCTTTGTGTTGAGATTTTTTCTCTCGCACACGGTGATTGCTATAAACTCGGGTGTTGTGAGGTTTTATGAGCATCACAACCTAGTCTATGACCTCCTGGTACATGGTTAGAAGAAGTGTGCAACACATACAAATGGAAAAGATGAAGGTCACTTCTGATTTTACTATTGGTTTTACCACAGGTTTTACAGACGAGATGGGTTTCATTGAAGAGACCACTCGTGTATCCACTCCTCCAATATCCCTTATGGCCTCATTTGTGGATGAGGATGATGTTGTACATATTCCTGCAAAAAAAATTTGGCATTAGACATGAGGCTGTTAGACTTCGTGAATCATTTGGAGAAAGGACTGAATATGACAAGAGCCACTAGGCTTGTTAGCAAGGTGAGATACATGTTAGGAAAGGATCAGACGAGCGTAGAGTTCTTATGCGGCCTCACCAATCTAACCGAAGCATACATCCCTTCGTATAACACTAGATCGGGTACCACTAGAGGAGAGGTGCTTGACGTCTATGGGTGATCCCACAATACTGGTTTACATTTTTTGGCCAAACTGGACACTGAACTGATTTTTCTAAATAAATCTTCACTTTCGGGCACCTATACCAGCTAAACCGTGAGGAATTTGAAGATGATGCAAACTAGTGATTTGTGAAATTTTGTCTCAGATTTTAAATATATATTTTTAAAAATTTTGGAATCAGATTGTACTTCTTTTTCCATCTCCTTCAAAACTTGTTTTTTCAAGAAACACCATTTTTAAGGAGTGATGCTCACCAGATACAACATAACTTTTTTTTCCATGAAGGATAAAATTCTAATTTTTTCAATTTAGATTTGTAACTACAATATCTAGCACTTTCATTTGGTTTCATAGTGTTTTGTTGAATATTTTTTCCTTAATCAAGTTTTTAAGTCAAACCAATTACAATTCGCATATAGGTAGATTGTGTACAACATAACGTTTTTGTATGTATCAAAATTCAATTTTTTGTTGGATCAAGGACTTCAATATCTGGTGCAATCGATATTTTTCAATTTTTTGATAATATGCTATTTTTCCACATGTGCAATATAGAGCTTTATTTTCGTGAAAAACCTACATTCACAAGAAATAAAAAATAAATATAATAATAAAATTAAATTTATTTAAAATTATACTTTTTGGGAAGCTTATAATAAGGAATACATACTTACAAAAAATAAATTTTAAATGAATTCATGTGGTCCCCCAAAGGGTAAATCAAAAGTGATTTTTTATTAGCATTTTGATAGGTGTAAAGGAGACTCTGTTATAGGTATGGTTGAAAATTAGTAGGGTTCCATCTAAGGGAGTTTGATCTAAGGTGGTTTGATCAAACCCTCTTCAATTGGAATCCTTTAAATTAAACTTTTCAAGGCTTAAGTCATTATATTTTCTAAAAATATTTGATTTCAACAAAAATCAAGATCTCCCAGAAATTGTAAACCAGTATTGTGGGATCACCCCTATGAGAGACAAATAGGTGTCTCGATGCCTACCATGTCTGTATGCATGGCTGAAATAGGCCCTTCAATCAGCGTTCCCTCTTCTTTTAAAAACCCCCACACTATCAAGGCGAGTAGAATACCCCTTGGTTTCAGCTTCATCCCTCCTACTGCCCTTGGTGGTGGGGGCTCCGATGGAGTGAGTGGTGGGATTTGGTAGTTGTGGTGACGCTGGCGATGGTGGCTCTGGCAAAGGCCATGGTGGTTGCTCCGGTAGTGGTCATGACGGTGGCTCCAGAGGTGGCTTCGAAGGAGGTTCTGGTGGTGCTGGTTTTGGGGGAGGTTCCATTGGACCTTTGTCATCTTCGAACCCTATTCTGAATGTTCTTCTTTAGAATATGGGCCAAATGAAAAACCAGTTGGCCAACCTGTCTCAAGCCTCCTCCCAGCCTATCTTTCAGCCCTTTTCTCGACATAGTCTATTTTCGATAACAATTCTAAGCACTACTTTTCCTCAAGGAATGAAGATTCTTAAGCTCAAAAAGTATGGTGGTAAAGGGGATCCGTAGACACATGTATCCACTTTCAATGCGATGTGTACAAATTTCTTTCACCATGATGCCTTGATGGTGAAGATTTTCCCTCAATCTCTCAAGGATACAACACTCAAGTGATACTGTTCCTTTCCTGACAATTCTATATTCTCATTTGACCAGCTTGTAAATTAGTTTCTCTGTTAATTCCAGGCTAACATCAGCTTGAAGATGATCTCGAATCTCATCCGATGTAAGCAGGGAGAACACAAGAAGATAATTGATTTCATTCATGGGATACCAGACGCTCTTTTCACAAATCTCATATCCGTTGCTCAACTCGGATGTGCAGAAGGTATTCATAGGCAACCTGCAACGAGCCTGGCAAGAGAAATTTTCCTTAATGAAATACCCTTCTTTCACACATCTATGTGTTGCATTGTGGGAGTACCAACAAACGATGGTTCAGTTCAGGGGATCCTCCCCGCACTCTCATTCCGAAGGAAAATCTAGTGTCTATTTCAGGAAAAGGAAAGTATGTTGCGAATGTAGTTGCTGTGAATAATGATCATAGCCTCAGGTGCAACAAAAAGTTTACAAAATTATATGAATCTTATTCTTCTATTTTGCAAAAATTATTGAAGGATAAGATTATAACATTAGAAAATCCTTGACCTTTGAAGGAGCCTTATCCTGATTGGTACGATGGAAATTCCTTTTTCTAGTACCATCGTGTTCATGGGCATGACACTAAGCATTGGATGCACCTGCATCATGAGATACAGGACCACATTGACAACGGTACCATCTATATTGATGGGAAGAAGCAAAACATGAATAAGTTAGCACGCAAAGGAAAATAGCGAGTTGTAGATTTATATGGACCCGTTTCCATCTCACTCTGCGAACTTGATTATTGATCCTTCTGGTGCCTCTCCTAAAGCCTTGACATACATAAATGTGGTTTTATTTACTCCTACTCCCTCACAACCTATGATTGGCTCTCCATATGTGATTTTCACCTTGCAAGACTTTCCTTTGAATAACAAGCCCTCTCCCCTATACATTTTTGCTCGCCTCAATGGAAACTTTGTGATAGGAGTCCTAGTCGACCCTGCGAGTCAAGTGAATGTTATTATAGAGGAGACATTGTGGCTAAATTCATTATAGAGGAAGGAATATGAGAAAACAAAATCTACTATACGTACACATGACAGTCTCTCTTTTGTGTTGTATGGCTCTATAACTCTTTATGTCCTAGTAAGACCTAGGGCTGTGAATTTACAACTTTCAATGTCATTCTAGAATCTAATCTATTCAGCGTGAAGTTGGGCATCCCGTGGTTAGCTTCCATGAACGAAATCACTTTCGTTATTCACAAATGTCTAAAGTTTTCTCATGAAGGTGCCATGCATGTTGTGCATGACACCAGATACCAGCCATTGGTATCCTGTGGGGGTTATTCCTTAGATCACTTTTGGCCCACCCCGATTGGTTTGCTTCCTCCTAGAATGGACCTACTTTACCAGAATTATGTAAAGTACAAAAATGAGGGCAAAGGATAGCCGAAAGTGACTCACCCTATGGCACAACAACAAGTATCCCCTTCCTCTCAAAAGGTGAAGGGGAATCCTGCTCATGCTCAGGGCCCCACCTCTACCTCCTTCCTTGTAGAGGAACTTTGGGTTACTACTCCCAAATTTCGCATAAGGAGTTTGATGGTGCTCGCTTGGTAGAAAGCCAAGTGTTGGGTATCTGACCTTCCTATCTTACACATGAGACCTTCGTCAGTGTGTATGGAAAGGGGAAGGGTCCCCATGGGGCATCCTCTATGTCTTGACCTCTATGGCCTCCTATTGCTCCTACCTCTTAGGAAGTGAATGGGAAGAGGCCCATCGTTGAGGCGTTAGAGCCGGCTCCCCCCGATTTCGTTCCATCATCCTCTCAACCTCTCCCTCTTATTCTCATATAGGAGTCCCTCCCTCCTCCAGAAATGACTATGATGGATAATCCAATGGTCGAACAAGAGTCTTCTGTAAATGGTGATTTTGGTTTGACCCCTCACAATGCTTTACTCCTCCTAGGGTTTTGCACCTAAAAGGAGAAAGGGGATTATATGGGGACTAAAATGCAAGGGTATACTCAAGAATAATGTTAATGAGATGCCTTATGCCTAATTAAGATGTCTTAATGCACTGATCTAAAATTGGAAAGATCTAACGATGTAAAACCTAAGAAAAATAGCTTGTTTGAAAACATAGTGTGATATGCATAAAAGTTAAATGAATGCAATAAACAATCAAATGAAGATGTAAAATCAAAAATATGCACCTAGAAATTGAAGAAGAATAGATTGAAGATTGCAGGAGCCACTGAAATCCTGGAAATTTTGAATTTTGAGGCAACTGGGACACTTGTGCCAGGTTGGGTAACTTAGTCCCAAAACATGGAATCTGCCTAGAAATCTGTTTCTGCTAAAAGGATGTCTGAAAATGTAAAAATTCTGAAAAATTAGTGCAGTGGGACTAAGTCGCCACTATGGGCGACTTAGTCCACTTTGGATTTTCTGCAAATCCGAAAGTGGAAACGTAAGCCCACAACCTGCACTCTACTCTTTGACGAAAATTTGGATCTGAATCTTCGAAAAACCCTTAAGTCTAAAGATAAGAAGAACATGGAAGATGGAATCACTTCAAAAGCAAGTTATTACGTGTGATTTTATGGCTAGTTGCATCTCTTCAACCTAGATTTCTCCATAATTCACCATAGGAATCCATGATCAATCCTTTGCAATGTGAGATCTTGAATAATAAGTGAGCTTGAAGACCTACAAAAACCCTAGTTTTCTACCCTAAAGCTTCAAATTTACTGAAAAATGCTATTGAATCTTCTTGTGCAAGACAGTTTTGCTCTTGAATTTTGATTTTTGCTTTGTAAAAATGACTAGGAGATGTGAAAAATGATTTAAAATGTGTATTTGTAAGCATCAACACCTAATTTTCCCGTTATTTAGACCTAAGAGGCTGACATCCATTGAAAAATTAATTTGAATTAATGAAATTCCTACTCAAAAGTGGAAAATACCCCAAAAGGGACTAAGTCGCCACCTTGGGTGACTTAGTCCCACCAGGAATATTTTTGGTGGGTTTCACAAAATTTGAGTGGTTTTAATGATATTTGTCAGGATTTAAGTGGTTTCATGGGTGAATTAGGCCTCAAAGTCCAAAATTATGAGTATTAGGGGCCTATAAATGCAATTTTAAGGGGTGATTGATGGAATGTGTCTAAAGCAGGACTTAATTTTACCGCAAAATTGTCTCTTTCTCCAAGAGTATACAATTTTTGAAAATACATTAAGCCCCCACTTTAGTGCCCATATGACTCTATGTGCATATGCAAGCTAAAGTATTCTAAACAATGCACTTTATTACATAAAAATGATACTCATTCAAAAGGTGGAAGAATGAAGCCCCCAATGTAGTTATTTGCAAAACCACAACATTAGGAAACTGCATCCTACTACACAAATTCATTAGCTATCAAAAAACATTTTTTCCTAACTCTTAAAAAGCGAATTCTAGCCGCATCAAATTCAAAATATCATATCGAAGGACATATCCAAGTGCCATGTCATATAATGATAGATAGTTGATGATTTCAGGGGTGAAGTCACAATTCCAATGCCTCAAGCGGCGTCAAAAACGGAGTTCACTAGCTCCCGTTATGTTGTATTGAATAAAAATAATGCATACGATATAAGAAACCCTAATAAAAAGAAATGAAAGTAGGTTAAAGAGGTAAAGGAAAGTAACTTGTCACTTACTAGATCATTTTACCTGTGTGTAGCTTTAGAGTGGGGTGAAGCCACAATAGTGGTTTACAATTCAAGTGAGGAAGGAAAACTCACAAAAAATGACCCCATGGAAAAAAACTTGATTTTAGGGGTTCATACGAGCCTACTGGTTCGAGCAAACCCTTTTAATGCTTTCATGCCCAAAAAACAAAAAAAAAATCCCTTATGGAAGGGTGGTTCAAGCGAACCCCTGTGGGTTCGCTCAAACCCCCCTTACCCCTTATCCTCCCCTGAGACAAAAAAATCTAAATTTTTATGCTTCAAAGCTCAGGTTGAGGATGAAAATGGAGGATTCTTCACCAACCCAACTGGAATCGATAGTCCGAACGAGCTATCCAATGAATATAATTTTAATATGTTTTGGTTTTATTATGTATTTTTTTTAGTTTTATTAAACATATGTTTTCACTGAAAATGGTCTTTGTTCTACACATGTGGAAAAATAGCGATTATCAAAAAAAATTGAAAAATATGAGTGCACCGGATATTGAAGTCCTTGATCCAACAAAAAATAAAATTGAATTTTGATATATACAAAAAGGTTACGTTATCTTATGTTTGAATTGTAATTGGTTTGACTTTGAAACTTGATTAAAGAAAAAATATTCAATAAAAAACTATCTAACCAAGTGGAAGCACTAGATATTGGAGTTACAAATCTAAATTCAAAAGAATTAGAATTTTATCCTTCATGGAAAAAAAGTTGTGTTATACAATGTGTGTCACTTTTGAAAAATGTTGTTTTATGAAAAAAACTAGTTTTCGTGGGAGATGGAAAAAGAAGAGCAATTTGATTCCAAAAATTTTGAAAAAAATATTTTTAGAATCTACAGACAAAATGTGACGAGACTCTAGTTTGCATCATCTTCAAATTCCTCATTTATAGGTGCCCAAATGTGAAGATTTAGTTAAAAATAATAATTTCAGTGTCCAGTTTGGCCAAAATTTAAACCACTATTGTGGGATCACCCAGTGACGAGTGAGACAAGAAAATTTTGATCAGACGAGGGTACACACCTGCACGATTGGACATTCTCTGAGACCAGGTGGCGTGCGACGAGCGTCAGCATGAGGTGAGTGGATTCAACAAGCTTCGTTTTATGATTTTGTAATGATTTAATTAATTTTTAGGTCTTGCAGGTAAAGTATCTTGTGAAAAAATGTCCTAAAAGTTTGCAAAACATCCCCTTTTTTCGCAAAGTGTTCCTTTTGTTTGCAAAGTGTCCCTTTTTTTTGCAAAGTGTCCCGTTTCTTTGTGAATTGTCTTTTTTCTTTGCAAAATGTCCTAAAAGGGTTCTAAAGTGTCTAGGGCCTTTAGAAAATCACACTAGATTAACTTTAGCACACTTGCATGATGAAAAACGTAAAAATGAAAGATTTTAGATGAATTTTAGAGCATATTTGTGTAAATTGTAAAGGTACCCACCTGATGATGACAATAGTTAGGAGGGAGACACCTGAGTTTTTTGAGAGATCTGGCTCCAACACTATTAGCAGAGAAGACGAAGCATCTTCAGGCTATTGGGATCTATTGGGCATATATTATGCCTCCCATGAGATACCACAATGCCATGCTGATGGCTCTTTGTGAGCAATGGGATGCAGATACATGCACTTTTCATTTTTCCACAGGAGAGATGACGATCACACTGGAGGACATACATCGGATTCTCTACGTTCTGATTCGAGGAGAGCGAGTATATTTCTGCAGAGACCGCACCTTTATTGAGCAGAGGGCTGATTTATAGTATTGTGTAGATGGTCCAGTTCATGATGCACAAGTTAGCAGACAGATTGATTTGTCCATGTTAGTATATTCACGGGCACCAGTGGTTTGACACATTATGATGCACACCATAGCACTAGTCCTCGTCCCTAATGGCTGGAGTGCTCATCTTGAGGGAGGACTAGTCCACATGATTCGAGGGGATGACAGAGTGGCAAACAATATACACCTAGGGTCGAAGTATGTTGGCACATATCTATTATGATTTGGGGCAGTTTGTATATCGAGAGATGGACAGTATGGTGTACTGCACACTTCTACAGGTGTGGTGCCTTGAGCACATTACATGTACTAGACCAATTGGTTATCCATGCACGCCAACAGTGGGGTACCCTTGGGATTTCGGGTATCCTTTGCGGCGACTATGGTAGTATGGTGATTTGCATTTTTTGAGGGTACGGTTTGACCAATTGGATTAGGATGAGGTCCTTTGGAGACCTTATCAGCTGACATTGCAATGGCCAGATTATACCAGATAGTTGAGGAGGATGTAGATGGATAGATTTTTGGTTGGTCGCCATGACCACATAGTATGACCATTCTACTATGATCGAGTCATGTAATAGTTTGGATAGGTACATACACCACCTCGGGCACAATTCCTCTTTCAAGAGATTAGTGCAGAGTGCACAGAGACCGAGTGATACATTGCAACTCACACTTGAGCATATAGCCGAGAGTGACTCCGATCATTTTGATCATGACCAATCGTCGTTCTCCGACGCAGGCGACGTTAGTGCCACAACAAAGTATGAGGAGTGGTGGACAGTGACTCGACCAACACCAGTATTCCCAATGGACGAGCTAGTGGGAGATACAGAGCCACTACCAGATGATGGAGAGGAGCAAGAGGATAGGGCCGAGGAGACACGTTATAGACCTGCCGATATATTTACTAATGTGATCGATGATGAGTATGATAAGGAGGCAAATCTAGATTATGAGGATCAGGAGGGAGAGGAGGAGGATGAGGAGGAGGAGCCGCCTTTGAGTGAGGATGATGAGGCAGTAATTGAGGACCATCATGAGGGGGGAGATTCCTCTCCCATCCATAGGACAAGGTCACGAGCAACAATTGCAACTGTCACCAGTACTCACAGCCAAGGGGAGGCTAGCACAACCTCCATGCCCCCAGTATAGGATGACATTAAGGTGACACATCTGACCAACGACATAGGTGATGATATTTGATTTGATGCATGTAATTTGAGTTATTATGTTGTTATATATATATATCATGATGATGATTACTAATTGTGTTATGTTTCTACCTTACAGGAGCGACGAGAGACCAACGAGAGTTCTATCTTTAGGTTGCTGCAGAGATAGTACCTGCATCCATTGACAAGGAGGAGATGGATCCTGAATACATGCCCCCACCTATTGTGGAGGAGGAGCTAGAGTCACTCAGACCTTTCGTGAGACTATGGGAAGCTTATGAGAGCGTGAGGAGATGATTGCATCAGGGAGAGACCGCAGGATAGTCATTGCAGAGTCTAGTAGAGATGGAGAGACTACATGCAGAGATAGCATGACAACGAAAGGAGAGAGATGTCGCCCTTGGGTGAGCACAAGGTCTGGAGTTCGCACTCATATTTAGTGGATCATGATCACGATCACACACGATTGTCTCTCGACGTCCAAGTAATGGATCATGAGCACCAGATGCCAAGGGGTCTAGTTCTCATAGGCCCTTGTGATGTTGTTTCTTATGATGATATGTATATAAAACTTGGAAGATATGTATATATAGATTTTGTTTTATGTTTTATCATTTGTATAAATGTGATTGAATGTTAAATGGCAATGCGATTAATTAAGTGACCTTGGCAAGATTATATTAATTAATGTCTTCATGATTTAACAATGTGTATGTGATCTAATTAAAAAATATTTGTAGTTTTATTTTAGATACAACATAATGATTATGTTATGCTAAAACGAAATGTAACACAACACACAAGATGCAAGTGAATAGCATGAAACCTAAAGGAATTACAAAGAATCACTTTAGTGTTCAAGACAAATCTACAAGAGAATTGTCAGAAATGAAGCAATGTGAAAGCGTATAAGGGAAGTTCCCATAACATTTATCAACATTGCTTTATACTTCATGCTATTAAAAAAGGATTAACCATAATACCGATGCAAATGCATAGCATTGATTGGCTCTTTAAGGGGTTTTCCATCGAGTTCTATTAAGATATACACACCAAACCCATAACTTTTGTCAACAACATAGGGTCCTAACCAATTAGGACTGAATTTTCCACGTTCATTAGGGTCGGCGTTGACATTACACTAATTTTTGGATAGAACTAAGTCACCCTTGTCAAATGTGTGAGGGATAACATTGAGATTCTAATAATTTTGTTTCCTTTTGCAATAGGCTTGAAGATGCTCAAGAGCATTAATGCGCTGCTCATTGAGCATTTCAAGTTGATGTAATCGTTTAGTCCTATAAGTGTTATTATCAATCAATTCTTGGAGAGAAATCCATAATGTTGGGATTTCTAACTCCAAGGGCATGATTTCCTCCATACCATAAATGAGATTATAAGGTGTTGAGCCGGTGGAAGAATGAACACTTGTACGATAAGCCCAAAGTGCATAATGCAGTTGTGTGTGCCAGTCCTTGTGATTGGTGTTAACAATTTTCTTTAAAATTTGTTCAAGGAATTTATTAGTTGACTTAGCTTGACCATTGGATTGTGGGTAGTAAGGTGTCGAAAAATGGTGTTGAATATGGAAATTCTCCAAGAAATTCTTCACATCATTATTCTCAAATGGTGTGCCATTATCGGAGACTAATGCGGAAGGAAGCCTAAAGCAAGCAATTATGTACTCAAGGATGAAGTGACAAATTACCCGAGTAGTTGTAAATCAAAGAGGAATGGCCTCAACCCATTTCATGAAATAATCAATGGCAGTGATGATAAACATATGTCCAGCGAATTAAAGAGGGCAGGGAGAATTTTCCAATTATATCTAACCCCCATACTGAGAACGACCAAATAGGGATTTGGGCACAGAGTTCAAAAGCAGGAGCATGAAATAAATGACCATGTTCTTGAAATTTATGACATCCATTAACATACACATAACAGTCTTTTTCCATATTTTTCTAGTAATAACCTACATGAAGAAGTTTCCGCGCTAGGGTCTTTGCACCAAAATGACTGCCACAACTTCCGACATGAGCCTGCTCAAGTGTCATATTAATTTCAAAATTCTTAAGGCATCTGAGTAAAATTTCGTCAAAGGAGAGTTGATATAACACATTGGAAAGGATGATGTACTTGGTCACTAATTTTCTTAGATGAGCGCGGGTGTTACTTGCGATAGGTTCACGAAGGGTACCATCTTTTATTTAGTTATAAATAGCATCATACCATTCAATTGAATCGTTCTTGGTTGTAACTAATGTGGCGATAGCAATATTAGTGATGGAAGGTTTCATGATGGGATGAACAATGAATATGATATCTTGTGAAGGATTGGAAGGGGATATAAGAGAAGCAACACTAGCCATTGCGCCTGCATGTCGATTGTCTTTTCGCAAGATGTTATCAATGGTGAAGGAGTTAAATTTTGCCAAAAAGGACATTGTGAGATCTTTATATTTGGATAATTTATCATGTTTATCTTGATAGTCACCATTGATTTGTTTGATTACTAATTACTAGTCACCAAAGATCCTGATGTCAGTAATGCCCATAATTAAAGTGACACGTATTCCAACGATTAAGGCCTCATATTCAACAGTGTTATTTGTACATAGGAAATTTAAATGGTATGACAAGGGAATAGGTTTTCCTTCAGGTGGAATTAATATTATTCCAATATGGAAACCTGTTCTATACTTAGATCCATTGAAATATAATGTCCATGTAGAAACACTTATTGTGAATACATTGTCATCAGGAAAAGAATCATTACCGGGTAATGCCAAAGGAGAAGGAGCATAAGCTAAATGGTTGATCAAGGCTTGTCCTTTAATTTCTTTTTGCAAAACAAACTTAAGGTCAAACTTAGTTAACAAAATAACCCATTTAGCTAAACATCCTGATAAGTTTGTTTTATTGAAAAGATGTTTGAGAGGATCAAATTTTGTCATGATTTATATTTCTACATTTAGTAAATAATGTCGCAATTTACTAGTAGCGAATACAAGAGCCAAATATTGCTTTTCAATAGGCGTATATCAGGTTTCGTAATCGATTAGAGTGTGACTAATGTAATAAATAGGATGTTCTTTTCCATTATCATTTTTCTGAGCTAAGAGTGCTACAAGAGCATGAGCAAATGCGACAATGCAGAGTATGAATGGTTTTTTTGGCATAGCAAGTTGTAAAACAGGTAGAGTGACAAGGTATTCATTCAAACTCTCAAAGGCCTATTTAAAATCCTCATTCCAATCAAAGGGGACATCCTTCTTAAGGAGATACATGTGAAAGGTAACGTCCTATTGGCTAAAGAAGCAACAAAATGATGGATGGATTGTATTCGTCCTTGTAGCATGGGTAATTGAGAAATATTGCGAGGAGGTGGCATGTTAATGATAGCATCAATTTTCTTTGTATCCACTTTGATGCCTCTGTGAGATATGATAAACCCTAAAAGTTTTCCACTATCTACTCCAAAGAAAATTTTTCAGATTGAGTCTCATATTGTATTGATGCATTCATTTGAAGATCTAGTGAAGGACAGTCACATTGTCTTGTTGTTGTAAGGATTTGGCGAGGATGTCATCAAAATAATATTCCAATATTTTATGTATGTAATCATGAAATATCAGTGTCATTTCTCTTTGATACGTTGCGTCTGCATTCTTTAGTCCAAAAGGCATCATAACCCAACAAAACATTCCACAAACAGTTGTGAATGTTGTCTTGTATTGATCTTGTGGGTTGATGAAGATTTGATTATAACCAAAAAATCCATCCATGAATGACAACAAAGCATGTCCAGCAATTGAATCCACAATCATGTTGATATTAGGAAGTGGAAAATCATCTTTTAAGGATGCTTTATTCAAATCATGAAAATCCGTACATATCCTAATACGATTATCGGGTTTAGCAACTGCGACAATATTTGAGATTCAAGGAGAGTAATCAATAGGACAAATGCAACTTACGTCAAGGTGTTTTTCAAGCTCTCCTTTAACAAGCAAAGCTATCTTAGGATTCATTTTTCGTATCTTCTATTGAAAAGGCTTAGTATCATTTGCAAGAACAATGTTATGTGTGACAATTTTTGAGTCTATACCTGGCATATTAGAATATTTCCAAGCAAACTTTTTAGGAAAATCATGGAGTGAAAGCGTAGTATCCTCTTGTTCATCATTATCAAGGAACTTCCCAATCTTAATGACCTTTTATGCATCATTGATGTCCATTGGTATATCAATTGTATCTCCTAGAGGGAGTGCATTCGACTTAAGAAACTCAGGATCGTATGGTTCCATGGTTTTCTCATGATCATCGGTATTTTGTGGCTTGGAACTTATCATAGCACAGGTAGCATTGGGTTTAGAGGAAGATTTTTTATCAATGGAACCTAACATTTGTTTCAAGGCTTTGTCACTTTCAACATACTCCCAAAACGGTGGAGAATTTAGATCAAGAAATTCAAGATGTTTGAGCGTAAGTGTAGTTCGTGGTTTACATGTGAATTGATATTTAATGAGGGTCATTGAGTTGCTTTTGTTGTCTTAGAAAAGGAATACCCTAAACCAGTCTTTATGTCTTTTGTATTAGGCTCAATAGGGACACAAATTCCTTGTTCATGCTTTCCACATCCTTTACCATTGTACCCCAATTGTTTCACAAGCTCATAACTACGTCCATAAAGTCTTTCCATTTCCTTGGGATTGGGGGATTGCTGTTGGAGTTAAAATGACACTGAGAGGGGGGTGGGTGAATCAGTGTCTTAACATATTTGACAAATTTTAAGAATTCAAAAACATAGCTTAGATTTGATCTCAATGTTATTCTAATTAATGCATTCATGAGTTGAATGTAATCATTCATAAGCAGAATTGAGAAAAATAATAATCCCAACAGTGTATAGAAACAACAACAACATAGTAAAGTAGTGAGAACACAGAAGAATAAAGTGACACAAAATTTTTTGAGTGGAAAACCCTCCTGGGGTATAAAAACCACTCCCTAAATGCCTTCCAGGCTTAATCTTTTAATCAACTGTTCACAATGCCTTATAGGCTGATTTTTGAGCACCCACTCAAGGAGCACCAACCCCTCGTTTAGAGATATCTATCTCAAGGAGTACCAAACCCTCAAATTATGTTTTGAACAATAATAATAACTCAAAGGATTTCTCTGTTTTCAGTTAAGCACATATTTCTCTATTTTCTCGTCTACAGAAAACCTTAAAGATTCAACAATTGAATCCCTAAAATACTTCATAGAGAAGAAATTTACAATCTCTACATCTTGTTATTCAGATTTTATTGCAGAGTTTTATCCATATATTTTCATACAGCCAAAGAATGATAATCTCAAAATTACAACAACAACAGCAGAAAAGAGTTTTCTGCTTCTATTTATACATCTGCTAGATAGGTAACTGTCTTCAGGAGTGACGGTAGAACAACCAACCTAGCTAAGAGCCGCTCTCAACAAATCTATAATGTATGAGTTCATTTTACTGCATAAAAAGCACAACTGTCCACCACAAAAAATCATAACCTCCAATGCATAAATGACAATACTCAGTCAGGGCATCATTTGTCATACTAGTAACAGAGATGCAAAGAGCAGTTAAAGAAAAATGGTGATTATAAACTAGTATGTGCAACATGAAACGCATAAATAAAAATACCAAAAAAATCTGTAACTCCCATGGCTCCATCAACCACTGTCGAGCTTCCAACCAGAAATGCACCAAATAAACCTTCCAAAAAAAAACACTGTAAAAACTGTTACAGTCAACAACAACAGAAACGTAAACACTCAAGATGGCGGCCAGGCTAGGGTTCGATACCCAGCTAAAAGAATAACCTCAAAAAATTTTCCCTATTCCTTTATTATTTCCATCAATGACATGTTATGCCAAAGGCAACTTTAACGTCGCCAGACAACCTTATGTTTGTCGCTTTCTCCAAGACCCATCAAAGTCGGGAGAAGTCATAATGAATACATAATGTCACGCTGAGAGCTCATAACATCCTTCTGGTCGATGAGACAAAAAGGTTCTCTCACCAAAATGAAACCATCATTCGCTATCGCTATAGCTTTTGATATCAGAGAGACATCATATAGATCAACTTTGTTATACCAAAAGTCATTCATTTGACTTTGTTGACAAGACACACCAACCTCACCATGACCTCACATCGATGAAAGAGTCTCACCAAAAAGATTTTTCAACTCTTATGTGTCACTGTAACCTACAATCTTTAGGGAGAGCTCTCAGAGAATACTTTGTCATACCGAAAAGAAACTTTATTCACTGAGTCGCTGAGACAATGCCAATCTCTCGCCGAACGCACTTCATAAGACTTAGTCGGCAAGACCAAAGAGTTCACTATGACATTCCACCAAAGCAAAAATCTTGCCGATACGCATCCATCCACCACCGGTCGGTGTGACATTGCATATTCATTATAACCTCACACCGAAGTAACCCTTTGCACAAGTCAGTGAGACACAAATCTTCGATGAGTCTATATACCGAATGCATTATGTCTAGCTAAAGCGAGACCCTAGATGTGATGTCGGTGAGAAAAAACCACTTCGCCAATACCTATTCCGATACAGCCCAGCACTTGCCGATAGACTTCCAACAACATTAGTCACTGAGACATAGTCCTTTTCGCTATGAACCTTTGCCGAAGCCTTAAACACTTGCCAAAATGTTCCCATTCAACCTTCGATAGGTGAGACAAGGTAATTTCCCTGTGACCACATACCGACGGAATAACATATGCCGATAGAGATCACTTTTTGTCGCCGAAACAAAAGAGAAGTCTTGCCGACAACAACCAGTATGATAAATTCAATCGACATGACATCAGAAATGTCTTGCCAATAGGCAACACAGACATTTAAAAATGGATTGGGGAGACCCTGCCATACTCATGCCAATATGTGTAAGCCCGAATGAGAAACAACCAATACCTGTGATATGCAAAAAGAACCATCCTGACAAGGAAACCAACTGTCAAACTCTGTCAGACAAATAAATAGCATTCATAACATGAACCAGAAATCTCATCACCACGAATTTGAATCATAACAGATATCTTTCTGTAATAGCCAAGAGACATCAAAGAAGCATAATAAAATCATAAGGATCCAAACAGAGACTGATCACCAAAGAGAACCAACTGAAAGAGATTTTGTCATCAAGGACAAACCATAAACACAACTGAGATCCAACAATTGCTAATAATCTATCTCATCAAAACTTGTTGTGTAAGATGTGTTTTCATCCAAAGGAGGTGAGATAGAGGAAGGGGAAGAGTCTTGTGAATTTTGAGTGGACATAACTGTTGGTTGCTCATGTTTTTTTGTCTCCTTGCGTGTAATTATGTATTCATCCATGAATGAAGGAGTAAATTCCAATGTTCCCCAATCATCATTGAGCAATTTAGACATGGATTCGGTTTCCTATTTATTAGTCTGAAGAGGGTCAATATGAGAGGTTGGAATTAAATTATACAAAGGACTTGTAGTTCCTTTTTCAAGTTGTAAACAACTCTCAGGCTAGGGGTCTATCTCAACTTGATATACCTTGTTATAGACATATTTCATTATGCGATGAAGAGTCGAAGGGACCGCATGCATATCATGAATCAATGGCCTACCCAAGAGAAGATTATACACAAGATCATATGGCATGACACGAATAGGAGTTTGCAAGGTAACCACTTTGACTATAATAGGTAAAGTGATTATACTGAGTGGTTGTTTGGTTGTGTTATCAAATCCTCTAATGGATAAGGAACTAGATTTAATTTGTGATTTATCCACACGTAATCGAACAAGAAGTTTCACACTGCACACATTTAGGGCAGAGCCATTGTCCATGAGGGTTCGCTTAATACCTATTGTGTTATATTGGGAAATGATCATAAAAGCCTTACTTTGTCTCCTTAATTCTAACAGAGGGAGCTCATGTTGATGAAAGGTAATGTCTACATTAAGTGTATTCATTCTCTCTATAAGAGCTACCACATCACTTGCGTCTTTACTAGGAGGAATGACTAGTTGTTACAAGGCTGTTTGAAGCATTGAATGGTAATTGGATGAATTTTGAAGAAGATCCCAAAGGGATATCTTGGCGGGAGTATTCTTAAGTTGTTCAACAAGATCATACTCTCTAAGGTGTGAGTTTAGGCGAGGGGCACTGAGAAAAATAGGATTTGGTAAAGGTAAGGATGTTGGAGGGGGTTCTTGAGGTTGGGGATTGTTTCAAGTGTAGTGTGTGTGTGCAACAACATCATGTTGTGGTGGATAAAGGGTAAACTCAGGTTTAGGTGGAGGTTGAGGTTGATGTGAAGGTGGGTAAAGAACAAGTTGAGGTTGAATAACATTAACATATTTTGTCGTTTGTTGCTCAAAAAAAAATTTTTGTGGATGGCTTGTGTGAGATGAAGTCCTCAAGGGCTTCATCTAACATATGCAAGTCATCGTGACTAAAAGGTTTGGGAGAGAAGTTGTCACGAAACATTTTAGGTTTGTCATCACAAGTCTTAGCGGATGAACTTAGTAAGAGGAAACCTTGAAAGGTTTCATCTAATCTATCCAAGTCATCACTACTAAGAGGTTTGGATGATATGGTTGTCCTAAAATAAAGCATCATTTTAATTGGTCCATGCATGTTGTGAAGTTTTTTTTTATTTTTTTCTGATGCATCTGATCTAAAGGAGCTAGGAATGAATGCTGAAAGTGAACATTGTAAAAATCTAATGCTATCTATGATTGCCATTAAAGTAAAAAATATAGATGCAAATGATTCAAGTAGAATAGTAAATAACTGTACAAAAAAAAAGTAATGACTGAATCTAACAGGAATTTTAGAAATGGGAAATAGAATGCAGAAAACATAAATGCAAAATTGACAGTGGGACTAAGTCGCCCAAGGTGGTGAATTAGTCCAATTAGGGTTATTTTTGAAATTGTTTTGAATTTTATAATGGATATGAATGTATTTAGGACTATGTAATGCAAAGCTAGACTACAAATGCAGAATTTCACTATTATGCTATGAAATGAGATGCAATAATGCAAACAACAATGAGCTTTTACACTAATGCAATTGAAAACCCTAGGATGCACTTTTAACTAATTTGTAGGATGCAATGCAAATGAAACCTAGGATGCGCTTTAAAACCAAAAAGGAATAATTTTCAAAAGATGTAGGTTCACCAAAATGTAAACGGTGATATTGGTTTGGCCCCTCACAATGCTTTACTCCTCCTAGGGTTTTTCACATAAAAGGAGAAAGGAGATTGGATGGGGACCAAAATGCAAGGGTTTACACTCAATACTAATGTTAATAAGATTCCTTATGCCTAATTAATATGTCTTAATACATTGATCTAAAATTGGAATGATCTAACGATGTAAAACCTAAGAGAAGTAGCTTGTTTGAAAACATAATGTGATATACAAAAAAGTTAAATGAATGCAATAAATGATCAAATGAAGATGTAAAACAAGAACTATGCACCTGGAAATTGAATAAGAACAAATTGAAGATTACAAGAGCCATTGAAATCCTAGAAATTTTGACTTTTGAGGCAACTGGGACACTTGTGCCAGGCTGGGTGACTTAGTCCCAAAATAAGAAATCTACCTAGAAATTTGTTTTTGCTAAAAGGGTGTTTGAAAATGTAATTTTTTTTGAAAAATCAGTGCAATGGGACTAAGTCGCCACTATGGGTGACTTAGTCCACTTTGGATTTTCTGCAAATCTAAAAGTGGAAACAAAACCCCACAACCTGCACTCTACTCTTTGACGGAAATCTCGATCTGAATATCCGAAAAACCCTTAAGTCTGAAGATAAGAACATGGAAGATGTAATCACTTCAAAAACAAGTCATTAGGTGTGACTTGATGGCTAGTTGCATCTCTTCAACCTAGATTTCTCCATAATTCACCATAGGCATCCATGATCAATCCTTTGCAATGTGATATCTTGAATAATAAGTGAGCTTGAAGACTTGCAAAACCCCTAGTTTGCTGCCCTAAAGCTTCAACTTTACTGCAAAATGCTATTGAATCTTCTTGTGCAAGACACTTTTGATTTTTGCTTTGTAAAAATCACTAGTAGATGTGAAAAATGACTTAAAATGTGTATTTATAAGCATCAACGCCTAATTTTCTTGTTATTTAGACCTAAGAGGCCAACATCCATTGAAAAATTAATTTGAATTAATGAAATTCCCGTTCAAAAGTGGAAAATACCCCAAAAGGGACTAAGTCGCCCAAGGGAGCGACTTACTCCCACTAGGAATATTTTTGGTGGGTTTCACAAAATTTGAGTGGTTTTAATGATATTTGTTGGGATTTAAGTGGTTTCATAGGTGAATTAGGCCTCAAAGTCCAAAATTATGAGTATTAGGGGCCTATAAATGCAATTTTAAGGGGTGATTGATGGAATGTTCCTAAAGTAGGACTTAATTTTATCGCAAAATTGTCTCTTTCTCCAAGAGTATACAATTTTTGGCAATACATCTTCCATCCCTTCTTAGCCCCTGACCTCTAGCTCCCAGAGTCATAGAAACTACCTTGTGCGTGAGTGCAAGCATCGAAGAAAGGCTCCAGCCACTGAGCAAGCCACCCTACAGAAGATAGAAGAGGATCCGACAACTCCTTCTTTGACACCTTATGTTGTGTCCTCCTCTTTCATCCTCTCTGCTTTAGTTCCTTCAACTTCAATTATGCTTTCGGCTCTCGTCATGAGCATAAGCGATCCTCACCTGAAGAGGGTGTAGGTGTTTATTGCTCCTTCAGTTGAGTCGCCCCTTCTGATGTCCCTCTCGGACATCCCATCATTCTTGAAACCCATGGACATGTCGAATACCTTGATGGTGTCTACCACGGTTTTCTCCTCTTCTTATGTGCCTTATGCTTCATCTGTGGGGATCTCCCGTCCTCTGATGAAGCGGAAGACGAAGGACGACCCTACTAGCAATGGGGGTTAGAAAAAGGGTTCACCTTCTTTGGAGGGTGGTTTTGCATTGGCTTGTGCCATCCTAGTGATAGAAGAAGCCCCAACATCCCCAGAGTTTGTCATTGCTCCTGAGTCATTCAGTGAGCCTAACAATGAATCTCGAGTGCCGCCTCCCTCGCCCATTGAGTTAACACATGAAACTCCTGTGAATTGCACGTTTAATTATGTGGACGACATCTCAACCCTATCGACGATCTTCACGAAATCACTAATGTTCACCCCACAAGAACTGAGTAGAGAAGACCTCGAGGGGCCTTCTTCCTTGGCTCTTGCTGCGAGAGGGTCCCCCTTGATATTTCGCCCTTGTAGGCTTGTCCTCCCTCCCCATACAATGATCTAGATTGGGGGAACGATGACCTCTTGGTTGATGAGGACTAGGGGGTGCCTCTTCTTTATGTGTAGATTAGATTGTGTGTGTGTATTGTGTTCCCCCATGCTTGCGTTATGTGTTCCTGGATGACCCTTTTCACTCTCGTAGGTGCTTGGATACAAGAGTGTTTATGTGTCGTAAAAATTCATCTATTTGTCGCATCATTCTTCCTTTGTTGTGTATTGATTTTCGACAATTGGGGACGATGCAAAGTGTTGGGGACATTTAGGCTTCCCTTCCATGTTGACCCAATTTTATTTTTTTAAATTTTGTCTTCACATGCCTTTCTTCATATGGTCTAATATAGTAGGGGGTTGATGACAGTTCATTTATATATTATTCTACTTATTTATCTATATTTATGAGCAAATTTGACCATGAAATATCAAATCACCCCTGTCCCTTGTTCGTGATGTTATTGTCTCTTTTTTCTTTGCACCTATATTTTGTGCTTGTTTCATGATGTTGTGGTGCTTATGTGTTGTCCCTCGCGTGTGTGACAACATTACCACGGTTACATCTCATCATGTTCTACGGGCCACAATATCACTTTTTCATTCTTGATTTTATCTCCTTAGGATGTCACTTTCCTTTGTGTTCGACACACACCATCCTAAGGGGGGGCTATCATGTCACTTCAATTTTTAGAAAATGCATTCGGTGGCCAATGAATCTTTTCTTAAAAATTTGTTCAAAAAATTGCATTCCTCACAAGGACCCCTAGCAGAATATTTTTCCTTCATCATGGGTTTGTAAAGAAAGTATTTGAAAACCTTTCCTCCGATGAGGGAGCACCTTCTCCTATGGGAAAAGTTACGACCTTCCCCTTGCGAGGGGACATTCTCCCTTTTGAATTCCTTGATTCAAAGTGAAATCTTTCAAAAGGATTCCTTGATGTTGAATTGATTTGTGAAAAATACTCTTGCACTTTCAAACTAAGCGTCCCTTGAGTGGACCCCTTTTCTTTTAAAGGGTTCCTGAGGGACCCCTTTGAAAGCTTCTCCTTCAATTTTTTGAATTTCTATGTGACTGTCTGCTTGTTTGCTTGCGTGGATGATTTTTTATTTTTAACATGTTTTGTGTGCAGATTAACATGTCACTTTGCAAGTGCGCCTATGAAGTTGATTTTCAATACGACTCTGCGAAGTCCCCTCACATTGGGATTCCTTCAGGAGAGAGTACCTAGGGGAACTTTCTTTGTAGGTCTAAGGACCTATGAAGTGCTTGCATCCTACAAGATTTGTCCATTGTTGGTTTGTGGGCCTTCGGTGCACTTTGTTTGAACCTCCTTAGGAGAGAGTGCCTGTAGAGCCATTTACCTGCCTTGCACTTTCGAGTTCGCCAGACTACGGTTTTCTTCCTTGATAGTTTAGGTATACAAATTTCTAAACTCTTTCAACGTACTTTACCAAACATTCATTAGCACTCATGTTCGCTAAAGTGGGGGAAAAATGTATAGGAGTGAATTTTCAACCCCCTTACAAATTCCCCTTTCACATCCTCCACCTTAGAAAAATCAAATCGGACCAAGTAATTCCACGTCCTCATTTCGTACCCCATCCACTTGGCACGTTACGTTCTCCATTGGCGACGAAACGTAATGCCCCTACGTCTTCCTGCCGACCTTTGAACAACTCTTTCCCTCCCAAACCTTCTTCAAATGGATAGCTTTGACTTTCAATCCATCTTCTTGGAATTTCTTAAGCTTCTACACACATTCTCTACACATTCATTCACTCTAGCTTCACGTTTTGCTCCATACTCTTGCTACTTGCTGCACTATTGGCTTCACAAATCCAACAATCATATCATTCTTCACATCTACCATATAAGTTGCAACTTGGTGTCTTGCGAGACTACTTTCGGCATTATTTCAGCTACATTGACTTTTCCATATTTGTGGACTTGCATTCCTCTCTCATTGGCCTTGAGTGCCTTTGGTCGAGGGTGGCAATGCTTTTGTATTACTACTCTATTGTTGGATTTGAGAAGCATAATGTCTCTCCTAGTGCTTGGTTTCATTTTTGTTCCAACATTATTTTCTTTATCGTATTTCTACATATCTATCTATTTGGTTGTCTGTGGAGGTGGAAACACCAAAGTGGGGGTTTGACTACGACAAACCCCTATACAACCCCAACATTTTTCCCCTATTGGCTATGTGTAGGTACACATTCGTGTGGAGATTTCTGGTGAATTGGACTCTTCGTTCAAGTTCACTTCCTCCACCTTTGTTCTTGTCACTTCATATCATCTTTCTGGTTATTTCTATCATTTTGTCATAAATAGTATTTCTATTATTAATTTACATCTGGACACCTAAGTTGTTAGTAGGCATTTTGTCATTTTCATTATCCTTTTGTGCTTTATATCCGTACAGACACCAACACACCTGTGAGACACTAGTGGGTTGTGTTGTCCCTATTTTGCGATGCTGTCCTTTGGCAGAGTGTTGTCTGAGGTACGGTCTGAATTCTAGAAACCTGCTCGCTTAGTCCTAACTTACCTCTTGGGTTAGTAGAGTGACAGAGGCACTGAGAGTGCTCTTCATTCTCTATCCTTGACATAAAACACTTGTCCAACTTGAGGTAGATCAAGGAAACCTTCCGCTCTCAACTCTCTGTGACGCGGAGCCTTAGTGTGGTTGGTCCCCCTCCTCTACAAATAGATATATGTTTCTTGACCGATAATTGAGATCTAGTTATTTATTATTCAAATATTCATTTAGTTTGAATTTTTTGGTAAGAAAATATTATAAATTATTCTTGGTAAGATCTTAGTGGAATAATTCTATTGATATTTAGCTTGTATGAAGGCATTTTTAAGTCAATCATAACAATGAAATAATTACTTTGGATGGTATTGCTACAATGTTAACACTTCATGAATATTTATGTATTTGTTCAAAATATATTACATGGATTGTCATGATTACATACACAATAATTAAACTTAAGTTATCTATTTACATAAGAATTTTTAAGAAGACAATATGTATAAGGATTAAATGACACATTCATGGTTTTTAAATCACTCATGTATGTGTATCCAAACAATATTTTTTAGTGTCATTTACTTTACATACAATAGCTTCAAATTTATAATTCTAAATTATAGCCACTATAATAAATTAAAATCATATTAATCTAGACATCGTTAACATGTAGTGATAAATATGCCTTAATGTCAAATGTTAAAAAATGATTTTTAAAAAATCAATTTAGACATTTATGCACTTGGATTAATAACTTTTGAAAAAAGGTTATATGTTAGGAGAATTGAGTTTGCAAATAATCAATTGTGACAAAGCCATTGTTGTGATTCTATTTTATTCTACCATATTCTTAGATTCTAATTATCTTATCCTTTTAAGCAATAATCCAATTCCAAAATTTAGTTTGTAAGTATGTATGTGACTCAAAAAATTAGGTCAAAGATGTGCAACCATTGGTGTCATGTTATCATCATTAGCTATTTGAGGTTTTCTTAAATTCATTATTTTAATAATTTGTTGATTTTTGGTGTGTTATAATGTATAAGGAATTGTACCCTTGGGTTAGATTCATATTTGGGATGATCCAAATTATCTCCAAGGTGCCTTGAAATCGAAGTGAAAGTTTCTAAATGAATTAGAAAATTAATTCAATTGATTTTTTAATTTATGTAGTAGTGAAAATATTATCAACTATGACGATTTCATTGAGTGACCATAATGATTTTGAAATTTCCTCTTGGTAGAAGCAGTGAAATCATCATAACGAATGTAGAATTTGGAAAATGAAGAGTTTTTAGTTATATTATATTTTCATGTAAAATCTCACACTATCACCACCCACAATTAGTCACAATAAATGTTCAATGTGTAAATGACTATCAAATTTATATTAAGAGGTTTTTTATCCACTCACTTTACTATAACCCCCATTACTATTATTGTAGTAAATGAGTTATTAGTTTGGTTATTCCCGGGGTTAGAATAATCCATGGGAAAGGGGGTAACCTATGTATAGAGTATGAATGGTCAAATCCAAATTGAGCTAAGAAGGTGGGTGAGTGTGTGACCTCCACTCTAAATTCTGGGTGATGAATACTTTGGACAAAGTAGTGTAAGTAGCCATTGTTTACATTGTCAATTCACTATGATCTGGGTTTACATACTAGGTAGGGATTGTCATACATTTAGGTTGTAGCCACTGTATGGTAGCTATAGATAAGTAGGACACAACACCATGCTCAAAGAAGGCTAGGATTATAAGGTTACCAAACCAATCTCTTCGTTGAAGGGTAGGGCCATCTTACTAGTTTAGCAGATGTGTGGGGGATTGCAGTAAATCCATGGTTGGTAGAAAAGTGTTTGAGTGATGCTTCTCCTCATGCAATTGGCATCCAAGATTTGAGGAAGGAAATTCTGGACCATTTGTATCTCTATTTCAATAAGCTTGTTGAAGCTATGTATGTAATCATGTATCCATCTCTATGGAAAATTGTAATTGTGAAATGTCATCTTGAAATTATGTAATGTGAAATCATTACTTGTATTAATGAAATGATTCTTTGGTTATGCAATGGGAAAGTTTGGAATGATTTGTTTCAAAGGTACATTATTTATTCAAAAGAAAAGAAATTTTTTATTGCTCGTAATGTTAGTAGCATAATCTATTCACTTGCGAGTAAAACATAGTAGAAATTACTGAGTAGAACAATGGGCATGTTACAATATACATATGTTGTTCATCTACAATGTGGGAGAAGTCGTATCCTTGCATACATGGCCACCTTGTGCCTTAAGTATCTTTGAAATCATTACCAATTGTGATGTCTTTGATTGCCTTGTTCGCTAGAGAGTCGACCTCTTTATTTCCCTCTTTGAAAATATGAGCGAACTTATAATTTTCTAACTTGTCTAGAAAGTTTAGGCATTCTAATAGCATTTTATTTAACTTCCAATTAACCATTTTTCACTTGGCCAAGGTTCTTATAATTATTTTGGAATTTCCCTCAATGGCTATTTTTTTATGTTTTCTTTGATGGTTATTTATAGGCCATATCGAAGAGCATACATTTTTTCCACATTGTTTGTTTTGTCTGAGAGGTAAAATTTCAATTATTTTATTGTTTCCCCTTTACAATTTCTAAAATTACAACCAACACCAGATGAGCCTGGGTTTCCTCTCGAGCCCCCATCAAAATTTAGCTTCACCCATCCCACCTCAGGAGGTTTCCAAACTGCATTGGCTCTCCTTGCCACCTTAGTCTAAACACTAGCCACCACGTTAATAGGGGGAAAATGAAGTTATTTTAAGTTTAATAAAATTTAATTAATAAATATTAACTAACAATTAAATTTAAATATTAACTATTTAATAAATAAATATGAACCTATTTGTAAAAAAATTAAACTTTTAAGCTATGAATTTAAAATTTAATCTAATTAAATTTAAATTTATTTAAAATATTAAACTATTACTTTAATGAAAATATAATTATTGAACTTCAATAAAATTGTAGATGAATTTTATATTAAAAATCCAAACAAAATAAACTAAAATTGTATTTAATTGGGGAACGATGTATGAGCTCTGCTAGGGTTTTATGGTTTTTGTGATCACCCTTGGCCCCTCTTGCGTCATACTACACATTCTGCACAGGAAACCCCTCTTTTCTTGTGTGTATGGTTGCATTTATTGTAGATTTTGTGTTTTAATATGCCTTCAACCGGCTCTAACCCAACAATTTATGCTGGTGTTAGCGGTTCGATGGCGCTGCTCAATGACTCCTCCTTCGAACAAACGACCCTTAAAATTTGTTCTGAAAGTATTTCATGAGGTAAGAACTCAGACTCCCCAGCTGATGTGATTTTTCCTTTACCAGATTTTGATTCTGCTTGTCAATGGCTTGAGCAACACACCCTTGTGGATTATTTTGTTGGGAGGACTCCCCCTGAAAGTGTGCTTAAGGAATGGGTCAGCAAGGCCCGGGTCCCTCATGGGGTCTACCTTGATATGGTCCAAAATTTAACCAAGGGTTTCTTTTTGTTCCGCTTTGTGGAAGTCAATCATGTCCAGGTTATCTTAGCCCACAGTCCCTGGTATGTCAAGTCCTCCTTGTTGGTTTTCTAGGCATGGACCCAGGATTTTGTTGTCTCAGATGACACCAAGCTGCAGGTCCCAATCTAGATTGAATTCCCTGGTTTACCTTTTCCTTGTGTGCCTTTTTTGAATCATATTGCTTCCTCACTGTGGAGGGTCATTTGTGTTGAGCCCGATAGGTTTTTCTAGGCCTAACCCCAGAAATGGGTCTGTGTGGAAATAGACCTCTCCAAGGATTTGAAAGAATCCATTGATATTCAAATTGGAGCTCTCCGGCATACCCAAAAAGTCATTTATTTTAATTTTCCCAACACGTGTTATAGGTGTCAGTCAAAAAACCACAAGATTAAGGACTACCCTTTGGTAGTGCCTCATACACCTTCTCCACCATGAGATACTGAAAATCCTTGTCAGGCAAAGCCTTTTGCAGCCAAACTTGATGAAAAATGGACCGCGGCTACAAGCCGAAAAAATAATTCAACTAGTTTTGGGTTGGCCTCTAAGGCCTCTGAACCATCAAAGGTCATTTCAAACCCTTTAGGGAAGGGGACGAAAGCTCTTGTTGGAGCTGATAATGTTTCAGTGCAGCCTAGGACAAAGACAACGCCTCAGCCTGCTGCCATTATGATTGCTCAACCGATCATTTCTCCTCCTGTGTCGGGAGCTCAAAGGTGGTCTCACAGTCCTCCACCGCATGAAGAGGGTGAATATGTTCAAGAAAATTAGAGATTTTCCTCCCCTTCTATTCAGATTGGTTCAATTCCACCATAGTTTTTGCATAATCGTTTCTCTTCCCTGAATGAAGAGGAATTAGACTCTGACAATATGGAGGAGTTTCATTCATGAATTTCCTCTCATGGAACGTTTGAGGTCTGACTGACCTCTCCAGAAAGTATTATGTTAGGGATACCTTGTGAAAATATTATGGTATTGAAGTGCTTTGTCTCCAAGAGGTTAAAATTTTTGGATTCTTGCTTGCTTCGGCTTGCCGTTCTATTTGGATGGCCAATAAAATGTTTTGCACTATGCATGAGGCTGGGCGTGGCGGAGTTGTCACCCTTTTGTCCCCATGGTGGAATTCTTGTGTGGTTGACCATGGGTTTGATCCTACTCATTGGCTCGTCTGGATCCTTCTCAACATTGATAATCACTCCTTTGGGATTATTAATGTTTATGCTTCTAATGATGTTGTGGAGTGCTCTTTGCTTTGGCGCTAGATTGCTGACTCATTACCAGTTGCTACCTGGTTATTATACAGGGATTTCAATATGGTTGAGATGGCGTATGACAAGGATGGCACCCTACTATTCAGATGGGTAGCTGGTGAGTGGGAGGCGTGGTTTTACATGTGCAATAAATTGGAGCAATATTGGTCACTGCCATTATCATTCTCTCTGGCACAATTGGTGTAATTTCAAGGCCAGTTCTAGCATAATATTTAAGTGCCTTGATCATTCCATGATCTCGGCTCAATATTTTTTTCTCTTTTGACAACTCTTCTCTACCGGTTAAGCCGTTAGTGGATGTGACCCTGTCTAACCACTTCCCCATTTCTTTTCTCAGTGAATGGGAGATGCGACATCACGTGTAAAACTCAATTCTTTTTTAACACGTCTTTGCTCTATCACAAGCCTACCCTAGCCCACATTTGTAGAGTCTAGAATCTGGAGTGCAGGCCAGCTCATCATACAAGCTGGATTACTTGGTGGAACGATGCTATCACACACACAGCTAGATTTTTGCGTATTTATGGGCACCAGCTGACTATCTTTCGCTAGTGGTCTTATGAGGCTATCACTACTGACCTACGCTCAGCTATCGAGGCTTTGGCGACCAACCCCTTTTCCCCATCATTGCAAGTCAAGGTGGCAGATTTAAGGCACAAAAAGCAATTTGCAAACAATTTTGCTGTCAGAGGTGTGCAAATCAAATCTTGACTACATTGGCTTAAAATTGGTGATCGTGCCTCCAAAGAGTTTTTTTTGGCACTGTGTGCCAGGAACTCATCCCCAGGCATTAAAAAAATTAAAGATGGCATTCAGGTGCTCTTTGAGCTCCTTGACATTCTTCGGGCCTTTGTGTGTCATTATGAGCAGGTTTTCATTGCACAAGAACCCACGCTTGTGCAACAACAAGCCCTCCAAGATTGCCTTGTTGTTGTGCCAAATAGGCTTTCCTCAGCCCAAATTTTTTTTTGCAATCAATTGTTAACAATTGATGATCTCAAGGAACTTGTTCATTCCATGGTCGATGACAAAGCCCCAGGGATTGATGGTTTCCCTTGCAAATTTTACAAGGCCCTTTGGGACTGTGTTGGGCAAGATTTGTATCATGTTTACTTAGAGGCTTTTCATGCTAATTCTCTAGGTAACTTAATAAACAAAGGAAATATAAAAAATTTGGAGATCTGGAGGATATTTCCAACTGGAGCCCTATCACGCTTCTCAATGTCTCCTACAAAATTATTGTCAAGGCTTTGGCTCTAAAGATCAACCATCTTCTACCTCAGATTGTGCGCACGAAGCAAACAGGTTTCATCAAATCCAGGTTTATTCTGGATAATATTATTACTGTTTGGGAAGGCATGGAATGGGCCAAGCATTCAAACTAGAAAGCCATTTTTGTTAAAATTGATTTTTCCAAAGCCTATGATCGAATTGAATGGCCTTTCATTCTTGCCATGTTGCAAGCGTTGGGTTTTGGGCCTAATTTCATTCAGGTTGTTCGAATGCTTTTTGCGGATGCCTCTGATTGTATCACCATTAATGACCGTCATCAATCTTCTACCTTTGGACTCTTTCCTTCCATTCGACAAGGGTTCTCGCTTGCCCCCTCCCTCTATGTGCTTGCTGCTGAAGGATTTGGCTACCTCTTGGCCAACGTGGTTTCCCAACAGTGTGTCAAGGGTATTTCGTTGCCTAACTCTCAGGCTCAACTAGTTAATGGCCATTTTGTTGATGACTCTTTCCTCACTCTCCTGGAGGAAGAAGATAATATTAAAGCAACATTGGATTGCCTCAATACTTTTTGTCTTGCTTCTGGCTCTGCCATTCAATGGCACAAAACTTTGTTTTATGTAGACAATTTATTCTTCCCACCCCTCCTTGGTTTCAACAGTATAATTGGAAGTGGATTGGGCCAGGAGATATTTTTTGGTTCCTGGGCATTCCCTTTGCTTTCCTGGCATCTCCGACTGAGTTATGGAAAGTTCTTTCCAGGGTCAAGCAAAAGCTTGCTTACTAGATTACTAAGCCCCTCTCTTTGGCGGGGAAATTCCAGGTGTGCTCCAAGGTCCTTGTGGCCACCCATGTGTATTATTCTTCCTGTTGGGCCCCATCAAAAGCTGCCTATGGAAAGCTCAAAAAGTTGCTTCAAGATTTTCTTTGGGCCTCTGCCGATTCCCACAAAGGGTTTCACCGTGTTGCCTAGGAATTTTGTTTCCTTCCCAGATATTCTGGAGGACTTGTGTTGCTCTCCACTCAATGACAAGGGACTAACTTGTGTGTCAAATGGATAATATGTGCCCTTACTAGCGATGAGGCCTGGAAAATTCTTCTCAGACATTGCATCTAGTCTAGCTTTCTTGCATATAGACCCACTTGGAAGGGGATTGGTTTTCAAACCCTTTTGGTCATGGAGTAACTAGTCCAAATTGTGGGGACTTTTGTGGCTAAAAGCATTTGGAGAGCCTAGGAGGCAGTTAAGCCCTGGCTTCGCTGGACTGGCTCTAGTTTCCATGATGGGCTTTCACTCAACTGGCAAAATGTTTGGTGGTCACCCCTTTTTGCTAGCAATGGTCAGTCGTTCGCTAAATCGCCTTGGCTTAAGGCGCTCAAATTCCACAAAAAGGGTATCCTGACCCTGCAACAGATTTTTCATAGACCCACAATGTGTATCATGCAGTGGGAAGATTTTTGTGCCTAGTAGAGGCTTCATAACTAGAACTGTGCTACTTATGATGGTCTGGTGAATGCTATTCATGCAAAGATGCTTCATAAGCTTGGAATTCATGGGACCAAACCCTAGTGGAAAGATTGGAAGTGGTATCCAGACACCTCTTTCAGGAATTACAAGCCTCGACTTGGTTACAAGTGGATTTCACCACACTTTCCTATGATTCAAAGTTTGAACCAGAGGTGGCTTCTTCAATCTCTCACTCATGTTTGGCATAAAAGAATTTATGCCACTTGGTCTACAAGTGTTGAGTTGAAACTTGCCCACTTTGCTTGGTGTATTCTTTTCCAAGGCTTGTCTGTGGATTCTCAGCTTGTTCACTTGGGGATCCAGGACCCTCATTTCCCTTTTTGTGGGAAAGCTGAGACTTTTAAGCATCTTTTATGGTTTTGTCCCAGAGCTCAACAACTTTAGACTTAGATTCATGACTTCTTTCAGCCCTTTAGGCTGGAGCCTTTCTCCTGGCATATGATTCTGCTAGGAGATTCGCTTAGAATTCCTGCTAAATTTACCCAGCTTTGACACACTTTTAAGGTGGAAATCCTTTTCAATATCTGGAAAGACAAAAATTCCTGCATATTTGCTCATTCTCAAATGGATATCAATGTTTCTTTATATGCTAAAGCTATTATTTATTCTAACGTGCTCTTATAGATTCAGGTGCAAGCTAACAAAGTTGCACTTGAGGTTGCTCACCTACAAGTGTTGCTAGATCACTAGGGAAATGCCCCATGTACTGTTGCTCAGGTGTTTGCTTCGCCCACCTCTTCTTGCTGTCAGTCACCTTCTTGAGGCTGACAACAGAATGGTTCTACGCGTCCCCGCTCTCAGCCTCCTCTTTGGTAGGATTCTTGCCCTCCTTGGTGAATCTGCTCTCCTCCGCTATGGGCTAGCCAGGGGTGGCCTTCTGTAGGTGCTTTAGGGAGTGGTGGTGGTAGTTCCAGGTGGCCCTCTGATGACGCTCCTGCTTCTGGCTCTGGTTGGCTAGACACTGATAAAAGTTTTTTGCGTCTGACGCTTGCAATCTCGCCCTGACGCAAGGATAAAGATAAAGAGAAGGAAAAAGATGTCAACGATGGTTGGGGTCCTCCTCCTGACATCACTCCAGACCCCACTGATGTGTGGGGGAAGAACATGGATGACAAAGACCCTCCTGGCTTTGCTTGCACTACTTTGGTTGCTTAATGGCCCTTTTTTATATGTTTTGTTATCATGGACTTCTAGGCTCGGCCCATGTGACTGGTTAATTTTTTGGTTTTTCTGGGCGCTGCCCATATGACTCTCGGGGTGTGCCTTCTTACCACCCATCTTTTTTTGTGAATATGTAACTTTATCTTTATATTAATATAGATAGTTTTCTATTCATAAAAAAAATTTTGTATTTTATAATTAATTATATTTAATTTAACCAAAATATATTTAATTTTATACAATTCAATTCAAACTAAAATTAATTGATTATTTTTTCAACAATTAAATCTTAGTATGATAAACCTGCTCAGTTGAAATACACTAACTATTATCAATGGCACTTGAATTCCTCCATTGACTCTAATTTTTCCTCAACAATAGTCTCCTTGTAAAATTTCTATTGTGTTTTCTTTTTATTTCCACTTGAAATACACTAACTATTATCAATGGCACTTGAATTCCTTGTCGATTCTTATATTTCCTCAAATAATAGTTTCCTTGCAAAATTCATATTGCATTTTCTCTTTATTTTCTCCTTTATTTATAATATGTTTTCAATGTTTTTTAAAATATTTAATTGTTAATTTTTGTTTTAATACTTTTTAAAAATATTTAAAACAAATTTCAAAATAATTAGAAAATATTAATATTAATTAAATATTATTTTATTCTTTTATGTTTAATATTTAATTTCTAAAATATTATAAAATAATTCAAAAATACTCTTTAGGATGATAACTAAATTAAAGTAAAGAAAAAATAATAATTTAAATTTGATTCAAAATAATTTCAACACCAATTATCTCATTTTATTTTTCTAAAAAAATTCTCATTAAAATAAAGTTAAAAAAAATTAATGTACTTCCAAAAAAAAATATTTTTAAATATATTTTAATTTAGAATTATAATATTTAAATATTTTTAGTTTAGCTTCTTTTTTAAAATTATTAATGCACTTCCTAAAAAAATATTCACTCTTTAATTTATTTTATTTTGAATTATAGTATATAAATATTTTTATTTTTAAGTTATCAAAATAATATTTAAATGTTTCAATTTATTTTAATAATTATTTATTTAATTGTAATAATAATTATTTCAAAAATTAATTATTATTATTAATATTTTAACATTTACAAAATATATCTAAATTATTTTTTTGGTTTTTCTGGGCGTTGCCCATATGACTCTCGGGGTGTGCCTTCTTACCACCCATTTTTTTGTGAATATGTAACTTTATCTTTATATTAATATAGATAGTTTCCTATTATCAAAAAAAAATTGTATTTAATTAATTCTATTTAATTTAACCACAATATATTTAATTTTATACAATTCAATTCAAACTAAAATTAATTGATTATTTGTTCTTATTTGTGCCCATTTTTTGTGAATATGTAACTTTATCTTTATATTAATATAGATAGTTTCCTATTATAAAAAAAAAATTGTATTTAATTAATTCTATTTAATTTAACCAAAATATATTTAATTTTATACAATTCAATTCAAACTAAAATTAATTGATTATTTGTTCAACAATTAAATCTTAGTATGATAAACCTACTCACTTGAAATACACTAACTATTATCAATGGCACTTGAATTCCTCCATTGACTCTAATTTTTCCTCAACAATAGTCTCCTTACAAAATTTCTATTGTGTTTTCTTTTTATTTCCACTTGAAATACACTAACTATTATCAATGGCACTTGAATTCCTCATCGATTCTTATATTTCCTCAAATAATAGTCTCCTTGCAAAATTCACATTGCATTTTCTCTTTATTTTCTCCTTTATTTATAATATGTTTTCAATATTTTTAAAAATATTTAATTGTTAATTTTTATTTTAATACTTTTTAAAAATATTTAAAACAAATTTCAAAATAATTAGAAAATATTAATATTAATTAAATATTATTTTATTCTGTTCAATATTTAATTTCTAAAATATTATAAAATAATTCAAAAATACTCTTTAGGATGATAACTAAATTAAATTAAAGAAAAAATAATAATTTCAACACCAATTATGCCATTTTATTTTTCTAAAAAAATTCTCATTAGAATAAAGTTAAAAAAAATTAATGTACTTCCAAAAAAATATATTTTTAAATATATTTTATTTTAGAATTATAATATTTAAATATTTTTAGTTTAGCTTCTTTCCTTTTTAATTATTAATGTACTTCCTAAAAAATTATTCACCCTTTAATTTTTTTTTTTTGAATTATAGTATATAAATATTTTTATTTTTAAGTTATCAAAATAATATTTAAATGTTTCGATTTACTTTAATAATTATTTATTTAATTGTAATCATAATTATTTCATAATTAATCATTTCAAAAATTAATTATTATTATTAATTTTTTAACATTTACAAAATAGATCTAAGTTGTATCATATATATATATATATATTAGACTATAAGAATAGGGTAGGGGTAGCCCCCTATAAACGACAGTGCACGACTCCCTCTGGTACCACAAGGATGAGGGTAGACTAGACCTCGTGACCTCTTGTCTGCAATAGGATACTATAGCCAATCGAATTATGCCCCGACCCTTTTTTAAAATTATTATTATTAAAATAAATTCAATGATAATATAAATTTATTTTAAAAATAGTCTTCATGAAATGTCTAATAATATATTTATATCATATAATTTATAAATTTAAAATGTACAATTATTAAGATTTACATATTTTAATAATTAATATTAATATTTATGTGTCATATATTACTAATACTATTTTTTCCTTTATAAACATATTTCTTTAGGAAATATTTATATTTTTACTAATATTATTAATATAAAAATTAAAAATATCAAAAAAATAATATTTTTTTATAGTAAAATTATATTAATGATAATTCATTATTATTTTTTTAATTCATTTATTAAATGTTTTATAATATTTTTAGATAATATTATTTTATAAATCAATATAATTTATACTTATAATATTATCATTATTACAACAAATTAAAAAATTGAAACAAACATGTTATTATATTTATTTTACTTTAAAACTATTTCTTAATATGTTTTTAAAAATTATATAAATATTATTAAAAATAATTATCATTGCATGCTTATGTTTTAAGTTCTTATAATACATTAAATAATTATAATTATAAAAACTAAGCATTAATAAAAGTAGCTATATTTTTATTCCATTAAGGGAGAATATAGATATACATTATCTTACAATTTACATTATAATGACTAATATATTATTTACATAATTTAAATAATAATTAACATTATCAAAAATATCTATTAAAAATTTGAACTAGTGAATAATAACTTTGTTTTTAACAAATGAGCATTGAACTTTTTTTCTTATTTGACAAATATTTGTATATTGTTAAAGTAACCTTGCAAAATATATAACAAAATATATATCCAAAATTAATTTTCTACAATATAATTGGCAGAAAAGTTTTGAACAGTAAGGGCAGATTTTGAGGAAAGCTAAGTATAAACTATTTTATTGCAATTTTTGAAGGCAATTTTCACAACATTTTTTAATGTTTGAAAGTTAAAGTTAAAAATTGTTGAGTTTTAATAATTACAAATTGAGAAAACTTTTAAGAAATTTTTAACTCTTCAAAGGTTATTTTCCATTCTCTCACAATGAATTATTATTTTATATTTTATTCTTCATTCTAAACATTTATTTACTTATTATATCTCTAAATATATATAAAAAAAATTATCTATCTAATATATGAAAATAACCTATAACAAATTAAAATATATCTACTATATAATATATAAAATCTGATATATAATTTAATATATTTTAGTATATTATATTATTAAATTATTTTTAATATATTATATTAGATTATATACTATATTAATATAGTAAATTAACATGTAATATATTATCTTTAACATCATATTATAATATTATATTATGTATATTATATAACATGTAACATTTATAATTTAATAAATTAGATAATAAGATTATAATTTTTAATAATTTAATATATTTTCATATGTTATATTATTATACTATTTTTAATATATATTATATTAGATTATATTTTATTAAATTAAAATATAATATATTAAATTAATTTTGTGGTGACATACAAGATTATGAAGTGATTTACTTTTTTTCATTGCTATATAATTTTTTACATAGATCAATCAAAAGCATTAATTTTTTTTAAAAAAATCAGTTTCAAAGTTTTTAATGTTTAAATAGTTCAAACTAATCATTTTTTACATATTATAGAAAAAGAAACAATTTATCTTCATTTTCATTGGATAAAAGATTATGTTACGAAACAAAAAGGAAGCATAAAAACATACAATAAGAATAAATGATTGACATGTAGAAGCAAAAAAAATTAGAATATTAATGTGAACCAACATTTTTTGAGACATTTTTTTGCTATGAAGAGATTAACTACCCTTAAATATGCACAATTTTTTCTTTGGTTTGTAAAAACCCCAATGGCAAAGTTTTAAGGAGACGAAAAGGTAAATAAATAGAAATAAATTTACTAGATGAAAAACCTTACAAAATTACAAAACTGACTACCGTTGCATTTTCAAAGACACTAACATGGGAGGTGACCGTATCTGTAATAATTTTATTGTTTGATTTGTGTTGTACATTTGCAGTACAAATTTGTTTTGTCTTTTCTAATCAAAACAATTTCTTTATATTTCTTTTCTGATTGCCTCTTATTTGAGTTTTTACAGGTAGGTTTCCCATGGAGATTGTTTTGCTAACAAATTTGACAAATTGCTGACAAATTTTGACAAAAGATTCACTTTTAGCTTTAAATTTATGTATCTAAAAGCCTTTATACTGAAACTCATTATATGGTATTGCAACTTTGTTGTAATTATTTAGGGTCACATACCCACAAAACTATAAGTTGTACATGTCATTTGTAGGTTCATTTTATGAAATTGATTATCCATAGACAAAAAGTAACTATTAGCTTGTTGTGTCACAAGAAATCCAACTAAAAAATCCCATGGTTGGCTTGCTAGTGGTTTTTGCAAAACGTTGTATTTTTAGCAAGATTCTTTTAGAAAACCACAAAGAAAAGAAACTTTAATGTTTAGATTCTATTGAAAAAATTCCTTCCAAACTTTAAAACAAAATGTAGGTGACAGGTGTAACGTCACATTTTACAACCTTCCCAGCATCCCGCCATGAGTCAAATGCATGCAAATCGTGGAAGCATACACAAGGCGCATGGCACTGTGGATTAGCAGCCATCTTTCCAACTTGAAATTGACCAAATATATTTGTTGTGGCAGTTCTATCCATTGTGCTCAACTTTGGAAAGATATGCATTTTCGTATATGAAACATGCAAATGCATTTAGGAAATTTTCATACAAGGAGATCATATGCTTTGAGTATCTGAACAAATATTCTAACTTCAAAAAAATATAATTTGTATCTAAGAAATTGTCTAACCACTTAAAAATTGCATATAAGAGATTAAGTAATGGCTATAATGTTGTTTATCAGATTAAAGTAGTATTAGTTTCAACTATGTTCATCTTCAAATTACTTTTTAAAATCATTTTTGATCAATGGAATTGGAAAATTCATTTGAAAGGAAAGTAGACTATAATTGCCAAAAATATTGAGTATCAAAGCCTCATAAAAACTCTAATAACCTAGTTAGGTTTAAAGGTTTACCCAAATAAAGATGCAAACATTGGCGTAAGAAATGTCAAGGAATTCAATTTGGTCAAGCTACCTACACAATTATAGAGATTTTCAAAGATTCAATCGTATCAAAGATGTTTCTATTTTTTCCCTCTTCTTTTGAGAAAGCAAAATATTACTTTAAATTAATAAAGTCTCTACAAAATTAGAAGATGGATCCACTGAGACTTAAACATCCATGCAAACCATCTTCTAAGAGCATCACAAAATTGTAATATTGTGAAGAACAATGCTCTTGGAAGCATAAAGTGACGGATAGATGGCGCAGGAGCACGTGGGCGGACAAACGATCAACACCACCCAAAAAAGAATCGTTGGTTTTGTTTTCTCCAGTTTTGGTTTATTTTTTGGTTTGGTTTTCTCTCATTGCTTTCAACAGCTTTGGAACTTGACTTGGACGCCAGTATAATAAATTTGTCAATAAAGATCTTGCAATGATTGCAAATATGAAAATTCAAATTGAAGGAAAATAGTAAGGGTCGATCTAAATTGATTTGGAAAATATTACACATTATATCAAATGATTGTAAATAAAAATCTTAACTTCTGCCGCATAAGATGATAAGATAGTAAGAAGTTTCTAAGCAGGAAAAAGTGGATCGGTTGAAAGGAACATAACCGTTTAGGAAGTAAAAATCAATGCTTTTGGAAGGAGTTCGATGGAATGTAAAGAAGTCGATGAAACATTTCATCAAAAACATTATAATCAGAATAAGTTGCCTTTTCATTGTCAATCGAAAAAAAAAACTAGGGAAGGGCGTTTTGTTTTGAATCAAGAAAAAAATGGAATTTCTAAGATCATTGCATAAACAAAAAGAAAACAGAGCAGAAATTTAAAAAATGGATGTGGCAAAGACAAATAAGTTGAAGAGAAAGTGGCACCAAGTTTAGAAGAGAGGTGAAAAGGCCCATGAAGAAATGTAAACATGTCGATAGTTTTGGGGCAGATTGGAACCAATGTGTGGGTTCAGTGAAGAGGTACACCGGGAAGGTCGAGGGGCTGTGCCATTTTCTTGAGAATAGAACAACTTTAAAACAAGAAAGCGGTTGAGATTTGTGAGAGGGGGAAATAGAGGAGAAGGTTGGTGGTGTGCAGAGGTGAGAGGCAGGGGGCACATAACAAAAGGAGAGCCTGTGAGAAGGAAGTGAAGGGTTGCGCTTAACCAAAGAGGAGATTGTATGCAGTGCAAAAGAAAGAGCTCGTAAGTAAAGAGATCGACCCATGTATGGAAGTGGTTTGATAGAAACAAAAAGGAAAATTTAAAACAAGTGAGGGGTGCGCAGTCTTGAGGGGGAAGAAGGTGCGGATATGAAGTGAATTTGATTTGTTGATTTGTGTAGAAAGCATAAGAATTTAAGGAGGAGCAGTATTAAAAGAGAAAATGACAGAAAGAAAGTGAGCATAAATAAGGAGGAAGAACAACACTCTTTCGAATGGTGGAATAAGAACTAAAGTGTCGATTTGTAGGAACATAGAAAATTGGGTATCGTCAGAAGCTGAGATTTTAGAAGGCAATGTAATTGAATTTAAAAGTGAATTAATTAAACCTCTTGTTTTGTTTTGCTTGCAATTTGTGTTTCATTGGTTGTTGGGAAGAGTTTTTCTTGTGAAAGTGATTTTGTGTTTCTAGAATGGTGTGTTGAGCAGAGAGAGTATTCCTCTGCATCAATTGGTATCAGGGTGGGTAGTCCTGTGAGTGGAGAGGATCCAACAGGACCTGTAGGTGTGGAAGTGTGAAAAGATCACCAATGAGGAGGAGGGAGTTCACACGTAGAAAGTGTGTGTGAAGCAGTAGTGAAGAAGCTCATGAAGGTTGTTGTAGGTGTGTGAGGAATCTTGACAACAAGAGAAGGAGCTTGAAGCCATGATAGAATGTGTTTTTAGAGTGAGTGATTGCAGCATGCAAGATGGGTTGGGTCGTGAAGAGACCTGTACAGATATTGTTTTGAGAACAGTATTGGGATAAAGTGGAGGATGAGATGATTGAAAAGATGGGACAGATAGTTGGTGAAGAAATAGGAAAAAACAAGGTGAGGCTTGACGAATAGTGTGAAGCGTTGAAGAAGATGGTTCAAGGAAAAGCAGAAAAGAGTGTTGGAAAGAGTGAGAAGAAAGTGGTAAAGAGGAATGAGAAGAAGAAAGAAGAAAGCAGCCTGAGACAGAAAGAAGAAGATGTAGCAGAAGAAGTGCAGTGAAAACATGTCATGATGAAGACATGGAGAAAAACGTAGAAACAAATGAAGCAAGTAGTGAATAGATCACAGTGGATGGCGAAGCAGATTTGTTGGCACAGTTATTGAAAATTGAGAAAGAATCAATGATGAAGCTCATTGGTGTAGCGAAGAGAGAAGAGAAAAAAGTTGTTGCTGATGATGGTGTGGAAGATGTCAAAGCGAAGGATGAAGTTACAGTTGTCGGAGTTGTTACAGCTGAAGAATATAAGGTAAATTTGTTTCCCTTTGAAGATGATATTTTGGATATGTTGAATATTGGTTTTGGAGAAGAATATGGAATAGTGTATACAAATTTGGGTGAAGATGTTGCAGATTGGAATGAGGTATATGCATATTTTAGTGAGTTTGTGGATGCAAGTTTGAGATTGTATACTGTAGATTTGGGTGAAGGTGTTGTGGATGTTGGTGAGGGATTTTGGTGGAGGAGGTCAGACCATGGTCGGTTTGAGCCCAAGAGGAAGAAGAAGACGGTAGAGAGAATTTGGCGGAGGAGCACGATATATGGTAGATTCAAAGCCACGAGAGGAGCGAAGTGTGATGAGCGGAGTTGCGGAAGGAATGTGACAAGTGTTCCGACGAAATGCTGGAAAAAGCGAAAGAAGGATTAAATTTTTAGCACTTTGACAATGAAGGAGTTCGCTGCAGGTTGATGGCAACCTGGAAGCATAGTTCAACTATGCAACTCCACCATTGTGAGCCTATGCTCACAATATTTCTACCCAACGTGTCTTGTGCAGGAGCACGCGAGCGGACAAGCAATTGACACCACCCAAAAAAGAATTGTTTGTTTTGTTTTCTCCAGTTTTAGTTTATTTTTTTGGTTTGGTTTTCTCTCGTTGCTTTCAACAGCTTTGGAACTTGACTTGGACGCCAGTATAATAATTTTTTCAATAAAAATCTTGCAATGATTACAAATATGCAATTTCAAATTGAAGGAAAATAGTAAGGGTTGATCTAAATTGATCTGGAAAATATTACACATTATATCAAATGATTGTAAATAAAAATATTAACTTCTACTGCATAAGATGATAAGATAGTAAGAAGTTTCTAAGTAGGAAAAAGTGGATCGATTGAAAGGAACATAACCACTTAGGAAGGAAAAATCGATGCTTTTGGAAGGAGTTCGATGGAATGTGAAGAAGCCAATGAAATGTTTCATCAGAAACATTCTAATCGGAATAAAATTTTCCTTTTCATTGTCAATCGAAAAAAAAACCAGGGAAGGGCGTTTTGTTTTGAATGAAGAAAAAAAGGAATTTCTAAGATCACTGCATAAACAAAACGAAAATAGAGCAGAAATTTAAAGAATGGACATGGAAGAGACAAAGAAGTTGAAGAGAAAGCAGCGCCAAGTTTAGAAGAGAGGTGAAAATTCCCATGAAGAAATGTAAATAGGTCGATAGTTTTGGGGCAGATTGGAAACACGTGTGGGTTCAGTGAAGAGGTACACCAGGAAGGTTGAGGGGTTGCACCATTTTCTTGAGAATAGAACAACTTTAAAACAAGAAATCAGATGAGATTTGTGAGAGGGGGTGATAGAGGAGAAGGTTGGTGGCATGTAGAGGTGAGAGGCAGGGGGCGCATAATAAAAGGAAAGCCCGTGAGAAGGAAGTGAAGGGTTGCACTTAACCAGAGAGGGGACTGTATGCAATGCAAAAGAAAGAGCCCATAAGTAAAGAGATCGACCCATGTATGGTAGTGGTTCAATAGAAACAAAAAGGAAAATTTAAAACAAGTGAGGGGCGTGCAGTCTTGAGGGGGAAGAAGGTGCAGATATGAAGTGAATTTGATTTGTTGATTTGTGTAGAAAGCATGAGAATTTAAGGAGGAGAAGTTTTAAAAGAGAAAATGACAGAAAGAAAGTGAGCATAAATAAGGACGAAGAACAACACTCTTTCGAATGGTGGAATCAAAACTAAAGTGTCAATTTGTAGGAACATAGCAAATTGGGTATCGTCAAAAGTTGAGATTTTAGAAGACAATGTAATTGAATATGAAAGTGAATTAATAAAACCTCTTGTTTTGTTTTGCTTGCAATTTGTGTTTCATTGGTTCTTGGGTAGATTTTTTCCTATGAAAGTGATTTTGTGTTTCTAGAATTGTGTTGAGCAGAGAGGAGTATTCCTCTGCATCAATAGATAATTCTAGATGGGGAAACAAACACGACAGTAACACTAGGAGAACTAAAATGTATCTAGGACCTAAGATGAAACTACACTGCCAGATATTTTGTATTTCCAAAGCCTTGAGAACCAAATATCTAAAAGCCAAAATAAGAAAAGACTCCAAACATGTAATCCAATATTAATAGAGGATTCCCAACAAAATAGTGGAACATGAGTAAGAAAATAGTAGACACAGTTATCTACTTTTCTAGAAAATGTTTTTATTTGAAAAATATGTATTTGTAAAAATTTCATGTGCTTGATATTACATCTCATTTACATATTCAACAGAGCCATCATTGACAAATTTTATGGAGGAAAAGACTTGAGACAATTTTGTGTTTTTGATAAACAAAGTCAAGCTATGTATACAAATTTAGTAACTCTTGCCACATTGACAGTAAAATTGTGCATACAAGACTTCAATTTCTAAAATTCACAACATTCAATGGGCATATGCAGACTCTTCCTCATTTTTGGGACAGTTTAGCAAGTATTGTTTAGAGACAATTGAGCTACATTCTCTCACACAACATGCTCCAAAGATAAAAAGAAATCACCTTAGCCTGCAAGAGGCATAACATATTCCTAATGGAACATGATTGATTGAATTTGCATCGCAAGAGCCATCCAACAATACTTCATATCATAGAAGCCAAACTTCAACTCAACAAAACCAAAACACTAAGCCAACTTAGACATGCAAAGGAAAATAGATTACTCCTTTTACCCCTTTTTTGGGAACATTATGCTATCATGAATTGATGTAGGAGCATATATGGGCTAAACGACCACCTTGCTTGAGTGAAAAAAAAAATTGTGACTTGCAAGCACAGGCTTTGGAAGACTTTAAGAACCAGCAATGGTATTTATTCCATTACAGTGATTTATTTTTTAAATCAAAATTTCTGTCACTATTTTTGTATAACCAAAAAATTACCTCCTACAAAACAAAAAAAGATCCATCATATTCATGACTATGAGAAGAGATATATTTGTGATAAAATGTATTGGGCAAAAAGCTAACATAAAATGTAGAATCACAAAGTTCCTTCATCTTGAGCGTTCAGTGCAAATATTACAACAGTGTCAACTGTAAGATAAACCAAGGAATTGAAAAACTTCAAGACAAATTTCAAGATTATTATTAAGTTTAGTTATAGTTTCGCAACTCTGATAGGTTACTATAAAATGTTGTTATATGTTAGCATAGTCAAATATCCAATGAACTAACTTAGTTGAATTGATTGTGCAAAAATATTTACATCTACAACTGACATAAAGGAAGAGACAAGGGGTAGGGCAATCTAGAAGGCCAAGGTATAATCCCCAAATCTAATGACCACTGAATTAATCTTACAATTTTTGACAGTTATATTCAATGCATGAGATGGGTATGACTGTTTTTGTTTTATTGATTCCGTAGGTCGAAATAATATTGGTGAAATCAAGTAACTTTGATGAGTTGATGGCTTCTTCTACTGCAATTTTTTTTTTGTTGATGTAGATGAAACTAGTTAGATGTTAGATGCTTAATTTAGCAAGAGGAAAGTTGTGTTCAAAGAGATTAAATTTTGATATTTTTGACTCCTAAGATTTCTAAATTGAGAGATGAGCACATCCCATTTAGAAGCATTCATGACTATAGCAGGCTTTAAGACTGCAAGATTATAGTTATTATGTTGGCTTTGTCATTCTTTCTTTAGTTGTATATTTTAAGATCATAAATAGTTCAAAAATTGGTTGAGATCTTCATAATATTCATTCTTTAGTTTGTATATTTTTAGATCGTAAATATTTCAAAAATTGGTTGAGATCTTCATAACTTTGTAAAGTGTCATCAATTTGTAGTGCAAAATTAGTTCTTTTGAGATGCAAGGTTTTGAAATTCAATCCCTTTATATTAATTTTGACATGTTCACTAATGTTAAAGCATAGTTGGAAATTTTGACATTGTTGTTTAAGGTGTGTTTATGGAGAGACTAGAGTGAGTTTACGAAAATGCAAATGGTTTCTTGAACTTTGATAAAAAAAATTGGTCTACTTGTTATTTCCAAAACATTATTTCAAGTCCACAACATTGTTTTGATAGACTGCCAAAAAGAGGCAATGAAATTATTTAGAGGAATTTATCTGGAGTTATTTACTCTATTTCATAAAGCATGACAATCTTCTTTAAACATGTTCTTGTAAGACTTTGGGAGATATTCCCCTCAAAATGGCTAACTCCAATATCCTATGCTCTGCTTTCTTTTCACTCATATCATGTGGTTCTTTGTATTTTTCTCTTGCATATTTATTCTGTAATTAGACACTTTCTATCTTGTCGATCTACGGTATATGCAACCATTCTGATCTTTTTTACTAGTACTAAACTTCTATTACTATCATTATCAAACCCTTTTCTTGGACAATATCCCAAGTAAATCAGTTATTGTTTCCCCAATTTTTCTTTATCTTCACTTCAAATCTACAGTTATTCTGCTAGGAATCCAATTTAGACTTTTGTTCATTGTTTAATTGTGGGTCCAAATATTAAACTTTTAATACATAAGAATTAAGGGTTTTCCTCTAAACCGAGTTGACAGGGGGGTATTAATAAAAGGTCTAGATTTGGGTTTTCACCCACTATTGTAATATAGCAATCGTTGGATACATCTCAACAATGAAATCACAATAATACAAGTGTTTTCCAACCCTATTTTCTCGTACTTGGGGAAGTTTTCAAGATTTTCAAAATATAGCATTCATTGGATTTGTCTTAGCAAGGCAAACTCAAGTGCATAAGTTGTTGATTAGCCTATATTATAGACCAAGTCAACACAACAGGGCCTTCTATCTAAGGAGGTGTATGGTCCATGACCACATCATGGAAGACTCCTTCCAAGGAGGATATGGATTCAGAAGTGGAGGAGACACCATAATATTGTACTTGTATCAATGATATGAGTTGATCTGTGTTTAAACTTTAATAGAATACACAAAAAACTTTGAACCACCTTCCTCAACAAATGACCCAATTCTAGGGCTTCATTACCTAAATGCACTTGGCTTCAAAGTCAATGTTATTTTCCTACAAAATCAATTCTCTCACCAAGAGCACAAATCAAAGATTTTCATTTGGGTCCCCAAAATTTTATTCACAAAATTGATATGAAAACTTGTTGGCCAAGATCCAGTCACATGGATATGTCAAAAAAAGTAGTTTTTCAAATTATAAGAAGTTTCATCCCAACAAAAAGTAATTATTGCCCAGGTTTGTGTCTCTTTATTTGAAGCCATAAAAATTCATATGGTATCGTTGATTATGTGGACAAACTAAAACTTTATTATCACATTGTTAATCATTGCAAAAGAACTAATTTTGAATTACAACAATAATTTTATAATCAACTAGCCAAGCTTTCAATTGACGAAAAATTAAGGAATACATTGACCAGTCCACACCCCTGAGCTTGCAAGTGGAAGGTGTTTTGGATGACAACATGTTGGGCTTGTTTTCATAGGACTGAAAGATCAAATTCAACATAACGTAAGGCTTCTTGTAACCCCTTGTCTAACAACTATGTAATGAATAAAACCAGGAGAGTAAAGGAAAGACATTTGGCCACCAAACAACAATCATCAACTGGTTTTAAGGAGTGTAGCCCTCAAATCCTCTCTTCCATAACCAACTAGGATTGATACCACCAAATAGAAGATACAAAATAGTAATAATGTGAAGTAGAATACCAAAGTGATGTAGCCAAATCTAAATCTAAAGAAGCACCATGAATGTATTACTTACATCTAAATCTAAATTTGTTGGTATATATTCCTATGTTTTCATGGTGCTTTTTTAGGAAATTATCAATGGTGTGTGAAGGAATATCTTAAATTTCAAGGAATCTACAAATATAAAATTATTTGTATTGTATTTTTTATAACTAAGCAATGTGTTTCCTTTTTTGAGGTTCATGTAATTTTTAAAATCCTTCCCACTAGCTTGTGTACTTTACACAAAACCCATGCATGTAATAAACACTCAGATAGCGCTTGTATTATTCAATATGATAAAAAAATTGAATTTTAAGATAAAAGAGTTTGACTTTTATTTGCAAGCAATACTTATCACAAAAAGGGCAAGAGCAAGAGGGCATCCTTGCTTAATAGATCTGCCAAGAATAATTTCTTTAGAAAGTGAACCATTTACATCCGCTTGTGCCACAACATCCTTCAACAACGTGTTCACAACTTTACAATATGATTCAGGGAAACCGAAAGCTTCTAGTGTTATTCTTAAGAATGATCATTCCACTCTATCATATGCTTTTTTGAAGTCTAGTAGAAGCATAGAAAAATTCTGATTGGATTATCTTGACCACTCTAGAGCTTCCCAACTTGTGATCAGGTTTCCAAGATATACCTCCCTTTTATAAACCCTGCCTGAGTGTTGTTTATGGGTAAACCCATTCTATTGAGGAAGGAAATTTGCAAAAATGCTCCGAAGAAAAAAAATGGGTTTTTAGGGGTTTGCTCGAAGGGGGGTTCACATGAACCCAAAAAGGGTTCGCTCAAATCCCCCTTTGAGGCGAACCGCTGTGAAATCATCTCTCTTTTGGCGTTTTTTAAAAGAAAAAAAAGGAAAAATTGAAAAAAAGAGGGTTTGAGCGAAACCCCCTTAAGCTCGGGGGTCAGGGGGTTCGCTCAGAGCCCTTTTTTTCTTCTCCCCTCCTTTCTCATTTTATTGCAAATTTTTGTGTTTCTAGGCTTAGGTTGAGGATGAAAATGGAGGAAAATTCACATACCCAACTGGATGATGGTAGCCCTCAGAATGAGCTATGCATCAAATATAATTTTAACATTTTTTGGTTTTATTATGTATTTTTTTAGTTTAATTAAACATAGGTTTTTCACCGAAAATCAAGCTCTTTGTTTTGCACATGTGGAAAAATAGCAAATTATCAAAAAACAATTATGAAAAATATCTATGCACTAGATATTGATGTCCTTGATCCAACAAAAAAAAAGAAAATTGATACATGCAAAAAAAGTTGTGTTAGCAAGTAAACCTATGTTTAAATTGTAACTGGTTTGACTTCAAACTTAATTAAGAAAAATATATTCATTAAAACACTATGAAACCAATTGCATGCACTAGATATCGTACTTACAAATCTAAATTCGAAAAAATTTGAATTTTATCCTTCATAGAAAAAAGGTTATGTGTTAGCAAGTACATGTCACTCTTAAAAATGGTGTTTACTGTTAAAAACTAGTTTTCGAAGGAGATGGAAAAAGAAATGCAATTTGATTCCAAAAAATTTAAAATATATATATTTATAATCTACAGATAAAATGTCACAAATCAATAGTTTGCATCATCTTTTTCTCGTTAACTTTTTTTCCTCTACATTTTTTTATGACACATTGTTCCTCTATTTCACCTCACCTTCTATTCTAGAGGTAAGCTTCTTTCTTCATTTATTTTAATCTACTTTTTTTAATATTATTTTTGCACTTCTCTAATTCCTATTTGATTATTTTTCAATCAAATATTGCTACAGAGATTATCAACAGTTGTTAAAATGGAGAGATTATCTCGAACATATTTAATTGTTGTGTGAATTATTGGATTTTTTTTTTGTTGATCCACCTCTACAATAAATGGGTTTTGACGGGTGCTTAAATTTTATGTGTTTGTTCTAAAAGAAAAAACAATCTAAAACTAATTTCTAACAATTAAAACTAATTTCTATTCTTATTCCTTTGTTTTTAACTATATATTTGCAAGTGTAACTCTACTTTTTACTAAGCTCAAGTATGTCATTTATTGTTCTTTTGCAACTATGAACAAATGTAAAATTTGAATGTTATTAAAGTGAAACTATTTACTTTACTATTTTGTATTTTTCGTATTCTTTTGGCTACGTCACTTTGGTATTCTACTAACTGAAATACTAAATAGATATATTCATTGAATTTACAAATGGTTCAATCCACTTGAATGTATTACTTACGTCTAAATATAATTTTTTTGGTATATATTCTTATGTTTTCATGGTGCTTCTTTAGGCAGTTATCGATGGTGTGTGAAGGAATATCTTAAATTTCAAGGAATCTACAAATATCAAATTATTTGTATTGTATTTTATATAACTAAGCAATGTGTTTCCTTTTTTGAGGTTCATGTAATTTTTAAAATCCTTCCCACTAGCTTGTGTACTTTACACAAAACCCATGCATGTAATAAACACTTGGATAGTGTTTGTATTATTCAATATGATAAAAAAATGAATTTTATTTGCAAGCAATACTTATCACAAAAAGGGCAAGAGCAAGAGGGCGCCCTTGACTAATAGATTTTCCAAGAATAATTTCTTCATAAAGTGAGCCATTTACATTCACTTGTGCCACAACATCCTTCAGCAATGTGTTCACAGCTTTGCAATATGATTCAAGGAAACCGAAAGCTTCCAATGTTATTCTTAAGAATGATCATTCCACTCTATCATATGCTTTTTTGAAGTCTAGTAGAATCATAACAAAATTCTGATTGGATTATCTTGACCACTCTAGAGCTTCCCAACTTGTGATAAGGTTTTCCAAGATATACCTCCCTTTTATAAACCCCGTATGAGTGTTGTTTATGGGTAAACCCATTCTGTTGAGGAAGGAAAATTGCAAAAATGCTCTGAAGAAAAAAAATTGGTTTTTAGGGGTTCATTCAAAGGGGGCTTCATGAACCCAAAGGGGTTCGCTCAAACCCCCCTTCAAGCGAACCCCTTTGTGATGTCATCTCTTTATCAGTGTTTTGTCTCCCCCTTTTGGCAGTAATTTAATGATGCCTTTGTTTATGCTTTTTCCCAAAGAGTCCTTTTCCAGGGCCTCCTGATATACCTGTAGCAGGTCATCACTAACCCAATCATTGAAGGTTTTATAGAATTCAACAGAGAGACCATCACACCTAGGGGATTTATGATTGTGCATAGATTGGATGGCCCTCAAAATTTCCTCTTTAGTTATGTTGGCAACTAACCTGGAAGTGCTCTCTTCATCAATTTTCTTGGGGATGAGGCCTTCATTCCCTAGCTTTTATGTTAGCCTCCCCATTCCCTTCAGAGGTAAACAACTTTTAGTTTTTATAGAAAGCATGGAATTACTGCAATATGTCCTCTTGGTTTGTGAACGATTTCCCTTCTTCCCAATTTTTCCTGACCTACTCTTTACAACTCTTTTCTTTTATATAGTTAAAGAAAAACTTGGAACCTTTGTCACCATGACTTAACCAGTTGAGCTTGTCTCTTACCTTCAAAACCTTAGTCTTATGAGCTTGAAGCCTTCTGAGCTCACTCTTTTCCTAAGCAAGAGCCTCACTAAGCCTTATGTTGTCTAGTTCGGCCTAAACCTTATCTTCAGCCAACACCAAGGTCTATTGCAACTCATTTTCCTCCCTTCTGGCATCCATAGCCCTCTTTTAGCCAATGACCTGGAGTAATTTCTTCCAAGCTTCCACGTTCTTCACCCATTTTGAAATGGCGCTTTCATCTTTCAACAACCACTTGTTTATTTCCCTAATTGAGGTTATGTCATCCCTATAATCACTGTCTTGCAACAACTGAGTATGGAGGATGAACTTTGCATCCTTGGGAGCCCCTTCAGGGTTCCCCTAATGAGTAGTTACACATGTTTTTATGGGATGATGATCAAAAAGTGTGTAGGGATGTACACAAACATTTTGCCCCAATTCCCCTGGGATGAAGTTGAGGGCGTCCTTGCATAAAATATGTCAAGTCAACAATAGATCCTCTTTTTTCCTTGTTGAGCATTGCATTAAGTAAACCAAATTCCTTTGTAATATTTTTTAATTTTTTTTAGGGGGTCTGCTAGATTTAGCTTATGTTTTAGCCTTTTCCAAAAGTGTCTCTCAACCCCTTCCAGGTCATATCCAAACCACCCCACTTGTCCTCAATGTGCTCCACCATATTGAAGTCACCCCCCAATACCTAAGGGACCTTTGGTAACTAGGCAGCTAACCATTGCCATAATTGGGATCTTTCTTTGTGGTCATTAGGTGCATATATCGAGTAGAGTCTGAGGAAACCCCCATCAACATCAAGGGTGACCCAAACTGCTCTGTTGCAGGGGGGGTACCTTGGTTGGTTACAAATTGTTTCCATCTATTGGAGAGGTGGATGGAAGCTCCCCCCTCCCTTTTTCATGATTGGTGGAGAAAAGGCACAAGTCTTTCCAAATAAATTTTAGGTTCACCTCTAGAGTGAATCTAGTTGCCTTGATTTCTTGCAAAAACATAATATCCTTCCTAGGCTCCAAGTTTAGAAACCTTCTAACAATGTATTTCCTATCTGGGGATTCCAACACACATACATTCCATGAGATGATGTTAAGCTTCATGATCAACATTTATGGGGATTTATTCTTGGTTACTCTTGAATTGCTCAAAACACTTGGGCAATTTATCCTCTATCTTTGTCCTCTTAGCAATGGGGGACTAAATGACCAAACTAGTTTTCTTCCTTTTGTTCTTAACCAGTTGGATGTATTTATTGGCTAATAGGAGGTTGCCATATTTCCTGGGCCTTCTTGGTCCATTCAGAGGCTTAATGGCTCTCTCCAGTTGCCCCTTTATGATATTCTCATCAACCTCATCTCCAACTTCATCAATTGATTCCACATTGTTAAGAACTGTATTGGGTGTAGAGGTTATCATGGGATTGGTTTCCAGATTGCTCGGGTTCGGATCAATTTTCCCCTCCACTTCAAGAGCAAGTTGGTTGGAATCCAATTGGACAAGCTTTAAGTTGTTTAATTGAGTACTATTTTTATTAGAACTTTCTTCAAGAATTTTTTGGTCTGACTGGTACCCAACATTGTTGGTGCCCACTTGGCTGAGAGTTGGGGGGTCTACTGGCCTAGAATCTGAAATGGCCAACGAACTTGTCGAAATGGCCCTTTCTGAATTAGGTTTATCCCCATCTAGGCTAGCCATATTTTTAACCTCTTATGGGTGACAATCCTCAATGGTAGAGGTGAGACTATTGAGTAACTCCTTGACCCTAAGGTTCCCAGCCAAGTTAGCATTGCCAACTAGGGTGTTCCTTAGAGCCCTCTTTTCAAGAGTGAATTTTCCATCAACCTTTTTCAATTGCATTAGGGTTATTTTCTTATTTGATCTGTTATTATCATTTTCACCTAGTAGATGATTTTCTTCGATTCTTTTCCTTATTTTTCTCATGGCAAGTTGTTGGGCATTCAATTTATCCAATTGCTCTTTGCTCCACCTAGGTAGGAGGTTAGGTGTGGGTGGGAGCTTTTCAGGGGTGGGGAGGTCAATAGATTTGCCCTCAGAACCAAAGCCACCCTCAACAACCACATTCTCTGCCTCACCTAAGGCATCAAACACGTTTTTGGTGGGGAGACTATCACCAAACATGTTATGACCACTGGTGGAACTTTCAACCTCTTGCCAAGTCTCCAAGGGTCTGGTGGGAGAACCAAAGTTCCTAGATGAACACTTATCAAAAGTGGGGCTACTTTGTGGGAGAACAGAACCAAGAGTATGCTCAAAAACAACATGGGGAACATCATTGTCATTAGATGGAGTCACCTCCAAGTCGGTATTAGGATTAGTACCAAGGCCATGTTTTCCCTTATCAGGGTTTTTACCAGAGATTATTTTTATCAAGGGACATTTTTCCTAATGTGTCCTTTTCGACACAAGTAGTAGACATTGATGCTACCAACCACTTCCAAAGGGCGACAAATAACCCTTTCTTCATCCTCGATGGCAATCCTAAGCATGATTTCAATCTCGGGATTCAACGAGACTAGAGCACAGACATCAAGATGCGGTAGAGAGGATTTAGCCTCATCCACACAGACAACATTACCAAAAGGGGCTAACAGGGCAGGGACGAGTCTCCAGAAGTCCGAAGGAAAATTCTTGATCACCACCCACCTAGGGTAGGAGAGGGTGAGAACTTCCTCCATGATGGTTGTTGGACACCAAGCCAGGGTGCTGAAAACACAACCACCGACATTTCATTAAGCTTTGTTAATGGTTTTGTCTTGTATTTCATGGTCCTTAAGGAAAATAACAAAAAGCGCTCACTAGAGCAATCTACAATAGTTAATTGGAATGCCAAACTTTGCCACCTAGACACTTGAAAACCAAGAATCATATACTTTCTAGCCAAAATTTTATTCAAATCAAAAGAAGATTGCAATATCTTTTAACCTATTCCTTTAATTTTTAACAACACATTTCATTTCAAGGTTAGGAACGAGTTTGGCATAGTCGAGGGTATCAAGGGGCATACCTTCTCCTCCCTCTCCGCCATCGATACCCTCCTCTTCTCGTTCGGTTGCAATAGCAAAATTAGTGCCTTCAAGAATGACCACCCTGTCGCCAAAGATCACCTCTTTGAAAGATTTGACCAACAAGAACTTACCACCACCATTTTCAAGGGGGACGAGGGGATCCATACTCCCGTTCATAAATGCCCTAAAGGGTCGAGGCTACACTTGCAAACAGAGAGTAATACAAAACAAAATACCACACATGCAGAAGGAAAAAATAGGACAATCAAAACAAAGGAAGTAAACACAAACAATGCACAAGGAACGAGAATGCCACGAGGCAAACCTCCGTGGGGGACACCTGGCACACATACGACGATCACCACACCAACACCGAACAACCAAGAACCACTTGCAGAGTGCCCCCCAATTTCAAAATAATTGGAAAATATTAATATTAATTAAATATTATTTTATTCTTTTATGTTCAATATTTAATTTCTAAAATATTCTTTATGATGATAATTAAATTAAATTAAAGAAAAAATAATAATTTAAATTTGATTCAAAATAATTTCAACACCAATTATCTCATTTTATTTTATTTTTAAAAATCACATTATAATAAAGTTTAAAAAAAAAATGAATGTACTTCCTAAAAAAATATATTTTTAAATATATTTTTATTTTTGAATTATAATATTTAAATATTTTTTAGTTTAGCTTTTTTTTAATTATTAATTTCCGTCCTAAAAAATTATTTATCCTTTGATTTATTTTATTTTGAATTATAGTATATAAATATTTTTATTTTATTTTTAAATTATCAAACTAGTATTTAAATGTTTCAATTTATTTTAATAATTATTTATTTAATTTTAATAATAATTATTTCAAAAATTAATTATTATTAGTATAAGTTTTGTTTTTTCTTATTTAACTAGTTATTAATAAGTTGATTTTGAACCAATGAAAAATGAAAAAGTAAAACTTAATCTCTCTAAAGTGAACAAGTAAAATATTTAACTTTATAAAATTTAGAAATTATTTCTTGTGAACATGATTGGCTAAAAAGTTGTGTTATCAGTAAATTTTTAGGAAAAATGAAGTGACTATTATTTTTACTATTTTTTTTTTGGATTTTACTTGCTTCCATATGCATGTATTGTTTATTTATTGAATAATAGATGGAGCATTGATGCTTTTGGAGGGTGGACCCTTCCCTCTTGAGGATTTTCAAAGGGTATATCTTGTATTATCTTGTGTCTTTTCTATTTGATCTATGCATTATGTTTATTTTGTAAGTTTGTGTGCAATACTTTCCTCTTATGGAGTTATGTAGAAAATGGATTAAATGATCTCATTATTGATGCCATATTTCCTAACACTAACTATATATATTTTTCAAAAATCTAGATCAACCAAGGTTCTAATATTTCATTTCTTTTAGTAATCTCTATATTTTAAACACAAATGATAAGATTTGACCAAAATTTATTATTTAATCTTCAATGTTTAAAATTAAAAATTCAAACTTATATCTTGTCATGAACTGATATATTTATTTTTTACTTTTTTAAAGTAATTATTATAAATATAAAGTGTTATAAATGTGTGTAGTGACGCTGGCACGACACTCCCTCTAGTACCATGGGACTAGGGGGACTAGACCTCGTGACCTCTTGCCTGCAATAGGATACTTCAGCCAATCGAGCTAGGCCCTCGACCCTTTTTTTAATTATTATTATTAAAATAACTTCAATGATAATTAATAAATTCATTTTACAAATAGTCTTCATGAAATGTCTAATAATATATTTATATCATATTATTTTATAAATCTAAAATATACAATTATTAAGATTTACATATTTATATTAATTAATATTAATGTGTCATATATTTACTAATATTAATTATTTATTTATTTTTATAAAAGGGGTAAAAACTTTGTTGAAATTCAGAAAAGAGCATTGCAAAGAAAGCAAAGGACACAGGTCCCTAGAACTAGCAGGAAAACCAGAACAAAACAAGAAGAAGATCACCCATCATCACCACCCCTTCTATCTTCAATAAGAATTTTCTCCAACTCAAGACGAAGCGCTAGAGGAGCCACCTCCCACTCCTCAACTCTCCCGCCATCAATATGCTCTGAAGCCCATTTCACCAAACAATCAGCTGCCCTGTTCCATTCCCTTGGAATATGAACAAAGGTCACCACTTCCATCAACGAACTAACCCGCAAAATTTGATGAACCACACTAGCCAACTGCCAACTGACATCAACCACTTTTTGTTCAATAAGAAAATTGATCAAGACCTAGGAGTCAGATTCACAAATAATCCTTCTCCACCCCAAAGCATAAGCTTTCTCAAAGGTGCACAGAATCGCCAACCCTTCCACAAGGTTGATAGTTTGAGCCCCTTCATAGGCTGAAAAGAAGAAAATCACTGCACCTGAAGAATCCCTACCAATCCCCCCAATACTATCCTATCCCGAATTGCCCCTTGAGGATCCATCCGTGTTAATCTTCAACACACTAGCCAGAGGGGGATTGCCAACTACTGACCCTATGAATTTTCTACTTCGCCCGCCTCCCTCTCTTGACACACGCAGAAGTCAAGGACATCCCCTGAATCCCCAATCTCTCCACCACCTTTGCATCTCTTTTCTCCAAAGGAAATTCCACCTCACATTTGGCTTCCACCATCTCCTGAACCATGCCCAAAATTCTCTGCCAGACCTGCTGCACCAACTTCTTCTCACCACAAAAATTCTTGGTTCCGTTCTAACCAAATTTGCCATAGTAAGAAGATAGGCCCCACATACCACACTTCTTGCAAGAAAGAAGCCATAGAAGGAGGCCTACCCAATCCACGCCAAAACTCAATCAAGGAGGATGCATGAACACAAGGACTCTGCCAAACACCCCACCAAAAATGCCAAAGCAGGAGAGTAAAAGGGCAGCGAAAAAACAAGTGAGAAGCGTCCTCCTCGCTAGCATCACACAAAACACAAACAGAAGAGCCCTGGAAACCTCTCTCCCTAATATTATCCCAGGTCAAAAATTTATTCCAGGCCAGCATCCAAACAAAGCAGTTACATTTTGGCCAGAAAAACTTGCCCCAAACCCTCTTCCACCATTGCACTTCTTCCCCATCCAAGCTCTGAGACAATAACACCTGGTATCCCGAAGCAATAGTATAGACACCCTTAGGGTTAGGGGACTAGGCAAGCACATCTTCATCCTGAAGTGAGCTACACCGTCTATAAGAAAGGATACTTTGCAACTCAACACACTCCTTTGGCATACCAACATCCAACCAAGCATCAAGAGACTTCCATCTAGCCACCTCCAGCTGACCACAAGAAGAAAATGATTTAAAATCACTCTCCCATGTCCATCCGGATTCAAGAAATCGCTGGCAGAGATTCAACAAATTAGGATACTGAGAGATGATGGGGGAGATCCATCCCAAGAATCGGACCAAAACTGGACCTCATTCCCCTTTTTACAAATCCAAAATAAACCCCGCTTAATAAGTGCAGCCCCTTTTTTTAGAGTGCCCCAAATCACCAAGCCCTTCCCTACAAGGGGGTATCGAGAAATATCTGGCTGAGGAATCCCAGGGAAATACTTCTGAGAAAGAATCTTGGTCCAGACCTTATCTTGCTCAATACACCACCGCAAGTATAGTTTCACAACCAAAGCCACTCCAATTAAAGTTGATTGTTGTAAGCCCAAACCCCCATACTGCTTTGGGCTACAAACAACCTCCCATCTAACCAAACTCCATTTGGAAGATCCTAATCATCCAACCCATAAAAATTGTCTTGCCATAGCATCTAAGTCCTTAACAAATCCAAGAGGGGCCACCTGGAACATACACCTGTAAATGGGCAATGCCTGTACCACTACCTTGATTAATTGAACATGACCAACAAATGATAACCACCTATGAGTCCAGTGACTAACTTTCGCCCAAAATTTGTCTAGGATATTTTGCCATGAGTCCCTGGGAAGTCTGTCGACCGAGATAGGGATACCAAGATAAACCAGAGGGAAAGTCCCAATTTGAAATCTCAATATGTGAGCAATTCTATGTTGAATGGGGGTCAGAGTATTAAAGAAGTAAATAGAAGCCTTATCCTCATTAATTCGTTGACCTGAAGCAGTTAGGAAGACATCCAAAACCCTCCATAAATTAGAAGCTTCGCTCATTGTAGCCATACCCATCAAAGCAGTATCATCCAAAAATTGTAGGTGAGACTGTGGAGGCAAGTTGCCTCCCCACCGCCAACCCTAAAGGAAGTCAGACTCCACATTCCTTCTAATCAATCGACCCAAACCTTCGGCCAGAAGAATAAACAAATACACAGAAAGGGGTCCCCTTGGCGAAGCCCCCTCGAAGCGTTGAATAACTCAGTATGATCCCCATTAAAAGCACCGAGAAAGAAACTGAGGTAACACAACTCATGGCCCATTGAATCCACTCTTCCCCAAAACCAAAAGCACCAAGAACTTTCCAAAGGAAGGACCACCTGACTCTGTCATAAGCCTTAGCCATATCCAATTTGATAAACATTGCCTTATCTTTGGAACTGGCCATAGAATGAATGGTCTCAGTTGCAATAACGATTCCATCCAAAAATTTCCTACCCACCACAAAGCCACTCTGCTCCTCCGAAATCAGCTCTTTAAGCCCCTTTTTCAACCTAGCAGCAATTAACTTAGAAATAATTTTATAAATCACATTGCAAAGAGAGATGGGTCGAAATTGACTTAGCCTAGTTGCCCCCTCACACTTGGGAATGAGAGCAAGAAAGGTAGAGTTTAGAGCCCTTAACATCTGCTTATTTCGCTTAGATTCCTGAACAACTGCCAAGAGGTCAAGTTTGATAATATCCCAGAATTCTTGAAAAAACTCAACTGGGAAGCCATCCGGGCTAGGCGCCTTTCCTTTCTTTATCTGGAAAATAGTCCCTTCGAGCTCTTCAAGTGAGATATCACTCATAAGATGTTGATTCATTTCTCTAGACACTAGAGAGGGAATACAGGAAATAACCTGGTCTTCCTCAAGAAATCCCCCTTGCGAGTCCTCGCTAAAAAGAGAAGCAAAATATTGCATTGCCTCACTCAAAATTTCAGGGAGGGAAGAAAGCCGATCTCCCCTATCATTCACCAAAACAGAAATAGAATTGCCATTCCTCCTGGCTTTCACTGAATTGAAGAAAAAAGATGTGTTTTTATCCCCTTCCTGAAGCCACTCTATCTGAGCTTTCTGTTTCCAATACACTTCCTCTCGCGGCTCCCACTCTAGAGATTTTGCAACTCGTGCCTCGTCTTGCAACAGCTCAGTCGTCGCCCCATCCTCCCTTATCCTCCTTGTGATACCATCCAACTCAGCCTGAGCCAATGCCTGTGCATGGAAAACATTCCCAAAGCACTGACGATTCTAACGCTTGAGCTGATATTTGACAGATTGAAGTAACTTGGCGAAGGTATACATTGTCGTGCCATAAGCAGGTCTACCACTCCCCCACCAGTCAGCAACATAATCATTCAGTGAAGGGTCCTGCAACCACATAAGTTGGAACTTAAAAGAAGGCGTACGAGGTCTACGAGCAGAATCAATAGCCAGCTTGATGGGCCAGTGATCAGAGCCTCTCCAATCCAAGATCTCAAAACAAGTATACCATGTACCTCCATCCCAATAGCAGGAAACCAGGAACCGATCCAGTCTCTCCACAATACAATATTCCCCTACCCGACGATTGTTCCAGGTAAATTGACCATTGTTGGGCTTGATATCCACTAAGTTCAAAGAATTAATACTATCACGGAGAAGCAGTGTTGAGGGTTCCAGCCTTCTAGTACCACCCCGCTTCTCTGCCAACTTAGAAATAGCATTGAAATCTCCAGGCAAAATCCATGGGTGGCATTGCGACAAACTACAGACAAATCTGATATGGGATCACATAACCTGCTTACCCCAAAAATCAGTAGGAGCATAAATATTAGAAAAGAGAATAGCCTCCCCCATCTCAAAACTAGTAGCAATCATAGATAAAGAAGATTTAGAAGACATCCACCAACGAGGTTGGATCTTCTGCGGATTCCATAAACAAGCAACACCCCCAGAAGAGCCATGAGCACCAATGCACTAGCACTCTCCGGTCCTCCACAGTTTAGGTGCCAAACCAAGCATACTCTCAACAGATAACTTAGTCTCCTACAAAAAAAGAACATCAGGACCTTGACTTCTAACTAAATCATGAACCGCTTTTTGTCTAGGGCCGTTGTTCAAGCCCCTTACATTCCATGACAGGATAATCATTTCAAGGGACTCGAGAAATGAGAATCCAAGGTCTTTACTGACCCTTACTCCACTAAAGTCTCGCTTGCCAATTTAATCTTTTCCACATCCTTCTTTCTACCAGGTTTAGCAATTTTCTCCACCCCACCTTTCTTGAAATCTTTCTGCTAGATACCCAATTTAGGAGGAGGCTTGTTGATCCTAGCCGTAGTCGAACCCGCATTCTGCCCAGGAAGAGAAGACTCCCCCCCCGGCTTTCAGATTATCTAAAGGAGTCGGTTCCTCTGAAACCACCAACTGCTGATCAATATCCATGTGCAAACAAACATCACCATGCATATCCAAAGAAGAATCAAGAGTATGGCCCTCCTGAACTAAATCTTCACCTCCTTGATCCAAGCTCATCAAACCTGGGTTCACTTCTTGCTGGCTGAGATCATCCAAGATTTAAAACCTATTAAAAGAACCTTCATCATGCCTTTCCCTAAAGGTCCTTTTTTAACCTCGGTTCCTATTCGAAGCCTTGACTGGAACAAAACCATCAACACCTACCACATCATCAGGAGCAAGGCTCTTTCCCTTCTCATCCCCAAGAAGATTGCGAGGGGGTTGTGAAGGTTGGGACTCCACAGGCTTGTACCTTGGACATCTCCTCTGCAGATGACCATATTCATGACAAAGCTGATAGTGGAAAGGAAGAGTTTCATAATCCAATTGTTGCACCCAAGAATAAGATCCTGCACACATATCTATCGCATCAGGCAAAGGCCTACTTAAATCGATTTCAACACAAAACAGGCAAAAGTATTTACCTTTTTACCCAAGGTCTGTGATGAAATCCCAACTGGTTTCCCAAGCACCGAGGCAAGCAAATGCAGCACATCCTCCCGACATTCCACTGGAAACTGAGGTAAACAAACCCACACCATGACACGATTTGGAAGCTCCTCAGTAGGGTTAAAACATGCATGCCATGGCTTGATAAACAACCCCACCTTATTATTAAAATAAGGGCCTCCCTCAAACACCTTATTACGATCAACCATGCAATTAAAAGTAACCATGAAGTAATTGCTGGCGAGCAACATTATCTTCATTTCTCCCTTTGGCTCCCAAGTCCTCTGTGCACAAACCTCCAAAAACTGTAGAGAAACTCTCATCCCCAAAAAATTGCAATATAAAGAGTGATTTGAGTAATATTCAATGTCTTTAGCAATCATCTCAGATGGAACAACAAATTTTGGCCTCTCCTTGCAACGCTCGAGACAATCGTTAATCTTTGTGATCCGCGAACTGTTAAACAACCTTGAACCAGCAAACCCTGCCTATGAAGCAAATAGATTATTATCAAAAGTCTTCATTCCTTGATTTGGAGACTTCGCGCCTATCACTGCCCAAAAGTCCAAGTTAGGAACTACTGATGTCTCGCCCTTTGATAAGGCCATCAAACCCTATATAGGTAAATACAAAAACACCTACCAAAAGTGGATGGGAGAATCCCACCACACTCCCTCCTACCTTTCGCTGCACCAATACCCACCACACAATCCTCTCACACCCGTGCCGGGCAAAGAGAAAAGCACCACATAGAGAAGAAAGCAACGGTCACTAAACCCTGCGCACCCTACAACACCCACCACACTTCAATCCGCACCAAACAAGCTCGGGCCAGCATCACCATAGAGTCCCTGAAGGCAGCCGCACACCCCAGGCCATCACAGAGGTTCCAGAATTCACAGACAGAAAGCCAATCCAAGAGAGAAACAAGCCACGCACCCAAGACAACAAAGTAGACAAGAAAAACGAAAGCAAACCACCTGTAGACACAACAAACCCCCACCCAGCCGATGCAGAAGGTAGAAAGAGAACTCACAAACTAGGGCTTGGATACCCTAACTTGGTTGACGCGCTTGCAGACCATTTTTTTGGAGGATTTCATCATAAAATGAATAAATTTAATAATATCACTAATATTAATTATTTTAATGATAATTCATAAATTTATTTTTTTAAATCATTTATTAAATGTTTTATAATATTTTTTAGATAATATTATTTAATAACTCAATATAATTTATACTTACATTAATACACAAATTAAAAATTGAAACAAACATGTTATTATATTTATTTTACTTTAAAACTATTTCTTGATATGTGTTTCAAAATTATATAAATATTATTACAAATAATTATCATTGCATGTTTATGTTTTAAGTTCTTATAATACATTAAATAATTATAATTATAAAAAAGTTAGCATTAATAAATACATGTAGCTACCTTTTTATTCCATTAAGCTAGAATATAGACATACATTATCCTACAATTTACATTATAATGATTAATATATTATTTACATAATTTAAATAATAATTAACATAAAAAATATCTATTAAATTTGAACATTATTAAAATCACTACCATTTATCATTTAAAATACATCATTTTATATTTAACAATTATTAATACATCCTTTGTTTTTAACTATATATTTGCAAGTGCAACTCTACTTTTTACTAGGCTCAAGTATGTCATTTATTGTTCTTTTGCAACTATGAACAAATGTAAAATTTGAATAAGTTATTAAAGCAAAACTATTTACTTTACTATTTTGTATTCTATTGGCTACATTAGTTTGGTATTCTACTAACTAAAATACTAAAAGATATATTCATTGAATTTACAAATGGTTCAATCCGCTTGAATGTATTATTTATGTCTAAATCTAAATTTGTTGGTATATATTCCTATGTTTTCATGGTGCTTCTTTAGGCAATTATCATTGTGTTGAGGAATATCTTGAATTTCAAGGAATCTACAAATATCAAATTATTTGTATTGTATTTTTATAACTATGCAATATGTTGCATTTTTAAGGTTTCTATAATTTTCAAAATCCTTCATACAACCTTCTGTACTTTACAAAAAAATCATGCATGTAATAAACCCTTGGATAGCATTCGTATATTATTCAATATGATAAAAAAAATTAAATTTTAAGATAAAAGGGATTGACTTTTATTTGCCAGCAATACTTATCACCAATCTTTTGTTTGTTCAAATCCAACCTAGTACTATATTTGTAAACATGAATTTGTAAGTGGATTCCATATTATTCTAAATAATTGTAAAATTGCTACTTTTACATATGTTTATAGAGAACAAACAATTTTTTTTTTACTAAATAGACATTTGTAGAACAATTGAAAAGGAGAATAGCTATACCAATTTAGTTTACTATTGAAGAGTACGGTTAAATTTTCATTCAAATGCACTTATAACTATAGACCTTTACAAAAACACCCAAATTTAAACTCATTGCTAATGATAGAACATCTCAATGCATGTACATGTAAAAATAAAACCACGTTTCAATTTGTTATTCACTTCACCGTGTGAATATGCAACAAGTATAAGTATTATGAAAGTTTCGATTAAACCACAATATGATCCTTTTTTCCTCTTTTTTGAAAAGATTATACCTCCTTTACTTGTACACTATATACCAAAAACAATTGCTAAAAGATGTTTGGTTTTAGCTTTATTCTCTAGCATACAATCCACTATTTATTTTTAACCCTCTACTAACAAACAAATCTTTCCAATTTCAAATTAAATTTTGTACCCCATTTCAAAAATACCGCCTTCTTAAGACATACTACATCCTATTCATAAAATAATCAACACTAAAGAAAAACTAAACGAGGTTAAATGATAAGATTTTTTTCAAGACTTTATATATTATAATATAAAATATATTATATTATATTTAATTATATTATGTAATTAATATTAATATTACTATTAAGGGGTTGGGGCCCTTGCTCAGTTGGCTAAATATTTTCTGTTGGAGGAGGTTGGTCACGAGGTCTAGTCTCCCCCACCCCCGTGGTACCAGAGGGCGTGTCGCACCAGCGCTGCCGGTCACGTTAAAAAGTTTACCAAGCGCACTGCAGTTTATATGAGGTCGTGCTACCTGATTCCTTTAATCTAAAAAAATATATATATTACTATTAATAATATTTAGTATTAATGTTAATAATATTTAGTATTAATATTTATAATAATGAATATTACAAAATAATAGTACTAATATATTTCCTCTTTCATTTTATAATATAATATATTAATTGTTAAGAAATAATATTTTTATTATGTTTAAAAAAAAAACTAAGCAAAATTTTTAAAATGATATTATATTTTGACTTTAACAAATTTTTAAACAAACATTACCTCTTTCTTCTATCAAAACATAGTCTCCTCCATTCATATATATACAAAAATTTAATTACAAAATACTATTACTAATATATTGCCTCATTTTTATCTTGTAATATAATCTATTAATTATTAATAGATCTATTTCTATTATTTCTTCTAAAGAAGTATCAGAAAAAAGTTTTAAAAATATTATTATATTTTGACTTTAACAACTCTTTGAACTAGAGAATGACCCGGGCGTGAGGAAACCCTATTGAAAAACCTATTACCCTTGACAATGACCCGAGCGGGAGGAAACCCTACCTGGCGAACCGAGCAGAAGGCAACGGCGTCGTTGGCGGTGGTTTCCAGGGCAGTGGCTGCATTTCGTCGACACAACACTCTATTGCTAAGATGGCAACGTTGGAACCTAGATTTCAACAAGGGAGACTACCGAGTGGTGGGTTTATTCCTATTGGAAATGCCATCTCTGTTGATCTAAAAGCAAAGACGGTAGAGGAAATTGATCATAATGCTTTTGTGCTCTCCTTACATGGGGTGATTTGTCAGTTTAGGGGCTTTTGGCCTAGCCTCCCTCAGTCGTACTCCTCGATCTCAAAAGAATGTGAGCCTTTAATTAGTGGTAAAGTTCATATTTTCCCCATGGCTAAGGGGTTTTTTGTTGCTAAGTTTGACAATACTCAGGATAGAAACAAAATTTTATGTGATCATTTTTTTAGCTGGGAGAATAGATTTTTGTTGATGATTAAGACTTGGCATTATGATTTCAACCCCTCTTCTGAAACGTTCAATAAGATTCTGATTTGAGTTCGGTTGCCTAATCTTCCACTTCATTTATGGGTTGATCCTCTTTTGGAAGAAGTGGGTGAAGCCCTTGGAGATTTTTTGCTGGTGGATGATGAATCCTCTGATATTTTTCACTCCACTTATGCCCACATATTGGTTGAAATGGATGTTTCAAAAGGGTTGTCTGCTGAGATTTTACTTAAATCTTCTAAGGGTTATTGGGTCCAATCTTTGGACTATAAAGGGATTCCCTTCCAATGTAGAAGATGTTTTAAAACAGGTCATGCTGCTGCACAATGTGGATTTGAGAAAAAACAATGACAGCTACATGGTGGAAAAGTGCCTCTCAACAACACTATACGGTTGAGAAGAAATCTGAACATAGGAGTTTTCCTAAGGTGGTTGCGTTGGAATCACAAGATCTTAGGGCATCCTGTCTGGATGTCTCAAATGATGGGGTTGCTAATGTTGAGCAAGATTATCATGTTGAAACCCCTAAAGAGCGAGAGAATGGATCTCAGGTTGCCATTTTTGGTGATAGCGTTCAAGCTATCATTTCTAGTGGCTTTTCTTATACGACTTTGCTTGCAAGAAGGAATACTGATGAAATCGCTGAGACAGTGGTTGCAGGCACTCTTCTTCAAGATAATAGTGTGCTAGCTTAGCATGCTAAGGCAACACAAGTAGAAAAAGGCTGGATTACTGTAAAGGGCAAGAAAGCAAAATTCTCTAAGCCTTCTTTTGACATGACTCTTCGTTCCCACAAGAGTAGTTCTAAATGTAAATCTTGAAGAGTCTTATTGGGGGGCTAGTTTTTGGCAGGCTGTTCGTTTTGCAACTTTGTTTTTTGTTGTAAAGGGTTTCAGGTCCCTTCAAAACCTGCTTTTACCTTAATAAAAAACTCTTTGAACTAACATTACCTCTTTCCTATATCAATTTAACATAGTCTCCTTTTATATATATAATATTTTATGTATTTAAATGTTTTATTTATGTATGTATTTTATTTATTTATGCATATGTTTTAATTATGTATGTATTTTATTTATTTATGCATATGTTTTATCTATGTATGTATATATTTAAGTTATGTATGTATATATTTTATCTAGATATTTATATGTTTTATCTGTCTATGTATATTTTATCTATGTACATATATGTTTTATTCATGTACACATGTTTTATTTATGTATGTATGTTTTATTTATGTACATATGTGTTTTATCTATGTATGTATATGTTTTATTTATATATGTATATTTAAATAAAACATATACACATAAATAAAACATATACATATATATATACATAAATAAAATAAATACATATATAAATAAAACATATATCTAAATAGATAAAACATACATACATAAATAAAACATATACATACATAAAAAAGCATATACTTATATAGATAAAACATATACACATATAAATAAGACATACATACATACATAAATAAAACATATAAATACATAAATAAAACACATACATCGATAAATCATATACATATATAAATAAATCATACACATGCCTAGATAAATCATATACATACATAGATAAAACATATCAATATAAAAAAAAACATATGCATACATATATAAAATATATACATAAATAGATAAAACATATTCATACATAGATAAAATATATATACATAAATAAAACATAATGCATAAATAAAGCATATATTTACATAGATAAAACATATACACATAAATTATAAAATATGTGTAAATAAATAAAACATATGCATACATAAATAAAACATATACATATATACATAAATAAAACATATACATACATATGTTTTAAAGCAAAATAGTTAAAAATAATGGAATAATTTACATATCTGAGGATGTCCGAAGGAAGCCCTCGTGTGTGGGCGAAACGCAATGCGAATTGTCCAAAGGATGGCGAGGTTGGGAGATCGCAGCGAGGGGGTGAGCAGACATTGCAAGTTGCCTTGAGGGAAAGAAACATGTCGGATCCAGGAAGGGTGGTTGCAACACTATGGTCGGAGAGTGGCGAAAATGTTATGCCTTGTGCTCAGGCTCGACTCAGGAGACTCCCTCTATCCTGGGTTTTGACCCTTTGGGGCATCTAAGACTGGCCTGATGCCTGCAAACAATTTGGTGCCCCCTGTTTTGGATTTGTTAGCCTTTGCCGCGTGCAAAAACAGATTGAATCCTTATCAAGCTTGTTCTATGTTTTGTTTGGAGCAGATCAAGAGTGCAAACCCTTCCCCTTCGTGCCCTATATCTCTGCTTGATCTACCTTCCTCCCCAACTGAGGAGCCTATCCCTCATTCTTGCACATCTGCTCTTTCTTTCAACGATACGGAGGTGTCTTTCGGATGAACCTATGGATTTTAGCCTCCTAGACGGTTGCATTGAAGAAATCGCTGCAAACATTGGCAGTCGCTCCTTATTTTGTGATGTTTGCATAAGCGTCCTTCTATCGATTCCATCCTTGAATGGGCAAAAACTTCCTAGAGCAACTTGCTTTCCTCAAGGAATGAATATTTGGATTTTGGTTTTTTCTACTCACCTTCAACACTGTGGAAGACCGTAATTTCATGTTCCAGAATGGTCCTTGGTTTTTTGGGCATTTCGACCTCTTCATTTCACCTTGGACTCCCTTTTTCAATCCAGCTACTACTAAGATAACAAATATTCATGTCTAGATTAGGCTCTAAAACCTGCCTTTGGTGTTGCGGAAGGAGGATGTTATCAACAAACTAATCAACCATGTTGGTACTTTTGTTATGTTGGATTCTAAAGCGGTGGCTCTTGATCGCAGATTCTATATGGTTTGTACTATGGTCAATATTTCCAAACCCCTTCCACACTCTATTAGTATGCACTCTTCTTTGGGCATTTGGACTCAATTTTTGAATTTTGAAGGATTGCCTTATTGCTAATTTTGTTGCAATAAGTTGGGCCACAAAGTTGAGGCTTGCTCTCTTCAACGCAAGGATGGGTCTTGATTTGTCAACCTTAAAAAATGGGTTAAGAAAGGTGGCACTCTGAATGCTAATTTCATATTGCAGAACCAAGGCAAGTTTTAGGATCCTCAATAGGTTTCAGGATTGGAACATGTTCAACCTACAGAGCCTTCCCCTCTTCCAATTATTGTTGTCCAAGATAATATGTTCGATACCTCTCTGAAGTTGAATGTTGATAACTTTGAGTCTGATGGTACCTTCTTTTTTATGGATGATCTAGATAATCCAAACCATGGTTGTTTTGAGGATGACCTAGTCTTGGAATCGCCTCGTAAACTTGGGATCTCTCAAACAATGAGCAATAAGTTGAAACCTGAATGTGGTTCGAGGAGGAAGGGAAGGAAGATAGACATTGAATAGCTTCAAATGGAAGGCATGGAAGCTGTTGAGGGGGGCACCCAGTGGACCATGGATAATCTCTTCTCCTGAAACAACAAAAAAGCCTAATGGCTTTGTTTGGAATCCTTTTCTTTTGAGTTAGTGTTTGTGTTTATTCATGGTCTCTGCCTAATTCTCTATTGATGAAATTTTGTTTATTCTTAGTTGTTGGGACTCTTTGTCCTATCTAAGTTCTCTAGGGTATCTTCCACCCTTTTAGTCATGTTTGGAAGACTCTGTAACTTTATTTTTTCTATGTTTTAATAAAGGGTGTGGGCCCTCTTCCCACAACTTACGAAAAAAAAAAGAATATACATACATAGATAAAATATATACATACATAAATAAAACATATACATACATAGATAAAACATGTACATACATAAATACAACATATACATACATAAATAAAACATATACATATATAAATAAAAATATATATACATACATAAATAAAAATATACATAGATTAAACATATGCATAAATAGATAAAACATATACATATATAGATAATCAATAAATTTGCTCAAAAAAATTTATTGAATATTTTATAATGTATTTATATAATATTATTTTATAAATATAAAATATACAATTATAGAATCAATATATAACATTTACATAATTATAATAATTAATATTAATGTCATATCTTGTAATCATTATGAACCAACATATTATATTTATATTTAGTAATTAATTATATTTATAATAATATTATCAATACAAAAATTAGAAATTATAACAAACATGTTATTATATTTATTTAATTTTGAATTTTTGAACTCTAAAATTTAAATGTATATCTTGCTATTTTTATGAGGTAACATATTGCATGTTTATGTTTTAATTTTTTATAATATATTAAATAAATATAAATATAAGGTGTTATTACTTTATCCAACATTAATAAATGTATGTAGTTATTATCTTGTTCCACTAAGCTAGAATATAGGCATGCAATATTTTAAAATTTACACCGTAATGATTAATATACTTTAATAATTAATATTAATGTATTGTAAATGATAATGTAAATTTTTTTATTAATATATTAACACTTACAAAATATATCTAAATTGTACCCATATGTAGCTTTCATTTCTTATTATTAAGCTAAAATATAAACACGCATTATCTTATAATACAAGCATAAAATATCCTTCAATATAGACATATAGTATCCTGCAATATAGACATTGGTTATTATGAGTGTTGTATTTTCTATTGATTTAATTTACTAAAAATAAATCATGTTTACAATAATTAGTTTATTAATTTAATTTAATCAAATTTAGTGTATATGATCAAAATTTATATTCTTAGTTTAAAATTAATATTTTTATATTAAAATAAAATTATTTTTAAGAAATATTTTTAATGAAAATCTAATAATATTTTTATATATTATTGTTTTATAAATCTAAAATGTACAATTATAAGATCAATATATTAACATCTACATAGTTTTAATCATTAATATTAATGTATTCATAATTATGTAAAGTTTTTAATATGTTTAATTTTTTATTTGTATATTGATTTTTAATATATTAATAATATTTTTTTTGCATTATTTATTTATTTGAGCTAAATTTATATTCTTAATTGAAATTTTAAAAATATATATTAAAATTATTTTAATAATCATAAAATAAAATAAAATATTCATTAAATATTTTATAATATATTTAGATAATATTATTTTATATTTAAAATATACAATTATAAAATTAATATAATTTATATTTATAATAATATTATTAATACACAAATTTAAAAAAAAAAACAAACATTATATTTATTATTTATTCTTGAATTTTTAAAATTTAAAATTTATATTTATATCTTGTGATCATTATGAACCAACATATTGAATGTTTATGTTTTATTTTTTTTATAATCAATCAATCAAGTTACAAAGGTTTTTGAAAAAAATCAATTACTCATCAATATTTTACAATATTTATTCTAATAAACATACTCAATGTCAACTATGTCAACCATAGTTGCATTTAGTATGAATCAAACTCAAGGTCAAAGTCAACCCTAACAATTATAATATTCTTAAACCTAGTAAAATCATGATACATTCAACTTGTAATAATTTGTTGATCTCAAACTATTATGTAGCCAACCTTTAAACTATTGTCATGACTCATTCATCAACTACACAACAAATACTTGTATTACAATCGTACAAAAATAGGTACTTGCCACTGTGTGACTACAATACATATGACTTGGAAGAATCTATTATTTCAAACTATTATCTAACTCTCCTAATTGATATTTCACAAATAATTTATCAACTAACAACAAATACAATCATTGCAATACTAGATAGGAAAGTATCACCACTACATGACACTTGTTTCAAACTATCATCCAACTTGCCCCTAATTAATATTTCACAAATAATTTATCAACTAACCAACAAATACAATTACTACAATACTAGATAGACAAGTACTCATACTACATGACACTTGTTTTCATCAAGTAACAAATATTTTTATAATTATTTTAAGTATTAATTATAAAGTTTTATAATTCCAATAGAAAGATATGATAATAAGAACAATAAAATTAAAAATCTTTAAAACATGCTATCAGAACTGTTCCAAATGCCCTTCAAAGGCTACTTCTCTATACCCAAAGCTTTAAACTCAACACCACCCTTAAGAAATTTGATATGGAGAAATATCTAAGTAATAAAAGAAGACAGTTCATTCATTTAGCAATTGTACAATATGCTAGAAATAAGTATCTTCACGAGAGCCTTGAAACAAGTCTTCACAAATGTTGCTTTCAAGACAATGAGCATTTAAAGGTATTCTAATGACATTCCAATTTTGCTTTCAAATATGCTGTTTGTTCTATATTTACAATCCTCACTTTCTCTTACATTTTCATTCATATTTAACTAAAATTCTAACATACCATCTATGACTGTGCTCTAACCTTATTTAGATTCATACATTTTAAGATGCAACATCAAACTCTGGCAGACAAATATATAGATCTAGACATCCGTCCAATAATGCATCTATATATCTAACTGTTTGTGCACACAAACATATACTACATTTATATAAAGAAATGAATATATAAACATATAGGCACTGAAGGACACAAATGGCAAGCACAACAAATGGAACTTTATAGAAGAAAGAACAAATTTTAGCAAATGTAACAATCAAAACTTGAATAAACAAATGAAAGCAAGAAAAACATCTTAACACAGCAATGTGTCTCGAGTTGCATTGCCTGTTGTTGTATTTACCCTGCAAGTCACCAACATGTGCAGGTGATTCATAGAGATTTTGATCAAAACTGGTATTGTTTCATTCGGCTGTGATTAAAAAATTAACTTACCCATCAGCAATATTGCAAAGGTATCGACGTTGGTCATCCCGCAAAGGTACATCCGTAAAATCTACATGGTTTTAGAGCCATAAAACACGACAAATAACTGTAATGTGTTAGAAAAAGGATCATAGGTCAAACGAAATAATAATAAATAATAAGCATTTATTCACAGCTTACCAGCTCCATTAATATTTGATCCCTTAAAAGACGTATTGCCAGTGACAAGTGCACCTTCCAGATTTGCATTACTCAAATTTGCCTGTGCACCAGCGAAGTGAAAAAACTAATGCATAAACTAAATAAGGCCTAAAAAATGGCATATCAAGCCACAGAGATGTACTAATTGACTGATTAAAGAAGGCCTGCACCTTGTTTTCTATTTATTTGTTTATACAATAATGAAATTAGGCACAAAAACATAAGGAGTGGAGCGGCGAAGTAACAAACATTAAAGTTCTAGATTGAATCACAAGGTTCTGGACGGCACTTTGAAATAATCCCCATATGATTTATAAATGACTGTGTTTTAATATGTTTGATTACCCAACTCAAAATTTAACATAACAAATGTCCACAAAAGAGAGGCTGATAGTGGAAATTAAAATGTATAATTTATGTCAAGTTATTAAGACAAATTAAAAAGAAAATCAGTACAACAAACAACTGTTATAGACTGCCTTCCATGTATGAAAACATTAATCCATAGTCAGCAATTCTATAAATAAAAACAATTCACAATGCATGTCTTTTCTCCACTTAAATAAAACTATACCACCTTTTGTCTCTCAAATTGTTAGCATATTCCGTGATAGAAACAAATTACAGATCGCACGGAACAGATATAAAATTTCTAGCTTTCTGTGTACACGGAAAAGAGGTACAGAAAACATTGCATAGAAATGAAAGATAAAATACATCCACAAATGAGATGCAAATGTTTACATAAACAATTATTTAGAACAGCCCTCCATAGAGCAAATTTTCAGCCTAAAACCATCATTTCCACACCACCTATTTAATCAAGTTCAAGTAGCCTGTTTCAATAGAACATTACTACCACTCCAAGCAAGCAATCCCCTCCCTACACGGGGATTCTATAGAAATTAGCAGGCATGAACCTTTAGGAACGAAGAGATTAAGCTTTTACAAGATAAGAACAATGTGAAAAAGTAAAAGAAAAACATATGATCGTGCCCATAGGCTATAACTTTATTAAAATTCAATACTCAATGATAAAGCAATAGGTTTGGATGTGCATATATTCACATCAAACACATATCCAACAGAGGCTGACTAAAAAAGGCGCCTAGCCTAAAATTCATTAGAAGGTTCTTAGACAAGATTACAAACTCCAACATCCCCCCTTAAGCTTGACTAAGGAGTTGGATCAAGACTGCTGTGGAATGTCCCTCCAGTAACCAGATATGAACTGATACCATAGGCACTTTGATGGGGGAAGCCACAAGAGGAACAATCCATGGAGAGATCTGGTGTCACTCTTGAAGGCTGATCAAAGGAGCTTGTCATCTTCAGTCTTCAATCAGCCTTTAGAAGTTTTCTTCAAGGAGAGATGTTCCACAATAGTCTCAATGATCCAACTCCCTAGGCAAGTCTAAGGGGTGATGTTGGAGTTTGTGATCTTGTTTGAGGATCTAATGAATTTTAGGCTAAGTGCCTTATTTAGACTGGCTTGGCATATATCCAAAAGAGGCCAATCTAAATAAGGCATTCAGCTTAATATTCATTAGATGGTCCTTAGACAAGATTACAAACTCCAACGTCCCTTGATTGGGGAGATGGATTACTAGACGATTATAGAATGTCCCCCTGTTGATGTGTTTTTCGTGACCACACCAACGCAGAATAAAGTCGCCAACGGCTTCCCTATTCTCTCTTGATCAAAGTATTCTGCACGCTAAGATTGCAAGAAAGTTCGTGCGTTCAACTCCAAGGTTCTTTCAGTGCGAATAGGCTTAGTTTGGCTCGATGTGATTTGCTAGTATTTCAAGGGGACTTACGGAATTGTTCGGCAGCGGAGAAAGGAATTCAAATGCTCGAAGGATTTGTCTATGAAGCGCGGGTTTCCTATTCTAACCAGAAAGTACTGAATTTAAAGTGGTGTAAGGGTTTAGAGAGTCTAAATCTATTCTAAGTGCGGGATATGGAGCTCAACTTCAGCAAACTTCAACCAAACTTCGCTTTGCCTCACCTCGGACAGCTTCCACGGAGTCGGTGCAATCTTCAGGAGAGATGACTAAAGATGTTCAAACCACCATTTGACATGAAGATACCATCACAACGACGCATACCGCCATTCAAACTGTGATTGAAGTTAAGTACATGATATTCCAGTTGACCACGCAAGGCGCATTCACCATTAGCGAATACACTAGTGGTATGGATAGACGAAGTTGCTTAGATCAAACACCACATTCCACAGCTAACATCTACTTGCATGAAATGAAACTTATTCTACTTTAAGTCACTACTTGAATCAGAAGGACGAAGAAACCTTGCTAGCTACTCACAACAAAGACGAAGTTCACCATCAATGAAAAACTCTTTTATTGAGAGAGTGTTCACAACAATTTCTTACAAAGTTTTCAAAGGGAAAACTTTCCCTCTTCTTCAAACTACACTATCAATCTATACTAAGCTACTTCTAAGTTGTTCCTCTACTCTAATTCTACTCTGATCTTCTCTACTGTCTACTGAGTTACAAATGAGGGGGACTCCCCCTTTATATAGCTAGCCAAGTCCCAAAAGACGGCTAGGGTTACAATCAATAGAGTGGCTAAAATCGTGCCACCTCAGCCCTAACCCTAAAAACTGCCAGTAGGGAGTGGTACATTAAATGAATCAAAGATTCCCACTCACTCCCAAAAATAGCAAAGGCAATAAATGCCCACAATCAGTCTTCTAGAAGATTCCGCTTGTAGACGCATTCATACTGTCCTTGATCTTCTTTCTTGACGTTGCTCTTCAACTTCTTTGTCACTTGAGCTAACACTTAGCCAATTTCTTGCAACTTTTTCTTCCTTCATGTGAAACTTATAATTTTATCTACCTCTGAAGGTTGTAATATCATCGTGCTTCACCACTTCAAGTCATCGTGCTCTGGCCTCGACATTCCTCCTGCAAAACAAGCAAGGAGAGAAGCATTAGAACACTTCATAATGTAAACTTAACTCACTTACCAGGATTTTCATGCTTTGATCTCCAAGCGTTCATCGCCAACTTCGTGTTCAAGTTCATGCCTTCTTCATGATCTTCCAACATCTTGACTTCAACTGCATCTTCAAGAAATTCATTTCACCTGCTGGAGCTCTGACAACTTTGATTTTATTCATCTCTGACTCAAGAAAACTATCTTCACGAAGAATTTGAGCAAATTCACCTAGGCAGTTCCTTTCAAATTCATCGTCTGGAGAATTTCACCTTGAAAACACATTTTCTTCATTTTGCCTTAGAAAATTTTTAAAATTTCCCTTAGGAAAATTCATCAACCTGGTGCCCATTTAAAATTTTTATCTCGGGATTCTCGGCAAGCTGTGGAGGACCTTAAAATCCATTCCTCAACAGAAATCATCAATACCCAGAAGAAAATTTCCATCAGAACACGTCAAACTCATGGGTGCACAACGAACGGGTTCATTTGATTTTCTTGAATTTTGAACTTTAGAAAATTATTTCCCTGTGAAATTTAAATCCGTTTTTCACATCTATGAAAATCCTGTTGTTCTGGCTTGAAAATATTTTTAAATCCATCCTGCAATGCCAGCATCTTCTGACCTCATCACTGGTGACTTCACTCGGACTACAGGAAAATTCACCATCTCACCAGACTTAGGCGTTTCTTTAAGGGAGAAAATATTTTGTGCCTTAGAAAATTTTTTAAATCATCCTGAAAAACTTGCCTTAGGAAATTTTACTCAACTCTGTCAACTTTGCCTGTGAAAATATCAACTTCACTCAAAAAAAAATTCATGAAGGCGCCTAGCATATTTTATTTCTCACTCACCATTTGCATTTTATGTTTGCCCAGCATCACCTTATGTCTTAGGCGCGTTTGGCTCTTCATGAGGAATATCCAACTTGTCTAGCAATATTTTTGTTCAAATCTCCACCTTATACACTTGGGCGCATATTATACTTGTGAAAGAATAACATTTCTAACGCCTAGGCACTACCTTCACAAATCATCTTGCAATATTTTCTAACATGTATCACCTTGGGCGCATATCACTTGAAGAGGGGATTTTTTTATTTATTTTTTTTAAATCATGCCTTAGCATATTATCTTCACCACGCCTAACATCTTGTTTTCACACTTCACACACCTTAGGGAAATTCTCCAACATCCACCACCTTGGGCGCATTTAGCACTTGAAGAGGGATGACGCCTAGCATTTACCAAGCTTTTACCATGCTTTGAAGTATCTTTCACCTTATTCACCACCTTGCATTCACTTTTTACACCACAACTTGGGCGCATTTGAGCTAGGGAAGAGGATGACTCTTCAACTTCACCTTTTTCGTCTTCACATGCTCTGTTTTGGGCACATTTTCATGTAGGTGAGGGATGAACTTCTTGACTTGTTGACCCTCTTCTCCCTTGGGTGCATTTTGGCCTTGCTGGTGGATGAAACTCATTGACCACTTTGACTTCTTTGTCTTTTGGGCGCATTTCACCCTTGCTACAGGATGGGCGCATTTAGAGGGGTGAGGAGGACAAATTTCATACTTAGAAAAAATTTCCAACCTTCTTCAAGTTGGGCGCATTTTGCCCTAGCTACTGGACGAGTTTTGTTGACTTTTCTTTGACTTTCTTCTACTTGGCGCATTTAGCCCCTGATGAAGGACGAACTTCATACTTAGAATTTTTTTGAACATGCTACTTCTTTGGGCTGGGCGCATTTTGCTATGTGTGAAGGATGAAGCTAATCACTTAGATTTTATTCCATGTCATCAAGGCGCATTTTTCCTAGGAAGCGGGATGAAGCTTGCCTTAGAAAATTTTCTTGAAGTCATCCATTTTAAGCTGGGCACATTTTGATGGTGGTGAAGGATGAACTCCAGACTTAGTCCTTTTTCCTGACTTCTGCCAACTTCACGTCGTCTTGCTATTTATAGTAAGCCCCTCAATTTTCACACTTCCGAGGCTCAGATTGCTTTGAAATTTTAAACACTGGGTCTTCGCGACTCCATCAATCTGTCGACACTGCCATTCTGAGTCGGCCTGCTATTTTTAGCCCATTTTTGAAGGTGATTTACTATAAATAGTAACTGCTTGTTTCTGAAAGCTCCATTGCTCCGATCGACTTGAAATTTGAATGAGGCGCTCCTCACCACGTGACCTTACTGTCAACATCAACGCATGCACCTAATTTACTATTTTTAGCCAGTTTCCAAATTGACTTACTATAAATAGTAAGTGCTCTGTTCGACTTGAAATTTTACCAGCAGATAGCCTGAAGGATGCTGATCGCGGTGGTTTACACCGGTTTTCGAAAATTCTGACTTTTGACCCCTCTTTTCAGACTCCAAAGTTGGAAACCCTGATTCGCTCTGCATGCACATCAAATGATCACTGTTTGTCTGCGTTTCGGTGCATTGCGATCAGCCGTGATTCTAAATCGCGGAAGCCGACGGACGCCAAAAATAGTAAGTTCCTTACCGGTGATTATTCCATTTGCATGTCATACCACTGCGCAAGCTCTCGAAAAACCCATCAGGGAATTATCTCGACATGCAAAAGAAACCACGACATGCAAACGCTAAAAATAGCCTCGGAAGACTCAATTAAAGTTGTCGTCCCATTTTGCATGTTATACCGTTGTAAGGTCTCGAAAAGCCTGAAGGAATATCCGACATGCAAAGAAAAACTCTGCATCTGAGCCCTAAAATTTGCTCCGGAAGCTGAACTGCTAAAAATAGTAAGTTGTCTGTTTCAGCTCAAATTTTGCCAGTGAGCAGCCCGATGTGTTATGGACACAATGACTGTTAAAACTCCGAATGTGCTGACGGATTGCCTGTGATTGCACACTTACTAAAAATAGTAAGTAGCTCAGAATCTGAAGAAAATTTGCTGAGAGCCTGCTGGAGCACACTGACAACGTTAGGCCCAGATTTGAATTTACTCACTTCATTTGACCCCAAATTGGCAAGGAAGCTCAAAACCCTAATTTTCAGACTTGGCCAAACTCATGTTTAAACTCAGTGACGGGCTCAATCCCGAAAAGACAGATAGTAGAAAAGAGAGACAACGACAAAACAAACGAAAAGCAAAGCCAAAATTAGGGGGGTCCCCATTTGCAATGGGGTGATGTGTGAAAAACGTCACAACACCCCCCTTGAAGGACACTCTTGATGGATGATCAAAGATAGAAAATGAAGAGATTAACCTTAGCTCCAAGTCTGAGTCAAATATATGATGTCACTCCTTAAGCAGTATGTACTTGACAGTAAGCACATCTTGAAATAAAACTAGTTTCTTATTAAAGGATATTCTTGACTGCCTTAAGATGACACAATCTATTAGATACCTTTGAAATCCTTTGCTAAAATGTGACATAGTATTTCGACCCACCTAAAGATGGCTTATTCACAGCTCCACAAGTGTATGTATGTAGAAACCCTAGTTTCCCCCATTTCTATCTTTGATTGTTTTTCTGATGTTTTTATGAAGTTTTGGTTTTTTTAACCGTTTTTGGGTTTTTGCATGTATATTGGAAGAATGCGATTTCTTGAAAGAAATGATATAAAAATCTAAAATAAATTTAATGCTTCCAAATCTAGCAAATGACTCCGTAATCAATGACTAATGCCTTGTATTATTTTTTTCTCGACAGTTACAATAAAGAATCTCAGTTCTAGAGGCTTAAATAAGATAAAACAATAATCAAATGAACCTGACTTTTGCTGCAGCTGAGACAGCCTTATAAATGGTACGGCTGCAATAAATGTCTATTTGTTTCTCCACCAACTGCCAGATAATTGCTCCAGATATTGATGCGCCCACTGGGTAAATGCCAGAAGTCCAGAGTAGAAGGCGTTTTGTGCTGAGCAAGAAAAATACAGCCTTTATTGAAGAGTACGACCAGTATACAGCAGTGATAAATGAACAATAGATCCCTTCTCCCTCTGTGTAAAGGTTGCAGACTAATCCAGACACTGTAACGCCTCAAATGGTGATGATAGATGGCAAAGACGAGAGGCGTTTTGCTCTCTCTTGTAAATACGCCCTTTCCAAAGATGGTACGGCCTGGTATAGCAGCTGTACGGCCTTGGAAACAGCAACCAGCAATTTAAAGAAGTACGGCCTCTGTTTAAATCTCCAGACCCAAAAGAAATAGGCGCCTACTGTAGAAGACTCCTCCGAATGAAAAACTTCTCTGAAACCCTGATAAGATAAACTTCTGCGAAGCTCTGTAATTTCTTCTGAATGAAGAAATCTCTCAACTGGCAATAAATCAGATGTTATTTCACACCCTCTGAATCGCTCTCACTGGAGATGGCTCGTTCTCCAATGCGTTCGAGACTCAAACCCTAAGGTTCTGTGCTCAGACAAAACTTGATCAGTTTTCAATAAGTCAAATATGCATAATGGCTCTTTTTCCAAGGCAAAGCCTATATTCTCCTCAAAAGGGCGAATTCCTTAATAATAGGGAATTTTAAATAATTCAACTTTTATTCTTTTAATAATTCAATAGTCTCAGCCAAATATTTTAATATAATTTTAAATGTCAATTTGGCCCCCTCTCTGATGATGGCGACCCCCTCAAGCAGAATCACTTAAGTTATAATTTAATATTATAACTTTATATTATAATCCTTAATTAATTAATATTTAATTAATGCAATTAAATATTAATATTTCCCTCGTTACTCATCCGATGACTGATCCGTCTAAAGTCGATTAACACCGGCGATTCAACGCTGCCAAAGCCATACTGCTAAAAATAGCAGGGGTCCCACTGCCTGCTAGGAACTGCTAAAAATAGCAACTTCTGCAAGAAGTCTCCGATCGAGCCCAAACGAAAGCCTACTGATCAAAACTGCCAATCTGACGCTGAGCCAAACTCCGGAATGACCCTCTATCCAACCTATCAGCCTACGAGGGTCGCATAATAGGCTAACTCTTACGAACTCTGATGCTCGCCAAAAATGGGGGCATGACAATGTATGATGCAATCCACAAACTAGGATGGATATTCCATACCTTAGCTTGTCAGCTATAAATTTAAAAAGAGGATTTAAGTAAATCAATTGAACATGAATGAAGAGAAAGCAACACACAAATGGAAGACACAAGGAGTTTGCTAGAGAAAATTGAATTTCAAGAGAAATCTCAACAAGAGTGGGGTCCAATGGCTTCCTCTTCCACTATGTTCAATCTAAATACAATTGTAGGCCTCCTGGGCATATAACAAGCAAGAACATAAAATATTCTTCCCAAGGTTAGTCACTAACTCTCACACTTCCCTCTTTGTTCTGCTACAGCCTACTCACAATCCTAACTGATCACACTAGGACTGAAAATTCAAGCTTATACATCATTTGGATGCTTCTTATAATGTTTGTTCACATTTACAATAGTTATTTATGCTTCTAAAAGCTTGCAAAACTGTTGAAAAAGATGCTAGGAAGAGGGGATATGAGGATTTTTGAACATCATGAGCTGTTTTATTGTCAAGGGATGAAACTCTCGCTTTCAATAGACCAAAGACATTGTAGTCGCCCTGGCAGTTACAAAAGCACCACATGCCAAAACCAGCAATTTTCCACAAAAACCAAAAACTACTCTATTTTCTGCCTTGAAACACCTACTTCCTTCAATGAAGGTGTCCCTCGAGTTATGACCCTTTTCACCATGGGGTTATAGCGTGACATAACTCATGTTCCCATGTGTTTATAGATCACACCTCAATATGGAGGCTTGGATCCCCAAAATCCAAGTCGACTTAGAAAATGATGGATGGCACCCTCAATCAATGACATCGCTACTGCCAAACCCTACACGACTCTAACCAAGAGCCTAAATTGTTAGAGTGCTTGAACTAGATGGAATAGCTATACCAACAGTGGCTTTCCTCCACTCAATAGAAATGATCCTGGTGCATTTGTTGAGCATTTTACTGGCTTGAATATTGTGGACCTGAGACTGATTGGATTTGCCATTGTGGGCAAGAAAAATGAAGTTTTGATCATCCTTGACCAAGTGGTATTTGTTTTCACTTTTCCAATCTGTAATAAACAACACTAATATATCTAGGGGCTGCCAAAAATGACTCCACACAAATCCAATGGAAAATCTTTCAACACTTCATCAATAAAATTTTCATTAACAGCAAACTTCAATTAGCATTGCCTGGTAATGACAAATCAGCACCTTTCTTGATCCAACCCAAAGCATATCGCTTGGTGTGTTGAACCAATTCTAAACCAAGATTATCAACCAACTATTGAGAAATGAGGTTACCTTGAGAAAAAGAATCAAAAAGTGCATCAAAGTTACCATTCATAACCTGAATCTCAATGCTAAACAACTATGTATGCTACTTTTGCTCTTGTGCCTAGGTATGGAAACTAACCTACTTTGCAGTGCAAGATATTTTAGAATCAATCTCTAAACTACCTTCAATTTTTTTCCACTAAGGGCAGGCATAGCAATTTTTTACCTTTCTAACCCTTCCCATGTGGATGCATTTTTTGGATAAAGCTTCCATCAAGTCGAATATATATCATCATTAACATCACAATGATTGCAATATTGCAATGTCCCCTTTTTAGCTCGTTCCAGTTTCTTGATGGTTTAGCCTATTAGTTGACCCTCATAGGCTCATGCAAATGGTTAGAGGGTCTTGTTTAGCAGATATCATAGTGGTTTCTTCTCTAGAGCTTTGGGTGGTTCAGGATTGGCCTTCGTTTGGTGATTCAGGACTCAGTTTCACACACTATTTATAGTAAGTCAGCAGCTCATGAGAGTCCAGTGTTTCTATTTATAGTAAGGCACCTGGGCATGTGGCGAGTTCAGTATTGATCCCAGTTTTCAGTTGGCCTGAAGAAATAAGGATTAATGTGCAGGTTATATTATTTAATTATTATTAAAGGTGACTTTAATAATAATTAATCATTAAAAGTATATTATAAAGTTATATTATAACTTTATATCTAAAGGGGCCATTTAATGACCTTAAGTGCATTTAATGAATAATTAAACTGGGCACCCACTTTGAGGAATTATTAATGAAGTTATTAAATGCACATTTAATATTATTATTAAATGATTGAAAAGAATCTTCTAGAGGATCGACATCTTCTTGGAGAAAATTATATGAAGGGATCAACCAAGCTCTTATTATTCATCCAGGATTTGATATTTGACTTTGAAGTGTTTTGTTGTGGAGAAGAGAAAACCTAGGGTTTCTGCAATTTCTACAATTCTTGATCATTGGGAACAAAAACTCTCATTGATTCACATACCTGAAATTGTGAAAGATCTTCCAAAGGATTGCCCATGGATTGGCTTCATTCAGGAGTCAATATTGCACTTTTTGGTGGAGATTGTTTGAAAGGGTTTTGAAGATATTTTGTGTTGTCATTGGAGGTCATTTTCAGATTGTGAGGGCGTTGATTTGAGGAACACTTTCAGTTGGTTTGGACTTGGAAAGGAGCTGATTTATTAAGCATCAATAAATATCATTTGAGAGGTTCGATTTGGAGATTCATTGAAGAGCATTTTCAGTTCAGACTTGCATCGATTTCTTCATGCCATACGATTTGACAAGTTCTGATTTATACTCAGTCAGCATCGAGGACGATTTTGATATCATATTCTCAATGGGAAATTGTGGCACTTCAATCTGAATCGCAGCAGCTTGGAGAAGCAATTTGCAGTTACAAGGCATGGTAAAATTGTGGCCCCAGCTTGAGATAGGTGCACATGATAGAGGCACCATTTTGGGTAAGAGAGCAGATAAAAAACCAGAGATAAATCTGAGGGAGCACTAGGGATTAAGGAGGAAGGACGCAACAGTTTGAAGGCAAAAATCATCATCAATAAGGAGCTACGAATCATCTTATGATTGCTGCCAGCAAATTACCAGGTTCTCCATTTTGTATTCATGTTGCATTGCAAATGTGTTGTATTCATTCGCTGCCTAGACAGCTTATAAGCATTGTAGTTTCAGTTGCATAGTGTTTAGGATGCAGTGTTGAAGGTCTGATCACTGTTTTTGACAGCCACATTATTGTAATTGAATATCCAAATTGTAATCAGTCAATCACATGCTCAATAAAGGGAGGAATAAGGTTGCATATCTATTGTTTGAAAATATGCCATTGGTCATGACTAAAGTTTTCAGTCATTAGTTCGCATGACAAGTGTTTGGGAAAATGTCTAGGAGTATCTTTCATGATAGTACAATCACATACATTCATTGAAAGGCTACATTTAGTTATAGCTTGCATACTACTTTATTACAATTATTTAGATTATCTCTTTCACCATGTTTTCAAGCATCTTGTCATCAAACACAAACTGAAAACACAAACAGCACGCTCAGATTTTGCAAAATAACTGTTTGACAATATCCCTCAAGGCTCAAATTCAAAGAATAATCATTAGAAGTGCAGAAATACAGTTGGGGAGAACATAGGGTTCTTACAGTGGTATCAAAGCTTTGATCTTGCCATCCTGGAGGGTTAAAGTTTCACATGCAACCACAAGAGGGTGGCACACAGGTATTATACTCGCAGAAGGGCAGCACAACAGGAAAATCAAATTGGGGGTACACAACCAAAGATAATGGGTGATAGAAGGAATGGTAGCCCACCTAGAAATGAAGCAAGAAATAGAGAAAATAATGAAGCAAGGGAGGCAAGAGAAATCATCAGAAACATGGCAGTAGCGCAACAGTAGGTTGCAAATGTTTTGCAGCAACTTACAATAGTTTTACAACAAATGAATCCTCTTGGAAGAAAAAATCATGAATAGGATGACAATAGAAGTGTGGTTGGGACTTCCAGGGCACAAAAAAAAATAAAAAAAAATATTCTTTTATAGTCCACGAATACCGGGCGATCTGTTTTTGGGTCTACAGACAGCTTATAGTATATATGGGACTCCTCATACTCCCAAATCTGAGGGAGGCACCTAACTCGTGCTCCACAATATGAGGTGTACATACCTTACCCCCTGCAGGATTTGAACTTGTGACCTCTCTTTCAAGAGTACAAGTTCTCCACCATTAGGCCAACAAAGAGCACCTACTCATACTACCGATAGACCTGCGCATCCTACCTTTTTGAGGAATGAACCAGAAGAAGAGGATGCTAACGAGGATGAACTCTTCTTAGATAATGTCATGACCCTGCACGATGAATGGGATTTGCTCACACCTCAAGTAAAGGAGCATTTGACCTTTGACCAGTTCATGAGTCAAAGGAGGGAGCACAACAAAGCAAGGCAGGACAAGAGACCAAGGAACCAAAACAGTGACCTTAAGCATGCCACTAGCAAGCTCACACTTCCGACATTTGGTGGTAGCGGGAAGGTCATAGCACAAGTCTAGACTCACAGGTTGGATACATTCTTAACTCTTTGGCCTATGGCAGAGGAGGATGCAATCAAATTTGCAACCTTGCACCTAGATGGAGTAGCTCATGATTGGTGGCACCATGGGATGGTCACCTTGCAACATCACCTCATCACCTCTTACCAGGAATTCACTGACAAGCTGATTGGGTGCTTTGACAGGAAAGACCCAAAGTTATATTTCAAAGATCTTGCTCAGCTTAAACAAGTGGGGAGTTTGGAGGTGTATATTAGAGATTTCTAGAGGCTTTTAGTTATGGTCCCTAGCATGTCTAAAAGGAGGTTGATCATTTTGTTTACTAAAGGCTTATTTGAACCATTGACAGGATGGTTCAAAGCGTTTGATCCCCCTTCACTTCAGGAGGCTATGAGGAAGGCCAGGAGTATGGAGCTTGCAGCCCCAAAAAGCATGTTCATTCTGAAAGATGCTACCTCTTCCAACAATGAGAGTCATCAACCAGTTGCAAACACAAAGAAAAAAGCAGCAACAAAACTTGACGATGCAACTCGTAATGAATTGAAAAGGAAACAACTTTGTTATTGGTGCAAGGAGCCTTACAACAGAGAGCATTATTGTCCTTTGAGGCCAAAGGGCAAAGCTAATCGCACGATGTGGGTATACTATGAGGATGTTGAGTCTAAAATTTTAGACCAGCAAGCTGTCTCAGAGGATAATGAGGCTAGAAACGCCTCTACAAAGTTTGGTCCTGATGCCAATTTGTCCTCGTTGGCATTATCTGTGAATCTACAGAGAGAATTCTTCATTTAGAATCGGGGGAACAATTAATGGACAACGATGCACTGCAATACTTGACACTGGAGCCACACTTAATTTTATCGATGAAGGGTTTGTCGGCAAGGGTAGACTCCAGACAAAGGACTTCAGTGGATTTAGAGTTAGAGTGGCGGATGGATATACCCTCACTTGCACTAGGTGGATTTGTAATCTTACTCTTTTGCTGAATGACTGAGTTACAGGCCGACTTTTATGTAGTCAACATGGGTGAGATGGATATAGTGTTGGGTATGGGATGGATCCAGGACATTGGAGAATTCACCCTCAACGTGCCGAAAATGGAGATGAAATTTGAATTACATGGCAAGAAATATGTGTTGAGGGGGATTGCAGATGGGAGCCTACGTTCTATCTCTCTCGTTACTGTGGAGAGCGAGAAGATAGAGCAGGAAATTGTGCAGGAGGAGGAGCGTGAGATGATCCAGGAGGAGTTTGCATTTGCTCATGGATCCAAGGGTTCAGAGTTGTATGATTTAGGTCAGCATGGAGGTGATGTTTAGTTTGTGAACAATCCCTTGTTTGAGGCAAATGCTACATTGTCTTATGATAATCCGCTCTTCGAGTTAGATGTCGATTCCACTCTTGACCCTGATCTTGAGATGAGCATTGATCATAGTGTTTGGGATCCTATCAATGCATTGGGATTTTAGATAGGGCTCTGTAATGTGCCGGCCAATTTTTTCAATTTTTGAATGGGCACACCAGCACAATAAGCACCTGTTAAGGTTAGCTTAAACCAAAACCAGCAATCGGAAAGTAACTCTTCGCCAAGAATGCGCACTCAATCTCAAGATGAGAATGATGCTGTCATATGGCAAGAGGATCGTCAGTAGCAACTTGGAAGTATTACAATGCTGAAAGAAGCTCAACGCCAAGAATGTGCTCTCCAACCCAAAGTGGGAATGGCACTACCATATGGTGGAGGTACTATGAAAGAAAAGCAATGTTGGAAAGTAAACTCAACACCAAGCATGTGCACTCCAAACCCGAGGTGGGTAAGGCGCTATCATATGGCGGAGAATCTATTGATTAAGATGCAATGCAAGAAAGTAACTCAACACCAAGGATGTGCACTCAAGACCCAAGATGGGTGAGGTGCTAACATATGGTGAAGAGGATCTAAATGCAATACAATGAAGATTGAGCAATGGCCAGTCTCTTCCACAGCCGTGGGAATATGATATGTAAGTTGCAGAAATGTAAAGAGCTGATCAGTACTACTAATTCAGCATTACAATATGAGGTATAATTTGCAAAAGCAATGAGATATAGATGCTCTATGATCACCAAATGGTTAGAGCATAATCTCCTAACAAGTACTTGACATCCAACATATGAAATATGGCCAAAATGACTGAAATAACAGGTTTGATATTAATTTGCAGCAAACTGAAAACTCAAACCAGCAAGTACAGATTTCACCTTTATGCTCGTAACTTCGCCAATACTTCTCCGAATGATGTCAAACCAAGTGCAAATGAAGCATATGAGAAGGGCGACCAAGTACAAACCAAGAAATAGCTGCAACAACAACTCTATGAATTATCTAAACACTTGCCAGGCAAGATGAAGTGGTACGGCCTCAAGAAGGGCGACTTCTGCAATATAAAATCCAAATCTATATATTAAAATTTGAAACTTAGCTAGAAGGGGTGCCCAAGGTAGACTTGAACAATGGGCCAATACCCAGAACCAACAAAAATTCGAGCAACGAGCTATGATCGAAAATGTGCTTCAGCCAAGCACCACACCAGCATCACCAAAACTGATAAAAAGTAAAACTCTCCAAAATCAACAAATATCAAATGAAGCCATCTTTGTGAAGCTCTATCTGCAACCTCTGAATGAAGAAGCAGTCTCAAACCAGCTAGGTACTATCTCTCAAGTACGAAACTGATATAGGCTAGAGGTATGCATTCCTCGAAGCAAGGGTTCTAAAATAATTTCAACAACATTTTGTTATGATAAGCAATGGATCCTAAACAAAAAGCCCAACACTCTTATTTATAGCCTTTTGTCTCCAAATTCAATTTCATTTCCCTCTCATTTGAATGCCCAATTTGTATTTGCATTTCATTTAAATTCCAACCCTTTCCTCCTTGACTTTAGGCGTCCAAAACACATGAGGAATAATAATTTATCAAAATGCAAATATTTCATAACATAGTCGTCCAAGTATATTTAAGTGAAATACTTTATAATTTGCAAATATTCCTCCAAACTAGGCATCCATTTTGCCTAAGTTAATATTTCACTTAAAACATTATAATCTTCCAAATAAAGCCTCCAAAATGTTTAATTAATAAACATTATAAAAATCACTTATCTCTCCAAAATCGTCCTCCATGCCTTAGCCAAATATTTTTTCACTTAAAACATTATTTTCATCAAATATCAAACTTGTCAAAATAATCACCTCAAATGCTGGAGACCACTGCTCAAGCTGACTTGCCAGAAATAGCTGCTGCATTGAACTGTTCATACTAAAAATAGTACTTCCAAAAATATAACTTACTAAAAATAGCATACTGCTAAAAATAGTAAGTTGTTCCAAACTCATTTTTCTCCACATTTTGAGCAGCCGTCGCAACTTACTAAAAATAGTAAGTCTGGAAAAGTTCTTTGATTCCATTGCATGTCACACCACCGCGAAGCACTCTGAAAACCCAGAAGGAATCCAAAATCCAAACTGAAAAACTCCAACATGCAAGCCTCCAAAAGTAGCCGAGAATGCAAGTCAATATCTTGTCATGCATGTTACCCCATCGCGAAGCTCTCCAAAAACCCGGAAGCACCACCAGACATGCGTTAGAAACTCTCGCATGCAAGACCTCAAAACCTCCTCAGAAGTGGAAACCCAAATTCTGCCTCTGACTAGCCTACAGGCATCCAGGAATAGGCTAACAATCACTGGAAAGTGTAGTGCTAAAAATGGGGACATTACAGGCTCGTAGAGGAGTTTCACACTATGTACATGGTGCGAAGTGCTTATAGCTTCACATTTAATCCTCATGTACATGATTTGTTTCAGATGCACGGTTCAAATGCGCACATGCTAGACAGTCTGAATGATAGCTTGTCTTGCACAGTTTTGGGAGGCAAATGTTGTCAACATTTTGAGTTGCTCCCTTCTGAGGGTCACACTCCTACAACACTTGATGTCGAGTTTGATTTGGTTGAACAGGTACTGTCAGTTGTATTTTGTTGGCGTTACAGGAGTTAAGTGAAAATATTAGGGACATTACACAGTACTTCCCTTGGGATCCAAGTGTAGTGATATTTCTTATGCAATTGAGATTGCTTGGGGACAAGCAAGTTCACGGAGGGCAAACTATAATGTCTCCTTTTTAGCTCATTCCAATTTCTTGATGGTTTAGCCTATTAGTTGACCCTCGTAGGCTCATGCAGATGGTTAGAGGGTCTTGTTTGGTAGATATCAGAGTGGTCTCTTCTCCAGAGCTTTGGGTGGTTCAGGATTGGCCTTCGTTTGGTGATTCAGGACTCAATTTCACGCACTTACCATTTATAGTAAGTCAGCAAGTCATGAGAGTCCAATGTTTATATTTATAGTAAGGCACCTAGGCATGTGGCGAGTTCAGTGTTGATCCCAATTTTCAGTTGGCCTGGCGAAATAAGGATTAATGTGCAAGTTATATTATTTAATTATTATTAAAGGTGACTTTAATAATAATTAATCATTAAAAGTATATTATAAAGTTATATTATAACTTTATATCTAAAGGAGCCATTTAATGACTTAAGTGCATTTAATGAATAATTAAATTGGGCGCCCACTTTGAGGAATTACTAACAAAGTTATTAAATGCACATTTAATATTATTATTAAATGATTGAAAAGAATCTTCTAGTGGGTCGACATCTTCTTGGAGAAGATTATATAAAGGGATCAACCAAGCTCTTATTATTCATCCAAGATTTGATATTTGACTTTGAAGTGTTTTTGTTGTGGAGAAGAGGAAACCTGGGGTTTTTGCAATTTCTACAATTCTTGATCATTGGGAACGAAAACTCTCATTGATTCGCATATTTGAGGTTGTGAAAGATCTTCCAAAGGATTGCCCGTGGATTGGCTTCATTCAGGAGTCAATATTGCACTTTTTGGTGAAAATTGTTCGAAAAGGTTTTGAAGATATTTTGTGGTGTCATTGGAGGTCATTTTCAGATTGTGAGGGCGTTGATTTGAGGAACACTTTCAGTTGGTTTGGACTTGGAAAGGAGCTGATTTATTAAGCATCAATAAATATCATTTGAGAGGTTCAATTTGGAGATTCATTGAAGAGCATTTTCAGTTCAGACTTGCATCAATTTCTTCATGCCATACGATTTGACAAGTTCTGATTTATACTCTCAGTCAGCATAGAGGACAATTTTGATATCATATTCTCAATGGGAAATCGTGGCACTTCAGTCTGAATCGCAGCAGCTTGGAGAAGCAATTTGCAGTTACAAGGCATGGTAAAATTGTGGCCCCAGCTTGAGATAGGCGCACATGATAGAGGCACGATTTTGGGTAAGAGAGCAGATAAAAAATCAGAGATAAATCTAAAAGGGGGCGCTAGAGATTAAGGAGGAAGGACGCAACAGTTTGAAGGCAAAAATCATCATCAATAAGGAGCTACAAATCATCTTATGATTGCTGCCAATGAATTACCAGGTTCTCCATTTTGTATTTATGTTGCATTGCAAATGAGTTTCATTCATTCACTGCCTAGACAGCTTATAAGCATTGTAGTTTCAGTTGCTTAGTGTTTAGGATGCATTGTTGAAGGTCTGATCGCTGTATTTGACAGCCACATTATTGTAATTGAATATCCAAATTGTAATCAGTCAATCATATGCTCAATAAAGGGAGGAATAAGGTTGCATATCTATTGTTTGACAATATGCCATTAGTCATGACTAAAGTTTTCAGTCATTAGTTCGCATGACAAGTGTTTGGGATAATGTCCAGGAGTATCTTTCATGATAGTACAGTCACATACATTCATTGAAAGGCTGCATTTAGTTATAGCTTGCATACTTCTTTATTACAGTCATTTAGATTATCTCTTTCACCACGTTTTCAAGCATCTTGGCATCAAACACAAACAGTAAGCTCAGATTTTGCAAAATAACAGTCTGACAATATCCCTCAAGGCTCAAATTCAAAGAATAATCATTAGAAGTGCAGAAATACAGTTGAGGAGAACATAGGGTTCTTACAAATATCTTGCAATTTTCAACTCCTAGCATTCACCTTCTTGTCCTTGGCTGCTCTTTGTGTCTATGGCAAGGAAGGTGGACCATCACCCTCTAGATAGTGAGTGTGTGAGCATGCCTAATTGATGTCCTAGGGTCTCAAGACCAATGCAGGCCTTTATAGATAGCTATGAAGGCCTCCAATGAATCAAAACCTCCCCATCCTTCACATCCTTGTCCATTTGGACAACCCTTCTTTGAAAATCACTAGTGTATTCTAAATCTATTTGTTTCAAAAATTGCCACTTCATAGATTTTTCCTCTTTGTAGCATATTAAATAAAGCTATTTTTTAATCAATTTTAAAATTGTTCCCATGAACTAATCAGAGCTTGTTTTCTCGAAACCAAGGAATGTAAGAGACTTTTGAACCAAGTTAAATACTTTTCTATTCTTAATCTTGAAAAGGAAATCATTTGTTCTACGTTAAGAGTATGCATACCATAGTATACTTCCAATTGTGCCAACCAGTGATCAATTTTTTCTTGGTCTACCAGTCTTTAAAATGTTGGAATTTCAATCTTTTGCTTCAGCTTTCACCATGGGATTGTTCTTCTTTGGAGTGAGCTTTCCCCTTGCTCTTGCTATCTTCCAATGAGCACAACTTCCCCATGAGAACCTCCATGATGCTCTTCAACATCTCCATTGACTTGAATATGCTTGCTACATCAGCTTCTTACTTGAGTAACTTTGCTTCCTGTTGTGACCTTTTCACACATCGCCCCATCAAGATGGGGAACCCCTAATTTTTGCTCCGTTCCGGTCTTTTGGCTTGGGTTTTCCTCTCTCTCTCTCTCTGCCTCTTTTCTGGTGTCCGTCTTTCGGGGGGTTGTGTCCGTCATTGAGCTTAAACGCGAAATATTGGCCAAGACTAAAATTAGGGTTTCATCTTTTCTGGTCAATTCAAGGTCAAGTAAAGTGAGTAAATTGAAAATTGAACTTAACAAAGTTGTCAGCAGACATCCAACAGGCTTCCAGCCAGTTTTCATCAAATTCTGAGGTACTTACTATTTTTAGTAAGTCTGCAATTCAGGGCAGTTCGTCAGCTATTTTGAGATTCCAATCATCACACGGCATTCAGAGCATACCAGGCTGCTTGCATACTAAATTTGAGCGAAAACGGACAACTTACTATTTTTCGCAGTCCGGCTTCCAGGGTTAATTTCAGGGTCCAGATGCAAAGTTTTTCTTTGCATGTCTGGATATTCCTTCTGGGTTTTTCGAGACCTTCGCGATGATGTAACATGCAAAACGAGACGACTACTTTCAGGATTCAGCCTTCCGAGGCTATTTTTAGGGTTTGCATGTCGAGGTTTCTTTTGCATGTCGGGTGATTCCTGATGGGTTTTTCGAGAGCTTCGCGATGGTGTGACATGCAAACGAGGATTCTCACCTCACGAAGGAACTTGCTATTTTAGCGTGTGTCCTCGGCACCTACCCGCCAGCTGTGATTCACGAATGATCAAGGCTGCGAAACGAAGCAAACGGAGATCTTTTGATACGCATGCAATGCAAATTAGGGTTTCCAGCTTCGGAGCCTAAAAATAGGCATCAAAAGTCAAAATCTTCAAAATCTGATAAACCATCAAGCATTCAGCTATCTGCTGATGAAATTTCAAGTCGATCGGAGCACTTACTATTTATAGTAAGTCAAATTGGAAACGTGCTAAAAATAGTAAATCAACTGCATGCACCAGTATCGGCAGTAAGGTCACGTGGTGAGGGTCGCCTCATTCGAATTTCACGTCGATCGGAGCTTGGGAGCTATCAGAAACAAGAGCTTACTATTTATAGTAAGCCACCCTCAGAAACAGGCTATAAATAGCAGGGTGACTAAAAGTGGCAGTGTCTACAAGTGGATAAAGGCATGAGGATGCTATGTTTAAAATTTCAGGTCATTCCGAGCTTCAAAAGTCCAAATTCAGAGAACTTACTATAAATAGCAGGGCACGTAAGCTGGCGAGGATGATAAAAATTCGTCTAAGTCTGGAGTCTCGTCCAGCAGGCATAGAAAACTGCGCCCATCTCAGCTAGGGGCGTAGAAATTTTTAGAAAATGGAGTTCATCCTTCACACAGGGCAAAATGCGCCCAAGGCAGGAAAGTCAAAGAAAGTCAACGAAATTTCATCCTGCTCAGGGGTCCAAATGCGCCCAAGGAGAAAGAGGGAAAAAGCTTAAAAAGTTTCTAAGGCATGAAAATCCGCCTCACACATCAAAATGCGCCCATCCTTCACAAGCATGAAAATGCGCCCAAAATTCAAGGAGGTCAAAGCAGAGTCAAAGTTTTCATCCTTCTCCAAGGCCAAAATGCGCCCAAACTGGGCCATGTCAAGACAAAACGTGGAAGGTGAAGAGTCACCCAAGGATGTTGGAGTGTTCATCCACCAGCAGGGGTGAAATGTGCCCAAGGTTGCAAGGGGTCAACAAAAAGTCAAAGTTTTTTATCCTTCATCACATGCAAAATGCGCCCAGCTTGCAAACTCATCCTCCTCACCCTCCTAAATGCGCCCAAATGAGCTCACATGAGGACAAAAACAAGAAGTTGAAAGGTCATCCTCCTCCTACAAGGAAATGCGCCCATGTTTGGAAGGTAAAAGGTGAATGAAAGTGGTAAGTAAGGTAAAAATGTTATCTAGGCGTGGTAAACTCAGGGTAAAAGGCTAGGCGTTATCCTCCTCCATAGGCAAAATGCGCCCAAGGTGAGTGGGGCGTGATTTTTCTCCAAGTATGTAAGGCGCCTAAGGTGTTAGAAAATATTTGAAGGCGTTGAGGGTGATATAAGGTGTTAGAAAATATTTGAAGATGTTGAAAATAAAATGCTAAGTGGAGTGTGCGCCTGTGTTGAAGGGAGTTATAAGATGTTTTTTTAAATATTTTCTAAGGCATTGAAATGTTTGAAGGTGGTGTGCTAGGCGCCTCAGGTGGAAAATAAAATATTTTCTAAGTATTGAAAAATTTTGCCTAGACGTTGGACTTTTAATGAATATTTTCCAAGTGTGGAGTGAAATGCAATTGGCAAATGAAGTGAGACGTGCCGGGAATGAATAAAATTTTCCAAATGAAGTTGATAGAAATTTCTTTCCACTGGCAGATGAAATCAAATTTTTCTAAGGCAAGTTTTCAAAAGTGCAAGATGATTTTAAAAATTTTTCTAAGGCAAAATTATTTTCCTTGGAAAATACGCCTAGAATCAAGATGATAAAATTTTCTCAGAGCGCGAGCAACTCTTCTCAGTGATGAAGTCAGAGACGATGATAATACAAGATGATTCAAATTTTTCAAGAAGACAGAGCAACACTGAGTGATCACGGGCGAAGAAAGAGTTTAAATGATGAAAATAATATTTTTCTAAGGTTCAAAATTTAAAAATTAAATGAACCCGTTCGTTGGGTACCCATGAATTCGAGGCATTCTGAAGAAAATTTGCTTCTGGGTACTGAACATTTGCGATGAATGATGGATTTCCAAGTCTTCTGAGCTTCGCCGACACTTTTTCAGTGAAGAATTTGATCAGTGCTCGAATTGTGAATTTTCCTAAGGGAAAATTTTAAATTTTCTAAGGCAAAAATGAATAAAATGTGTTTTCAATGTGAATTTTCTTCGAACGATGAATCTGAAGTCAGTTGCCTAGATAATTTCAATTAAATTCTTCGAAGATGAATTTTCCAGAGCAGGTGATGAAGTTAAAAATTCGAATTCAAATGACAGAGCTCCGGCTGGTGAGTTAAGAGAAGATGAATTAAATCAAATTTTCGAAAGCAAATTCAAGGATGCCAGTCAAAGTCAAGTTTCTAGAAGAATAATATTCCCGACGACTGGAGACAAGTGTCAGAAACACCAGGGAGGGAAAATTCGAATTCTTGAAGTGGAGTAGTGGAGTTTAATGGCACTGGCTAAATTTAACGTCTTCTAGAATTTGAATTTTAGCTATAAAATGAGCAAGTTTTTCACTCACTTTCACAGCTGAGAAGGGCGAATTTGCTAAGTCTGAGTGAGCTTGAAGAAGTTCGAATTTTGCTGAGGAATTGAGCTTGCTAAAGAGACGCACTTGAGAGTTGATCAAACTTGCAGTTAAGGGTGGTACGCCTTGAGTTGCTGAGAAGTATTTGCTGAAGTATTTGAGGACGTCCTTGCTAATTAAGGAAGTTGCTAGAGGCTTGAGAGGTACGTGTTGCTGAGTAGAGAAGTGTTTACTGAAGATTGAAGTTGCTTAGAAGAGGTACGACTTTGCTAGTGGCTGAAATCTGATTTGCTTGAGTTGAAGTTGCTGGTTAAAGGGACGCCTTGAAGAGAAAAGCACGAACTTGCTAGTGTGAGATTGCTGGTTCGAAGTGTAAAGTCATAGAAGTTCAACTTGCTGATTGCTGATAGTAAAATAAAGTCATCAAAGTTCACTTAGAAATCTGTTCTAAGTGTCGGAATTCGAATATACTCAAGAGAAGAAGCTGAGATGGCTGAAGCGAGGACAACCGGAAAGGACAATGGTGCCTCAAGACAAGCTACGATCAAGAAGCTCAGCAAAACATTCATGCCAGAGTCGAAGTTTATTTCAAAGCTGGGCAAGTTGACGGATACTAACCTGGGCGCTGTCAACTTGGAGACCTTCAAGAACAGGCTGTTCGGGATTGGAAGTCATCGGGCTTCGGTCACTTCGCACAATATCGTCCGAAGTGGACTATATGCAGCTGCTGGTTTTCCGCCAGCTATTCAGTGTTCGGAGTTGATTATGGAGTGCGCCAACTTTACGAGAAAGAACACCGGTCGATCATGTCACCAGATGGCCAAGTGCTTGCCAATCTCACTCCGGCAGCCATTGGTGAAGCTTTGGGATCCCGGTACATAGGAACATGATTTACAAGTCCAGGGAGCGAGCGGAGCGGATGTATGCTTCTGCTTTCGAGAGATGCATGGATACAATTAACACTCACTGGATGAGCACTCCAAAGCCATCTCGTACGAAGTTGCCGAAACAGATCATAGCGAGGACTTGAAGCAGGAATATTGTGATCTTATCATGTTGCTGAGCAGGGTTGGTGGTTGCCCACAGTCCTACATTTTCGAGCCTTGGATGTTTTATTACATCAACCTGGTGTTGGAGGGCAAGGACTATGTCAATTGGGCTGAGATGATCAGCGATAATCTACATGAGCAGCTCCTGAGCTTGCGGAGGACTAAAACGTTTTACATGAGCTCCTACCTTATTTACATGTTGGCACGGATGACGAGGTACAGGGGGATTTCTTACAAGGAACCCATCGGTTGTGGCTCTCACCAATTCAAAATCCATGAGGCGTGTACACAGTTGCACCTGTCGAGCACAACTTACTACAAGCGTGTCAACGATTCATTCACCATGTACATCACGACGTTGCTTCAGGAGAGGTTACACCACAGAATCTCTAGAGATGCCCAGGAGCTAATTGAGAGGTATGGGTGCTGGTTTATACAATTTCCGAGATTTTCATGCATTAGGCTGCAAGGATTTTCTTCATACCCGTATAGGCTGCCTAAGTACCCAACAGATAGAATAATAATGCTAGAGATATCTAGGCAGGTTAGCGCGGCGACAAATCCGGAGAAAAAGAAGGGGATAGAGTTTCCAGTGTGATGGGCAGCTTTCGGATGAGGTCGTAATCGCCGATACGAGGCTGACTAGAGAGTGAGCTTCAATTTTATCACTTCTCATATCATACAAGCCGACAGCACTATGACCCACACCATAACCCGCACCATAACATCAATTGGGTTCTGTCGGAGGAGTTTAAACATAAGGCCACCATTGAGGATTATTGGGCTGATGCAGTTGATGAGATTGAAGTGAGGAAGAGAATGTTTTCTAGGTTGCCGATTACTCTGATCAGGGAGTGTGAGGTAGTTCCAGTTCCGGACCAGGTTAATGAGGATATGGATGTTGTTCATCCAGACTATGCAGCTGTTCGGGATACTCCACTTCCGCCTATAGATTGGTCAGAGCCCGAGGTTGCTGATTTGGATACTCTTTCCATCCCGGTTATGACATTCACCAGGGCATGGGTTGACAGGAGAGTGAACAGATTGAAGAGTAGGTCAATTGCTTTGACTTACAACATGATGGGAGATCACAGGACGCCCACCACAGGAAGGAAGAAACAAATTACACGAGGTCCAGAGTCCAGGAAGAAAGAAATAGTTCAGCCAGAACCTCCACGAGTCACAGTGGCAGTACCTTTGGAGACACGTTCTCCAAGTATACAGGAGGTGTCCTTATTTGCTGATCAGAGGATTGCAGTGAATCAGGTACCGGAGATACAGGATGATATTCAGCCTCCACGGAGAGAGTCAATTGGCCAGAGTGCCAATGTACCTGTCAGGATTGATCAGCAGGATGATGAGGGGACTATTACTAACCCTCAGTTTCAGCAGGAGTTAGAGGCGGCCATGAACGATGGCGAAGATGATGATATAGTGTCAGGTGACACTCAGCCATTTGAGGACAATGAGCCTCGCCAGAATGAAGAAGAAGTTGAACAGGTTAGAGAAGTCGAGGCACGGGAGCAGCAGCCCTTTGACATACTATATGAGGTGCCCGATTGGCTTAGAGATAGAATGCGAAGAAGCCCAAGTGAGGAGATTGATCCAGCAGTTGAGATGGAAGAGTTCTTGAACCGGATCAGTGCTCCTCCACCGAAGAAGAAGGCAAGAAAGTTCTCGAAGATCTCCACCGATGAAGATGGCTCTCGTACTCTTCACGTTGCTGTCCCACGAGTCGAGTGTGACGGAATGAAGCAGTTCCTGAGAATTATGTGGTCACCACTCTTGATTTGGGACGCCCTACTGGTGCTCAAATTGTTGAGGAGTGTGATAACTCCTTCCTTGCCCTCAAGGATAGATTATTCAAGAAAGAAGGGAAGTATAAGAAGTTGAAACGAGAACACAAGGCATTAGTTGGATATGTTCAGCAGTTGTCTCGTTCCCGAGGGCAGGATGTACCAGTGATAGAGCCTCCAGCAGATATTCCTAGAGAGTCGATCAGCGGCTTGGTAGAATTGGGGAGGATGGCACAGGAGGCAGACAAATGGGTCCACGAGGAGTTACGTCTTGAGGCAATTTATGGAGGACCTTTGCCTTTGTGAGGCCTCTACTATTTTGACGGATAGATCTGATGGATCCTTCTTGGTGATACCTCCTATCTACTCCCGAGTAAAATTGATCAATGCGTCTTGAAGTATTGAGGCATATGCCATTGCAGTTTGCTGATGATGGAAGCGTCATTGGTGAATGACCCGATATGATTTCTCTCGGTGGTATTCTTGGCTATCCGCAGTGGCCTTCCGATCACGGCCCTTGGCCGGATTCAACCCGAGGATACATAAGGCTATAGCCAATATCATAGATGAGTTAGAACACTTCGAGGCCATATTTGCTAAGCATTTGAATCGAGATGAGATAATTTTGATAATTTGAGGGAGTTTCTTTGGTTCCCTTCTTACGCTTGAGAATGTTAAAGACCTTTATGCAAGGATGACTTTGAGAATCTTGCTACATTCTCCACTTTGATCGAACCGCGGGACTCCTTAGGCTGCTTGGAAAATCTTATGCGAGGCCGCGAGCGATGATCCGCGGTATTAGAGTTTGGTTAGTTATTGTTCGCCCTATTTCAGCTCGGGGAGGTTGAGGCCGTGCCAGATTTGTTGAGTTAGCGTCGAGAGAGAAGGCAAAATGGGAACACACACTCTTTGGGCCGGATCTTCCTAGAGGCGAATATGGAGCATTTGTGCATTTCTATTTTTGGGAGTGAGTGGAATCTTTGATTCATTTAATGTACCACTCCTTATTCTGGCAGTTTTTAGGGTTAGGGCTGAGGTGGCACGATTCTGGCCCCTCCATTGATTGTAACCCTAGCCGTCCTTTGGGACTGGGCTAGCTATAAAAGGGGGAGTCCCCCTCATTTGTGATTCATTAGATTAGACATTGGAATACTAGACATTGAGAGAGTATTAGTGTTAGAGTTAGTAGTGTAGCATTGTAGAGCATTTTGCATAATTTGGAGAAGAGAGAAAGTTTTTCCCTTTGAAAACTTTTGAAGAGATTGTTGTGTAACACATTTTATGATAATAGATCTTTTCATTGATGATGGAATTCGTCTTGTCATGAAATGCTAGCAAGGTTTCTTCTTCCTTTCGTATCCAAGTAGATTAAATTCATGCAAGTAGCTTACTTCGATGTGTGGTGTTTTATTGAGATAGCTTCGCTTTATTCCATACCACTAGCGGCTTGTTGATGATAAGTCCGCCTTGCGTGGTCGACTGGAGATTGTTTTGTGTTTAACTTCGGTTGTGGTTTACATGCTTATATGCGTTGTTCTGATGGTGTATGTATGTTAAACTATAACTTGAATACCTTTCGCTATCCCCTTTGAAGATTGCACCGATTTTACTGAGGCTGTCCGACGGAGGCTAGGTGAAATCCGGTTGAAGTCTATTGAAACGAAGCCCCACATACCCTGCATTTAGAATAGAATATAAATTTCTTAGCCCCTTTCCCTTTACTTTCCGCACTTTCTTATTAGTCTTAGGAAAAGATACACATTGCCAAATCATACACGTAAGAATTCCCCTTCAAAATCATACATTAGCTGCTGACTCAAGAAATCTGGACAATTACGTAAGTCCCCTCGTACGAACACAGCAATGGGTCTATTCGCATTAAAGGAACCTTGGAGTTGAACATGCGAACTTTCTCGCAATCTTAGCGCATGGAATACTTTGATCAAGAGAGAACGGAGTAGCCCCAAAACTATTTTGTTCTGCTGTTTGGTATGGTCACAAAAACCACATCAACAAGTAGGAAAAGGCTACAAGGAGCCTTCTCGTAAAGACTTGAGTGGGAGGTTAGTTAATTTATACTTATTATAATTTATGTTAAATTTTAGGATAAATTTATGTTCATTATGTTAAATTTAGTGATCAGATTAATAATACAGAAAATTAATTCAAAATCAGACACAATAACACAACAGATACCTTGGGAAAACCCTCCTCTTGAGGGAGAAAACCCAGCAACAATATATCTCTTATATATTGAAACAATAATAGAATCTCCTTTACAATAGAGGCCAATATGAAGGCTTATAACATGCACATCAATTTGATGCAACACAGAAGACAACCTGATGAAGATAATCTCAGCCAACAATAATATCGAACTTCTCTTGAACTCAATCTTCCTTGTATAGAATTCGCACTAAGAATGATATGATGAAGTATATCGAATGAACTGAATATGAAAATCAAACAACGAAGTTCCATTGAGTATATATACACCACGAATGGAAGAGTCATGTCTTTCCAAAACCAAGTTGGCCTTTATCAAGAATCGTGCCTCCTTCATGAGATCGCGTCACTTCAAGGTCGGCCTCCAATAACAAATATAACTCTTTATTATTCACACCTCTTCACTAATCATAATGTCGGCTTTAATAAACAAATCACACCTCCAAAAAAATCGTGCCTCTTCAAGAATTGATGTCTCTTATAAATTAAATAGCCTTGGGCTATTATTTAATTTATCATCATTAAGTAAAGGATATCGGCTGGAAGTAAAGACCGATGTTGTACATGAACATCAACACTCCCTCTCAGCTAGGGAGAATACTTCCAGCTGCACATGACATATCACCTCAACGTGATGTCTACCACAATGGCTACAACCAAGTGTGGAAAGTAGAATATCACCTCATCATGATATTTGATATCACCTCAACATGATATCAACCTTAATGGCTACAACCATATATGGTATGTACAAGTGTTCATCACTTGCGTGATGTTGTCACCTCAACATGACTTTCACCATGGCTCTCCCAGAGGGTGAAAACACAAGTACAAGAAAATCATCACGGACTCTCTCTCGTGATGTTGTCATGGAGTCACACACATGCAATCCACCATGACTCTCTCAAAGGGTGGAATCAAGGGATTTCACCTCGAACTTCTCTTATTGAGAAGAACTCATTAATCAAGGGATTTCACCTCAAACTTCTCTCACAGAGAACTCGTTAGTCAAGAGATTTCACCTCGAACTTCTCTCACATAGAAGAACTCATTAATCAAGGGATTTCACCTCGAACTTCTCTCACTGAGAAGAACTCATTACAAAGGATCACTGACACTGAGACTCTTTCTCAGTTAAGGCTAGATTCTCCACCATACCAAGCTTATCTCGAAAGTACACAAACTTTATTCTGGAGAGAGGCTTGGTGAGAATGTCTGTCATTTGTTCATCAGTGCTGATATACCTCAACTGTATAGCCTTCCTCAATACCATATCTCTGATATAGTGGTATTTTATCTCAACATACTTGGTTCTATCATGAAACACAGGATTGACAGAAAGCTTCACACAACTCTGATTATCACAATGAATGATAGTAGACTCCATCAATTGTCCAAATAATCCTGCAAGGAGCTTACGAAGCCATACTACTTCCCGAGTTGCCATACAAGCTGCAATATATTTTGCCTCTGCTGTACTCAATGCTACAGATGACTGCTTCCTGTTGCACCAGGAAATCATAGCAGACCCCAAACTGAAGCAACATCCAGAGGTGCTCTTCCAATCTGTGACACATCCTGCCCAATCAAAATCAGTATAACCATGCAACTCCAAGTCAGCATTTGAAGAATATCTCAACCCATATCCAATTGTGCCACGCAAGTATCTCAGGATATGTTTAGCTGCAACAAGATGTATTTGTCCCAGTTCACACATGAATTGACTAAGTGCACTCACAGCATAATAGATATCTGGTCTAGTGTTAACTAGATACATCAAGGACCCAATCAGTTGTCTATACATAGTAGGATCCACCAAGTCTGAACTAGCCGCAACCTCCTTCAATTTATGGAGGTTGGTCTCCATAGGTGTAGACATGGATTTGCAATCCATCATACTAAACCTCTTAAGTACATCAATGGTGTACTTCCCTTGACTTAGAATCATCTCATCTAGTTTCTGCCAGACTTCTAAGCCAAGGAAGTAATGCATAAGCCCAAGGTCTTTCATCTCAAACTCAAAGGCCAACTCTTTCTTACATTTGATGATTAAGTGCTCTTCTCCAGTAAGAATTAAATCATCAACATATAAGACCAAAATCAAAGTTTCACCATCAATTACCTTAAAGTACAGGTTAGAGTCAGCATCATTCTTCAAGAAGCCCAAACTGGACAAGTTACGATCAATTCTTTCGTACCATGCACGAGAAGCCTACTTAAGACCATACAAGGCCTTCTTCAGCGTGCAAACATGACTCCTTCCCATGTACCTCGAACCCATCAGGTTGCTCGATATAAACTTCTTCCTCGATCACACCATTTAGAAAAGTTGTCACACCATTTAGAAAAGTTGTCTTCACATCCATTTGATGAATCTTCCATCCTCTAGATGCAGCAATGGCAATGATGGTCCTAACAGAAGTGTAGCGAGCAACAGTAGCAAATGTTTCTTCATAATCAACTCCCTCTTTCTGTGAGAACCCTCGAGCCACGAATCTTGCCTTGTACTTCTCTATGCTCCCATTAGCTGCATGCTTGATCTTGAAGAGCCATTTCGAAGATACCACAGATTTGCCTTCGGGTCTAGGAACAATGTCCCAAACATCATTCTTGAGAATTGATTGGTACTCCTCTGACATAGCATTTTTCCAAACCTGTTGACTGGAAGCTTCCTCCACACTAGAAGGCTCAAACTCAATAATCTGACTCATCAAGGCAACATAACTGGAGAACTTATGTGGCCTTTTACTTTCTCTGAATGTACCTCTAGGAGCTGCGAACCTTTTAGCCTCTTACATAGTTTTCCTAGCCCAAAGAGGTCTCTTTCTTCTAATCACTATATCGGTAGGCCCATCGGTAAGTTCCAAGGGCTCAACTGGATCATCTTCCTAAGATTCTGAAGTCTCCCTCTGAATCTCAGGAGTATGGTCAACTTCCATATCCTGAGGAGACTCATCATAGTCAATCTCCACATGAGTTCCCTTGGATCTTCTAAATGCAACATCTTCCTCGAATGTGACATCTCTACTGATCTCAATCAATTTCTGACCTGGAACATATATCTTGTAGGCTTTTGAGGTCTTGTTTTAGCCCACAAATATTCCCTTCTTGCCAGAAGGCTCCAACTTAGTTCTCTTTTCTTTTGGAACATGAAAATAGACAGGATATCCAAAGATCCTCAAATGACTAACCTCAGGCTTCTTCCCTGTAAAGGCTTCTTCTGGAGTCATATTCTCCAAGACCTTGTGAGGACTTCTATTTTGAACATATACTGCAGTCCTAGAAGCTTCTGCCCATAAGAAGGTTTGCAGATCTTGGTCATGAATCATGGCTTTTGTCGCTTCCACGATCGTCCTGTTCTTTCTCTCTGCAACACCATTTTGTTGAGGATTATAGGGAACACAAAACTCCCTCTTAATCCCAGCATCAACACAGAAATTTCGAAAGCTACCAAAGGTGTATTCTCCTCCATTATCAGATCTGAGGATCTTGATTCTTTTACCGGAAAGATTCTCTACTAGAGCTTTGAACTCCTTAAACCTTTCTAACACTTCCTCAGACTCTTTAGTTTTCAAAAAATAAATCCAAATCTTTCTAGAGTGATCATCAATAAAAAGAACATAATACAAGAAACCACTCGAAGAAGGAACAAACATAGGTCCACATAAATCAGAATGAATAAGGTCTAAAATACACTTAGATCTACTTTCTCTACTATGGAAAGGATCTTTTGAATTCTTACCCATAGCACATCCTTTGCAAGTTCCTGCATGCTCTTGATTGAACTTAGGAAGTCCCGTGACCATCTTCTCCATGATAGGTAAGGCTCGGAAGTGTAGGTGAGCCAATCTTCGATGCCAAAGATCACATAAGCTTGAAGAATCGTGAACTAATGCCTGTAGAGGAGGCATACATAGCCTATAGAGGCTTTCATGTCTAACACCAATTACTTGAGCATCCTTGAAACTGGAATTTTCCATCCACACAAGAACTTTGCCTTTGGAGAAGGCAACTTGATATCCTTTATCTTCGAGAGCTGAAATGGAGATGAGATTGCGCTTGATTCCTAGAACATAAAGAACATCTCTCAACTGAAGTGTATAGTCGAAATCCAAATGAAGAGTAGAGGTCCCAATCCCTTTCACGGAGTAGCCAGCATTATCTCCGATAATAACTTGTTCGGAAGAATCTTTCTCCACCAAACTTGATAAGTGCTCCTTAAATCTGATGATGTGTCGAGAAGCACCACTGTCGATTAGCCAAGTGTTGGTATCTGTAGGTACATTGCTTGACAATGCTGAATAGAACAAGTATTCACATCAATCCTTTTGCGGAGAAGCATCATCAACATCTACAACGGTGGCTTGTTGCTTAGGTCTAGATGGACAATGCTTAGCAAAGTGGCCAACCTTATCACACTTAAAGCATTGAATCTTGGACATGTCTCTCTTCTTCTTGAAGGCGGGGGCATCATCATTTCCCTTATCTTGATTCCTCTTGAAGAACCCTTTCTTTCCATCTTTTCCTTTCTTCTTCGAAGCATGGGAGGCGAGAACATGAATATCTTCATTCTTTGAACTTTGACCAACGCCTCTAGCCACCAACCTTGATTCTTCTTGAATGCAGTCTGCCCTTAGACAATCAAACTTAGGCATTTTTTATCTTGCACTGATTCCCTAAATGTAGGATTCCCAAGACAAAGGAAGACCATTGAGAGCAAGCATAGTCAAGTCTTTGTCGTCAACCATATGGCCAATTGTCAAGAGCTGATCTCTCAAATCTGAAATCCTCATGAAGTATGCAATCACTGATTCTCCTTTCGCCATCTTCACATGGTGTAGTTGTTGCTTCAGTGCAAGTGCCCAGCTAGTATTGTTGATTTCGTACATTTCTTCCAATGTTTTAAACATGTCTCTTGCCGTCTTCAACTTAGAGACAATATGATCCTTAACGAAATCAACCAATATTTTCATTGCCTTGATATCTTTCTTCTTCCACTGCAACTTCTCTTCTTCCTCCTCAGGTTCAGGAACACTGGACTCCACAAACTCACCCAAGTCATTCTCTTGCAAGGTAAGCATGATCCTGAATCTCCATGATGTGAAGTTGGAAGAACCCTCGAGTCTATCCTCAATCTTCAAACCATTCACCATCTTGACTAAGGTAGGGTTATGTTGTGACCTTTTCACACATCACCCCATTTGAAATGGGGACCCCCTAATTTTTGCTCCATTCTGGTCTTTTGGCTTTGGTTTTGTCTCTCTCCCTCTTTCTGTCTCTTTTCTATTGTCTGCTTTTCGGGGATGTGCCCGTCTGTGAGCTTAAACGTGAAATTTTGGCCAAGTCTGTAGAATTAGGGTTTTGAGTCTTCTGGTCAGTTTGAAGTCAAATGAAGTGAATAAATTGAAATCTAAGGCTAACATTGTTGTCAGCATGCTTCTAGCAGGTTCTCAACTAAATTTCATCAGATTCTGGCAACTTACTATTTTTAGTAAGTGTTCAATTCAAGGCATTTTCCAAGCACTTTCGAAGTTTCAACAGTTACACTGCATCCAAAAAATGTTAAGCTGCTCGTCTGCAAGTTTTGAGCCAGAATGGACAACTGTCTATTTTTAGCAAGTTCAGCTTCCGGAGCAAATTTTAGGGTCTCTATGTGAAGTTCTTCAATGCATGTCTGGAGATTCCTTCTAGGTTTTCTGGAACCTACGCAGTGATATAACATGCAAAATGAGATGATCACTTTCAGAGTTCAGCCTTCAAAGGCTATTTTTAGGGTTTGCATGTCAAAATTTTCTTTGCATGTCTGCATATTCCTTCTAGGTTTTTCGAGGGCTTCGCAACGGTGTAACATGCAAACCGGGATCAAAACTTTTTCAGGAGTTGTCTTCGGAGGCTATTTTTAGGGTTTGCATGTCAAAGTTTTCAACGCATGTCTACTGATTCTTTGTGGGTTTTTCAAGAGCTACGCAGTGATGTGACATGCAAAGCGAGATAATCAGTTTTCAGAGACTTACTATTTTTAGCAGGTCCGTTCCGGCAGCTGCCCAACGCATCAGAATCACAAACAAGGCAAAGTGCAACAGAAACAAGGTCAAACGGAGGTCATTTGATATACATGCAAGTCAAATTAGGGTTTCCAGCTTCAGGACCCAAAATGAGGGGTAAAATGTCAGAATTTTCGAAAACCGGTGTATCCCACTGCAATCAGTACCTTTCAAGCTATCCACTAGTAAAATTTGAAGGCAATCGAAGCACTTACTATTTATAGTAAGGCATTCCAGAAATAGGCTAAAAATAGTAAACCAGCAGCAGGCGCCAGTGTGAACGGGCAAGTCATCCGATGAGGGTCACAGCATTCAAATTTCAAGTCAAACGGAGTTGGGGAAGTATCAGAAACAGGCAGTTGCTATAAATAGTAAACCACCTTCAGAAATGTGTTATTTTTAGTAGGTCAACTCAAGATGGTAGTATGAGCGGACTAGCTAGGTCATGAAGATCCTGGGTTAAAATTTCGAATCAATCCGGGCTTCAGAGATATGAAAATCGAAGGACTTACTATATATAGCAGGGCATGGATAAGCTGGCAGAAGCAGATAATGAAATAAAATCTAAGTTAAATCCACCTCCATACCTCAAATGCACCCAAGGAAGAATCAGCTGGGAAGTAGAAAATTGCCTAAGTCTGGAAGTAAATCCGCCTCACTAAATGCGCCCATGCAAGGTGGAGAAGTTGAGAAAATTTCTAAGGCATGAGGTTTATCCTGCTCCACATATGAAATGCGCCCAAGAAGGTGGAGAAGTTAAGAAAATTTCTAAGGCATGAGGTTTATCCTGCTTCACCCCCAAAATGTGCCCAACTTGCCTTGAAGGTGTTAAAAATTTCTAAGTATTGAATTTCATCCTCTTGCACATCCTAAATGCGCCCTCATCATCAAGCATGCAAAAGGAATCTAGGGCATGAAGTTATCCTTCTCTCACCCCTAAATGTGCCCTCATGCTAAGAAGAGGTTGATAAAAAAATTTCTAAGGCAAAGTTAAATCCTCCTCCATGTGCTAAATGCGCCCAAGACAAGAGAGGTCAAGATAAAACTTTGACTTTCTCCTCTCTCCTTTGAATGCGCCCATGCAAAGTAAAGGGTGGAAAAAGCGTTGGAATAAACTTAAGTCCACCTCCCTATGTGAAATGCACCCAAATGAGGGTGAAGCAAAGTGAAAGATTCCAAGGCGTTGTGCATAAAGAGAATATTCTAAGTGCTTTAAATTTGAAGTAGATGCCTTCAAATGCGCCTTGCCTTGCATGGAGAATTCAAGAAATATTCAAGGCGTGGAAACTTGAAGTCCCCCTCTTTGAATGCGCCTTTGACTGGAGAAAAACTTGGAATATTCGAAAGCATGCATGAAGTGGGCCCCATTCCATACGCCTTGACTTGTGAAGGAAGTGTTCTACATTTGAAGTTTGATCCCATGCATGCGCCTTAGCTATTTAAGAAGGCCTTGAGGAATCTTTAAGTCATTCAAAATTTGAAACGGGTCCCTTTGATGTACACCTTGACTTATGGAGAGCTAGAGAAAAGTTAAGTATAGAAAACTTGAAGCTCTACCCCTCATGTGCGCCTACCTCAAGGAGTTGATAAGAAACTTTCTAACTGTCACAAAATGGATGTAGAGGGGGTGAAATGCGCCCACCTTGTAGAGGGAACTCAAGAACTTTCTAAGGCATTAAAAAAATCAAAGCTTCAACACTCATATGCGCCCAAGTAAGAAAAGAGTAATATGTGGGCTAGGAAATTTTCTAAAGTAAGGAATTGGAAGTGCAGAGGGCTAAATGCGCCTAACTAGAGCAAGTGATTAGAAGATATTCAAGTATGACAAAATGAAAGTCTAAAGGGTGAAATACGCTTGGAGTTGGTGAAAATTTGTTTAAGTGTTGAAAATGAAACCCCAGACCTCCAAATGCGCCCAGATTCATTGAGACAATAAAAATTTTCTAAGGCTTAAAATTCCACCTCTAGAGGAAATTACGCCTAAGCTTGACGGAAATTACGCCTAAGCTTGACAGGGGGGATGAAATTTTCTGTGGCAGGGATGAATTGGCTGTGAAATATGTCGGGAGGTGCCAGCTTCATGAAGTTGATGAAGATTGTCAAGACAAAGCAAGAAAATTCACCTGGATATGAATAAATTTGTTGGCATAATATTTTTCTAAGGTTTGAAAATCAAAAAAAAAATTAAATGTACCCCTTCGTTTGGAGACACATGAATTTGGTGCTTTTTGAAGGAAATTTTCTTCTGGGTACTGGACGTCTTCGATGAGGAATTGATTTCAAAGTCTTCCACAGCTTGCCAAGGATTCTGAGGTGAAGATTTTTGATGGGCACCAGATTGATGAATTTCCTAGGGAAAATTTGAAAAAAATTCTAAGGCAAGGAATAAAATGTGTTGTTGACATAAAAATGCCTGGGCGGATGAATTTGAAGTTGGGTGCCTAGATAATTTTTTATCAGATTCCTGATGAAAACATTTTGCTCGAGCCAGAGTTGGATGAAATGTCATAGTGAACGCCTCAGCCGGAAAAGTGAAGAAGATGCAGTTGAAGCTAACACTTTTAAAAGATGATTTTTTAAAAAAAATGCACCCTTGAGGAAGTTGAAATTTTGTCAAAGGCATTGAAATATGATGCACAGGTGTTATATGCCCTAGTCTACAGATGTTGAAAAATCATGAAGAAAACAAAGTTGGCTAGAGAAAAACGATGAACCCTTGGAAGTTAAAGCATGAAAATCAAGTAAGTAGAGTGGATTTATATTATTAAGTGTTTTGATGCTCTTCTTTTTTTTGTTTTGCAGGATGACCATCAAGGCCAAGAGCGCAATGACTTGAAGTGATGAAGCAAGTACTCCAAGACTACATTTCAACCTCGAAGGAAGAAAAAGTTGCAAGAAGTGGCTAAGTGTTGAGACCTAGTATGTGCCCAACTCAAGTGGCAAAGAGGAAATATTTTCAAAGCTCAGGATGGAGGAAAAAACAAATGGAAACCCAAGCAAGTACTTCAAAGTTGAAAAACAACATCAAGGAGGAAAATCGTCGTCAAGCAAGAGAAAGAAGTTGTAGACTTGAAGTTTCAAAATGAGAACGTGGCCATGCCAGTCTGAGAAATTGAAGCAATAATGATCAAATTCATCCAGTTTGCAGTCAAAAAGAAGATCAAGAACAGTGTGAACGCGTTTACAAACGGGAATCTTCTAGAAGATGGTGGCCATTAATTGCTCATTTATTACCCCACTCTTCTTTGTGGCGGTTTTTAGGGTGAATCTTGTTTAGGGCTGAGGGGGCATGATTTGGGCCATCTAGCCAATTGTAATCTGAGCCGTCCATTGGACTTGGCCAGCTATATAAAGGGGTACCTTAGTAGAGTTAGACACTAGATCAGACTAGAGAGTAGAGCAGAGAGACTTTAGTTTTAATAGCTTAGCATAGCATAGTTTGAAGGAAAAGGAAAGTTTTCCCTCGAAAACTTTGTAAGAGATTGTTGTGAAAACTATTATAATAAAAGATCTTTCATTGAATGGTGAATTGATCTTTGTTATAAGCAGTTAGCAAGGTTTCTTCATCCCTTCTACTTCAAGTAGCGTAAAGTAGCGTAATTTCACTTTCATGCAAGTAGATGTTAGCTGTGGATTTGTGGTGTTAATCAAGGCAACTTCGTTTTAGTCCATACCACTAGCAGCTTGCTGACGGCAAGTTTTCCTTGTGTGGTCAACTGGAAAACATTGCAAACTTAACTTCGATTGTGATTCATGTGTTTGTATGCGTCGTTCTGATGGGACTTACATGTATAGTTGTAATTTGAAAACCTCTCGTCACTCCCTTGAAGATTGCACCGACTTTGTATAAGTTGTCCAACGTGAGGCGGAGCAGAGTCTGGTTGAAGTCTGTTGAGATTGATCCCACATCCCATCTTAGAGTAGAATTTAGAAACTTCTTAGGCTCTGCACTCATTTAAATTCAGTTCATTTATGGTTAGTATTAGGAAACTTGTGCTTACCCGCCGAATCATTCGAACCACGTGAAGCCCTTAATCTGCTGTCTACTGTCAGCTGCCGAACAATTGTGTAAGTCCCCTTGAAATACCAACAAAAAAACATCAAGCCAACTGAGAGTATTCTATTGCACTGAAGGAACCTTGGAGTTGAACGCATGAAGTCTCTCACAATCTTAGTGTGCTGGATACTTTGATCAAGAGAGAATAGGGTAGTCGTTGGCGACTTTATTCTGTGTTGGTGCAGTCACGAAAATCACATCAACAGGATAGACAAAGAAGTATAAAGAAGAGAATAAAGTATCGCTGTAAGAACAAATCTGATCGCGATCTTCTCAAACCTGGTTCTGATACCATGTTAAATTTAGTGATCAGATTAATGACACAGAAAATTAATTCAAAATTAGACACAATAACACAGCAGATACCCTGGGAAAACCCTCCTCTTGAGGGAGAAAAACCTAGCAACAATATATCTCTTATATATTGAAACAATAATAGAATCTCCTTTACAATAGAGGCCAATATGAAGGCTTATAACATGCACATCAATCTGATGCAACACAGAAGACAACCTAATGAAGATAATCTCAGCCAACAATAATATCGAACTTCTCTTGAACTCAATCTGCCTTGTATAGAATTCACACTAAGAATGATATGATGAAGTATATTGAATGAACTGAATATGAAAATCAAACAACGAAGTTCCATTTAGTATATATACACCACGAATGGAAGAGTCATGTCTTTCCAAAAGCAAGCCGGCCTTTATCAAGAATCGTGCCTCCTTCATGAGATCGTGTCACTTCAAGGTCGGCCTCCAATAACAAATATAACTCTTTATTATCCGCACCTCTTCACTAATCATAATGTCGGCTTTAATAAACAAATCGCGCCTCCAAAAAATTGTGCCTCTTCAAGAATTGATGTCTCTTATAAATTAAATAGCCTTGGGCTATTATTTAATTTATCATCATTAAGTAAAGGATATTGGCTGGAAGTAAAGACCGACACTGTACATGAACATCAACACATTAAATTATAGTAATTTATGTTGAATTTAGGCTATTTTTTTGTGTTTTAAAATTTAAAATCACTTTGTACTTTAGGTTACTCATGAATGCAATTGAACAGCAAGGCAAATAGTGGAAGAACAAAAGAAGGAATGGAACAAATATGGCTGCGCTATTCTTTCAAATGGGTGGATGGATGGGAAAACCCACACCATTATCAATTTTTTGGTAGCTTCAAATGGTGAGGTAATTTTTTTGAAATCGGTGGATGCCTCTAACAAAGAAAAAAATGCAAAAACATTGTGTCTAATGTTGGAGGAAGTTGTCATGGAGGTGGGCATAGAAAATGTGTACAAATCATAACTAATAATGCAATAGCATATGTGGCGGCTAGGAGATTACTCCAAGACAAACATAGGACACTTTTTTGGACACCTTGCATAGCACATTGCCTTAACCTATTTTTGGAGGACATAGGCAAACTTGATTGGGTGACACCGATTGTAGATGATGCAAGGAGTGTAACAAAATTTATCTACAATCACCCTTGAGTTCTTAATTTGATGAGAGATCACACCCACAAGAAAGAGTTGGTAAGATCGGGTGTCACAAAGTTTGCAATAGTTTTCCTAACACTGCAAACCATTATTGATTTATTGACTTCTTTGAAGCAGATGTTTGTGAGTCAACCGTGGCTAGACTCATCTTTTTCAAAGAAGCCTAAAGGAGAGAGGGTTGCGAGCATAGTCTTTGACAACCTCTTTGCCTCTGTCACCGGGTTCTTCTATTTTTCCCTCCATACCCATATAGGTACGATTATGGTCCTAGTTCTTTGTTGGTTCTTCTCTGGGTTCTCCCAAGGTCCTTCCCAAGCACCCTAGATTCCTTGTAGGCCATTCTATGAATGACCCACAAGGAACTCGAGGTGCCCAAGAAGCACCTTGGGTAAACCTAGGCTAAACCCAACCAAACCCAAGGGGACTCGAGGGTTCTCCCCCAAAAAAAAAACAAAAATAAAGTAACTTTTTACAACATTTTTTATGTAAGTTAAAAAGAAACTCGTAGCTAATTGGTGCAGTAACAGGAAATGCCAACTTTTTGGAGACATTGGGTATGTTTTGTTGTTCAATGTATATGCATCACATATGTGTGTATTTATGTATGTATTTATAGATACATACATACATACATACATACATACATACATACGCATACATGCGTACGTCATGCATACATACATACATACATAAAAATATATATATATATATATATATATATATATATATATATATTCTCGTACCCGTACCCAAGGAAAAAAAATTGTCGTATCGTCGTACTGTAAATGTAATCAAATCTTTATCAAATAGGATCCTAAAAATCTAAGAATAAACTAAGGTTTGAAATTCTGTGTGAGAAATTCTAAGTCAAAGACGATTTTCAGATTTCTTCTCTTAATGCTGAATGTATTGATTGCAAAACATTAATAAATTTCGATGTGTGCATATCAAGAGTGGAACTCCTTTTTGTATGTAAGGAGACCCGCCCCCAAGGGATGCGTCCCTTGAGAGGACGTGTCCCTTTGGGCGTGCAGGTTTCCTTTACAACCGATTATCACTCGGATAAACATACTTAACACATATACCCCCTCACACATGGCGGATATATATTATATGAATTCCGAATTTTATTCAATGTGTATTTTGAACATCATTTATTTAAATTCGATTTTATACATGCATTATAAAATTCAATTTTACTTATTTTAGAAATATTAAATATGAAGAGCAATCGATCTTATATAAACGATGATGATGCTTATAGCAATCATCGTTTATATCTGACCTAAGCTATCATTCATCAACACTCCCTCTTAGCTAGGGAAGATATTTCAAATCAAAATAAATGGAGATATCACCTTCACACGTGATATCGAAGATATGATATGTTTTCTCAATGTTGTCAAGTCACATGACATTCTTCATAACACATCTTCATTATGGTATGTGCACTGACATCAAGTCACATGAATTCATGGCATATCCACGGATATAAATATCCACCATGATTATCTCTTAAGGATCACAATGATCTTCAGATGATATCAAGTCCCATGATATCCATCAAAGTGTCCAAGAGATACTATCATGACATGTCCACAGATATCAAGTCACATGATATCTATCATGATAGTTTATCATTGTAGAGTCGTCACTTTACAATGTCAAATACAAGTGCTCATTATTAGAAAGATCGTCACCTTTCAATAATGTACACAAGGAGTAGGCCCATAAGGTCATGGAGTCACACACATGACAAAAGAGTTTACACATTAAACATCTTTATATATTAGTACAATTTATAAACAATTTGTATTTCAAACATAAATAACAAATTACATTTCAACCATACCAAGTTTCTTCTGAAGTGCTCTACCTTGATTCGGAGAGAGGCTTGGTGAGAATGTCTGCAGTTTGATCATTTGTACTTGATATACTCCAACTGAATCATTTTCCTTTCCACCATATCTCTTACATAATGATAGGGGATCTCAATGTGCTTAGATCTATCATGAAAGACAGGATTTACAGAGAATTTGATGCAACTCTGATTATCACAATGAATAATTGTAGGATTCAAGGGCTCACCAAAGAGTCCCACAAGCAATTTACAAAGCCAAACTGCTTCTCTTGCTCCCATTGAGGCTGCAATGTATTCAACTTCTGTTGAGCTCTATGCAACTGAAGATTGTTTTCTACAAATCCAGGAGATCATAGTCGATCCTAAACCGCAACACCGATGTGCTTTTCCGATCGGTTACACTTCCAATCGAATCAGAAACCCATGTAGATCTAGTTGATCATTCTTGTAAAGAAGACCATATCCAATAGTGCCTTGAAGATATCTCAAAATATGTTTCACAGCCATTAAGTGAATTTCCTTTGGTTCACACATGAACTGGCTGAGAACATTTACTGCATAACAAATATCAGGTCTGGTGTTAACCAGATACATCAAAGATCCAATCATTTGTCTATATAGGGTTGAATCTGCACACTTGGATTCTGCAGCTGCTTCTTTCAATGAGGTGATCTTCTCCTGTTATCAGTAGGTCATCAACATATAAAATAATTATTAACATATCACCTTTAATTACCATAAAGTAAAGATTTGGGTCTGCATCATTCTTGGAGAATCCTAGTCCCAAGAGGTAGCTGTCAATTCTTTCATACCAGGCCCTGGGAGCCTGTTTAAGTCCATACAGTGCTTTCTTTAGTCTGCATACATGTGAGTCAGGTTTATGTATCACAAAACCTTCAGGCTGTTCTAGATAGACTTCCTCGTCAATGGTTCCATTTAGGAAGGCAGTTTTTACATCCATTTGGTGGATCTTCCAGCCTTTAGCTGCTGCAATGGCTATCACTGCTCTCACAGATGTGTATCAGGCAACAGGTGCAAATGTTTCTTCATAATCAATGCCTACCTTTTGTGAGAAACCTCTTGCCACAAAACATGCCTTATGTTTTTCTATACTACCATCAGCAGCATGTTTGATTTTAAAGAGCCATTTAGAAGAGACAACAGATTTCTCTTTTGGTCTAGGCACTATATCCCATACATCATTCTTTAGAATGGACTGATACTCTTCCGTCATTGCATCCTTCCATACTTGATGTCTGAAGGCTTCTGAAACACTGGTGGGTTCTGAATTTATGATGTCATTCATTAGAGCAACGTAGCTTGAGAACCGTTTGGGTCTTTTACTCTCCCTAAACGTTCCTTTGGGTGCTGCATGATTCTCAGCTTCTTTGATCATCTTTCTAGCCCAAAGTGGTCTCTTCTTGCCGTTGTCATTTGTATTCTCATCTAAAGTAGATAGAAGTTCATTTGGAATTTCCTCAGGATGCTCCCTCTGAATCTCAGGAGTAGGATCCACTTCTAATACCCTAGGGGAATAATTTTCTATCTCACTAGAACTTCTTGCCCTTTTGAATGCAATGTCTTCTTCAAAGATAACATCTCTGCTCAATTCAATTTGATTCTGCCCGGGTATGAATATCCTGAAGGCCTTGGAGGTTTCACTATATCCCATGAATATCCCTTTCTTTTTGGAAGGTTCAAGTTTGAATCTCTTCTCCTTGGGCACATGAATATAAACGGGGCAATCAAAAATCCTAAAGTGACTAATGTCAGGTTTTATGCCAGTGACGGCTTCTTCAGGAGTTTTGTTATATGAGAATGAGGACATCTATTTTGGATGTAGACAGCAGTTCTAGAGGCTTCTGCCCAGAAAGAGGTTTCAATGTTTTGGTCTAGCAACATTGCTTTGGCAGCTTCTACAATGGTTTTATTTTTTCTTTCAGCAACCCCATTTTGTTGAGGGTTGTAGGCCACTGTGAACTCCCTCTTAATTCCAGCACTCATGCAAAATTCCTTAAAAATTTCAGAGGTGTATTCTTTCCCATTGTCTGTCCTTAAGGTTTTTATTTTCTTCCGGGAGAAGTTTTTCGTAAGTGCTTTGAACTCTTTGAACCTTTTGAGGATTTCTATTGACTCTTTACACTTAAGGAAATAGATCCAGGTTTTCCTAGAGAAGTCATCTATAAATATGACATAGTATAGAATGCCTGCTTTAGAAGGTACAGACATGGGTCCACATAAGTCAGAGTGAACCAGATCTAACACATTTAGGGTTTTGCTCAAACTATTGGGAAAGGATCCCTTTGTATTCTTTCCTAAGGCACAACCTTTACAAGTTCCTTCATGAGATGGTTTTAACTTAGGTGAGCTTGTTACAAGTTTTTCCATAGAAGGTAGGGCACGGAAATGAAAGTGTCATAATCTTCTATGCCAAATCTCATTTGACTCAAAGGTGTCAAGGGTAAGGGCTTGTTTAACTTCAGTGCAAAGTTTGTAAAGGTACCCTTGTCTTACACCTATGGTTTGGGCTTTCTTGATAGTTGAGTTTTTAGGCCATGCCAGAACTTTTCCATCCATAAATGTAACCCTATAACCATTGTCTTCAAGGGCAGAGATGGATATAAGATTCCTCTTTATTCCAGGTACAAATAAGACTCCAGTGAGTTGTAGAAAAAGCCCAGATTTCAACTTGATGGAACAAGTTCCAACCCCTTTTACTGGGTGTGCAGAATCATCCCCAATGGTTACTTCTTCATCAGACCTTTCAGTCATAGTATCTAAGTGTTCTTTTAACCCTGTGATATGTCTAGAGGAACCACTATCAATTACCCAGTTGTGGGTGTTGTTGGATACTTGATTGGATAAGGTTGTATAGAACACAAAGTTCTCAGATTCATGATCTGAATTTGTCTTTCCTACTTTGGCAAAAGATGCTTGTTGCTTTGATCTGTCAGGGCACTTCATTGCATAGTGGCCATATTGATCACATCTAAAGCATTGCACTTGAGATATGTCTTTCTTTTTAGAAGATCCCTTTCCATTGGAATTTCTCTTTCTTTTAAAAGATCCTTTCTTGTAGGAGTTTTTCTTATTCCTTTTATTAGATGATGTGTTGAGTACATGAATGTCTTCATCTATGTTTTTCTGTTTGTTTTCTTTTGTGGAGAGTCTTGTTTCTTCTTGAAGGCAGTTAGTTCTTAGCCTGTCAAACTTAGGGAGTTTAGATCTTGCACTTATTCCTTGAACAAATGACTCCCATGAGTTTGGTAGGCCTCCTAGTGCAATTAGAGTTAACTCTTTGCTATCAATCGATATGTTGATGTGTTTTTCGTGACCGCACCAACGCAGAATAAAGTTGCCAACGGCTTCCCTATTCTCTCTTGATCAAAGTATTCCGCACGCTAAGATTGCAAGAAAGTTCGTGCGTTCAACTCCAAGGTTCTTTCGGTGCGAATAGGCTCAGTTGGCTCGATGTGATTTGCTGGTATTTCAAGGGGACTTACGGAATTGTTTGGCAGCGGAGAAAGGAATTCAAATGCTCGAAAGATTTGTCTATGAAGTGCGGGATTCCTATTCTAATCAGAAAGTACTGAATTTGAAATGGGTTGCAGGGTTAAGAAGGCTCTAATTTACTCTAAGGCGTGGGACATGGCGATCAATTCTCACAAGCTTCAACCAGGCTCTGCTTTGCCTCGCTTCGGACAGCCTCCACAGAACCGGTGCAATCTTCAAAGGAGTAGCTCAAGGTTTTCAGATCACAACTTAGCATGGAAATACCATCACAACGACGCATATAAACATACAAATCATGATTGAAGTTAAGTACATGATATTCCAGTTGACCACACAAGGCGCATTCACCATCAGCGAACACACTAGTGGTATGGATAGACGAAGTTTGCTCAAATTGAAGACCACATTACACAATTACTATCTACTGCTTGCATGAAATGAAACTTATTCTACTTTGAACTATTTTATGCTACCATTTGAATTAGAAGGACGAAGAAACCTTGCTAGCTACTCACAACAAAGACGAAATTCACCATCAATGAAAAACTCTTTTATTGAGAGAGTGTTCACAACAATTTCTTACAAAGTTTTCAAAGGGAAAACTTTCCCTCTTCTTCAAATATTCTATCAATCTATACTAAGCTACTTCTAATTTGTCTCTTTATTCTAACTTCTAATCTAATTCTACCGTCTCATGAATGTACAAATGAAGGGGGACTCCCCCTTTTATAGTTGGCCAAGTCCAACGGACGGCTCAGATTACAATCGGCTGGATGGCCCAGATCGTGCCACCTCAGCCCTAAACAAGGTTTGCCCTAAAAACCACCATAAAGGAGAGTGGGGTAATAAATGAGCCATAATGTCGAGCATCTTCTAGAAGATTCCCGTTTGTAGATGCGTTCACACTGTTCTCGATCTTCGCGCTCAGCCAATTCTATTGATCGCTTGGAGGAGGGTAAAAGAATCCCTAAGATCGCCTCCTCAGATAATAAAGTTTGATAGAATCCGGAGTTCAGTTGCCCTTGATCTTCTTCTTGACGTTGTTCTTCAACTTTGCTCAAGCTTCCATTCTTGGATCACCATCTTGAGTTTTGAAAACATTTCATCTTTGTCACTTGAGCCCCAACACTTAGCCACTTTTCTTGCAACTTTCTTCCTTCGAGGTTGAAATATCATCGTGCTTCACCACTTCAAGTCATCGTGCTCTTCGTCTCGACGTTCCTCCTGCAAAACAAGCAAGGAGAAGAGTATTAGAACATTTCATAATATAAATTCAACTTACTTACCTGATTTTCACGCTTCGATCTTCAAGGGCTCATCGTCCTCGCTAGTCAACTTTGCGTTCAATCCTTCGTGCCTTAGCCAAATTTTCAACCCATCCTGCATTATGCCTGGCACATTTCACTCTGATATTTCATTCGACTCTGGCTCGAGAAAAATGTTTTCATCTGGAATTTGATCAAAAATTACCTAGGCGATCATCTTCAAATTCATCGGCCAAGGCAAATTTTATCTTGAAAACACTTTTTATTCCTTGCCTTAGAAAATTTTCAAATTTCCCTTAGGAAAATTCATCAATCCGGTGCCCATCAAAAATCTTCACCTCAGAATCCTCGACAAGCTGTGGAAGACCTTAAAATCAACTCCTCATCGATAAACTTCGATACCCAGAAGAAAATTTCCTTCAGAACGCGATGAACTCATGGGTGCACAACGAACGGGTTCATTTTATTTTTCTAAATTTTGAACCTTAGAAAATTATTTCCCTGTGAAACTTAAATTCGTTCTTTGCATCTGTGAACATCCCGTTGCTCTGACTTGAAAATATTTTTAAATTCATCCTGCAATGCCAGCATCTTCATCTTCGACAAATTTTACTCATCACAGGAAATTTTTATCACCTCTCCAGACTTAGGCATTTTTCTAAGGGAGAACATTTTGTGCCTTAGAAAAAATTTTGATCACCTTGAAAATTTTGCCATGGTGAGAAAATTTTATTGACTTCACTTAGAAGATCTTCCTTGAAAGCACATCATACTTAGCGTATTTTATTTTTTTATTGCCTAACATATCATATTCATCACCCCTTGAGCGCATTTCTCATTTCAAGAAGATATTTTCATTTAAAAATTTCAACGCCTAGGATATTATTTTTATCACATGGCAATATTCTCTATTTAAATTTCCATCACCTTGCCTCCCCTTTACATCTTAGGCGCACTTCATGTACCATGGAGAACATCCTCAACGCCTTAGTAATACTTCAATGCCTTAGCAATTTTCAACACCACCTCGCGGGCTTAGCATTTCTAACGCCCAAGCAATATTTACCTCCCCTCTACCTTACACCTTGCATGGCGCACTTCACACCTTTCAGAGAATATTAGCCACGCCTAGCAATGTTTATCAACACCTTGCACTTGGCGCATTTCACTTGCTGAGGTGGACTTGGTTTCAACGCCTAAGGCAACATTCTCTATTATTTCCTAGCATACTCATTCTTTATTTACCACTTTTCACTCCACATTCACCCCTTTACATGGCGCATATCACATAGGCTGCTTTTAATTTCGGCTTTTAATATTCCTTCTAACCTCTTCTCCTTTCCAGGTGCAAATGATAGGCTGGGCTCTCACTTTTCCACGCCTTTGAATATTCTTCAAGCATTCCTCCTCTTCTAGGCGCATTTGAGGGCTTGGACTTTCATTTTAAATGACTTAGAATATTTCTTATCCCTCCACAAGTCAAAGGCGCAGTCAACATGGGAAGCTTTCAGTTTTAAGACTAAGAAAAATGCTGATGTGTTCTCTTCTTCAAGGCGTGGCTGAGGTGCTCCACTCCAGATCTGAAAAAAAAAAATTTGAGCCCCTCTCTTCTACCTGTGTCTTTATTTAAATGCCTTTGCCTGGGCGCATTCAAGAGGGTGTGCCTTCAAATCTTAGAACATTGTGGAGTCTCAAAGTTGGGTGCACATTATGTGTCAGGCTTTCAGTTTCATTCTTCACTTAAATGTTTTCCAATCTCATCCCAGCCAGGCGCATATTATACTATGAGCTTTCAGTTTTAACACTCAGCCAAATTCGAATTCTAAAACTCATCCTCTCTAAACCCCCTGGGCGCATATCATATGTGTGGTTCTATAGGCGTTTCTTTCAACATTACATTCACCTTCAGCCATGGCGCAAATGGAAAGATCTACTTTCAATTGAGACACTTAGAAAATATTCAATCACCTTCTCCCTCTCAAGGCGCAAATGATAGGTTGGGCTTTCAATTTTAACACCCTAAGTTTAAGGGCGAATATCCACGTGTGAAGTTCCAGCTTTCAATTTTTTCGTGACTTAGGAAAACTTTATCATCCAACACCCTCAGAGAGGGGCGCATTTGGGAGGAGCAGCTTTCCTTTTTACCATGGGCGCATTTCTCATGTGTGAACTTTCAGTTCCATGCCTTAGGCGGATTTTTTTTACTCCAGCATCCTTGGGCGCAAATGACATGGTCTACTTCCATTTCCTACGCCTTAGTCAAGTTTCAAGCCACTATCCTCTAGGGCGCAAATGATATAAGGAACTTTTAGTTTCGACACCTTTTAAACCTTTGACTTTGGTGGGCGCATATGAGGTACCCTGCTTCCAATTTTATCACTTAGTAGAATTTTTAAACCCCTCCTCAAAGCTAGGCGCACATTATACCTTGGCCTTCCAATTTTGAACACTTAAACAATTTTCTAACCTCCTTAGAAGTCAAGGCGCAAAACAAGGGTCGAGCTTCAAATTTGAAGTATTTAGAGAATTTTCAAGGTCTTCAGCTTCAAGGGCGCCTTTGACATGCTGAGATTCAAATTTGGAATACTTAGGAAAATTTTAAACTCCCTTATCTTCTCAAGCTTGGGCGCATTTCTCCAGGCAAGCTTCCATTTTCATGCCTTCTCAGAGTTTTCATCCATCTTCAGCTTCTTATAGCAAGTTCTGGTGTCGGACTTGAAAAATTATCAAACTTGACGTGTTTCGAGCCCTTTGCCAAATTTAGGGTGATTTTCTCCCGCTAACCCTAATTTGCCCTGACTTTCTATTTTTAGAAAGTTCTCATTCTGTGCTTCGAACTAATTCCTGACTCCGAAAAACCTGATTTTTGCCTTGTTTTGAACTTCGAGGTGTGATTGTGCTGTCGGGGCTTGAAATTGACTTTCTATTTATAGCCTGCGTCTGGAACATTTTACTAAAAATAGCAGGTTCTCCGATTGCCTTCAAATTTTGCCAGCAGACTATCCAAAGGATACTGACCATGATGGATACATCAGTTTTGAACATTTTGACCTCTGACTCCTCATTTGTAGCGCTGAAGCTCGAAACCCTAATTTTGTGCATGTTGCTCAGATGAGCTCTGTTTGACCCCATTTCAGTTGCATGTTGGTCAGTTTGCAGTTCCGAAGTGCCGAGCTGCTGCCCAAGTGGTACCTGCTAAAAATAGAAAGTGGCCGAAAAAGTGACCAACCGGCTGCCAGATGATTTTGCATGTCATACTGCCCGAAGAATCTTGAAAAACCCAAAAAACCCAGAAAAATCTCCAACATGCAAGCACTGGCTAAAAATAGCAAGTCTCTGAAAAGTGGTCAATTCCATTTGCATGTTACACTGTTGCGAAGCTCTTGGAAAACCCAGAAAGAAAATGCCGACATGCGCTGAAGAAGCCTGCATGCAAACCCTAATATCAGCCTCTGAAAGTCGAACGCTGAAAGCTGTCATCCTGCTTTGCATGTCATATCACTGCGAAGGTCTCGAAAAACCCAGAAAGAATCTCCAGACATGCGTTGAAAAACTCTGCCTCCAAGCCCTGAAAATTGCCTCCGAAGGCAAAACTGCTAAAAATAGCAAGTTGTCCGTTTTTGCTCAAATTTAACCTGTGTGTAGCCTGATGTGCTCTGGACGCAGCGTGACTGTCGGAATCTCAAAAATGCTGAAGGATTGCCTGTAATTGTACACTTACTAAAAATAGTAAGTAGTCAGAACCTGATGAAATTTCTGTGGAAACCTGCTGGAAGCATACTAGCATCAGTGTTAGTCTCAACTTTCAATTTATTTACCTTATTTGACTTCAGGTTGGCTGGAAAACTCAAAACCCTAATTTCTAGACTTAGCCAAAATTTCAAGTTTAAACTCAATGACGGGCACAATCCCGGAAAGACAGACAGTAGAAAAGAGAGACAACAGCAAAACGAACGAAAAGCAAAGCCAAAATTAGGGGGTCCCCATTTGCAATGGGGCGATGTGTGAAAAACGTCACAACAATATCCAATTGTGGATAACTGATCCCTATGTCACCATATTCGACCGAATTTCATGTTGAAATTCGAAATTCGTCGAATTTCAAAAAAATGTTTCAAATTCGACTAAATTCGACCAAATTTGGCAGTCAAATAAGGGCATTGAAAATTTTCATAAAGCGATTTTTTTTTTAGGGTTTTTTTGTTATATCGCTGAGGGCCGACATTTGATATTATTTCATCTCTTTCTCGCGCGTCTGCAAGTCATTTCGTTTTTCAGTGTTCGCTTTTGCTTGTCAGTTGTCATCTATCGCGGCTTCAATCTCTACTTCGACGACTCCAGTGGCCGTCACTTGCGTCGGCGTGCGGCCATCAACGAATATTGGCTTCAACAGTGGCCGTCGGCTTCAATAGTGGCCGTCACTCTGCGTCCCCCTGTAGGTTGCGGATCAACAAATTTTTGCTTCAACGTCGGCATCTCCAGAATCCGCGCCATTTCCTCTGCAACTAATCACAATCCGCGCCGTTTCCTGCAACTAAGTCACACCCGACCTCTGCCGTCGAAGGAGGTAGAAGATTTTTGTTGTTTTTTTTAAATTTAGGGTTCCATAATTTTATGCGAATGATTTTTACTATTAGCCATTAGGTATCCAAAGTTCTAAAAATTTAAACTATATTTAATATTTTTCATTTGTTTTAATATTTAATATTTTATTTTGTATTTAATATTATGTTTACAGTTTACTTATTAGTAAATAATGTGTCCAGATCATTTTTTATTGTAAATGTAAAATACGAAAATGTAAATTATATAAATATATTTATATTATTATAGACTTTCAAAGTTTCAGTTATTAAGTTTATTAATATTTAGTATTTTTTATTAATATTAAAGGCTTCTTAATATTTTAGTATTTTTATTATTTTATATTTTATAGATTTTCGGTACTGTAAATTATATTAATAAAATTATAGATTTCTAGTACTTATTATTTATTAATATTTAGTGTTTTCATTTTATTTTTATGTTGTTAAATATATTTATGTTTATTAAAATTAAATTTAGTATTTTTTATTTTGTTTTTAGATTTAAAATAAGAAATCTATATATTTTGTCTCAATGTTGTTTGAAATAAAATTGTGGATGTTTTAACTTTTAAATATTAAATATTATTTTGTCATTCAAACATACAGATTATGGCTCCCAAGAAATCAACTGCGGAAGCATGGAAATATATCACTCGCAATGGTACTGACCTCAAATGCAACAAGTGTCAGAAACCTTTTATTGGCGGTTTGACAAGGGCAATGGACCATTTACTTGGTATTACAAATGGTGCAGGAGGAGGTGTTACAGCATGTCCTGACGTTACCCCAGAAATGAGAGCTGCTTTAGAGAAAGAACAGTCCTCTTCAATTATAGGAAAGATGAAGAAAACACAAAAAAAACAGAGAATTGAAGAGGATATGTCTCAATCTAGATTCTCAGCATCTATTATGTCTTCCTCTTCTGGTTTATCCAAACCGGTGAGGGCATCAACAGAGAGTGGAACATTGAAAAGCTTCTGGAAACCAGTAGAGAAACAGGAGGTGGATGATGTTGTAGCTGATTTGTTTTACACAAGTGCTATTCCATTCAATGTTGCAAGAAGTCCACATTTTCGTAATGCTGTTCACAAAATTGCAGAGTTTGGCAAAGGGTACACTCCCCCAGGTTCAGAGACTATCAGGACAACTCTTTTGCAGAGGTCAAAAGATAGAGTGACTGATAAACTAGCTACTATCAAATCCTCTTGGAGGAAAACAGGTTGCACTATATTGAGTGATGGATGGTCAGATATATGTCAAAGGCCATTGATAAATATTTTGGTGGCTTGTCCTGAAGGTGTTGTGTTTTTGAAAGTGATTGATACCATGAACCACAAGAAAACTTCTGAGTACATTTTTCAAATATTAGAGGAAGCCATTCTTGAAATAGGGGTGGAAAATGTGGTTCAAGTGGTAACTGATAGTGCCGCAAATTGTGTGGGAGCTGGGAAGCTGATTGCAGAGAAATACCCACAAATATATTGGAGCCCATGTGCAGCCCATTGTCTTGATTTGTTGCTTCATGACTTGGCTAAATTCCCATGGGTACATGAAGCTATTCACAGAGGAAGAGCAATTGCAAATTTCATAAGGAATCATCGTCTCACATTGAGTCTTTATAGGCGGCATGCATCCAGGGAGTTGTTGAGGCCTTGTGAAACAAGATTTGCTTCATTTTATATCACTTTGAAAAGAGTGGTTGAAGAAAAGGCAGCTTTGAGGTCTGTAATTTGTTCCAATGAATGGGAACACTCAGTGCTTTCTAAAGGTCCTAAGGGGAAGAACGTAGAGCAAATCATTCTGAATAGCAATTTCTGGGAAAGTGCAGCCAAGGTTTTACTCATATGTGAACCAATTGTTGACGTGCTTCGTATGGTTGATGGTGACACTCCTTGCCTTGGCATGCTTTATGAAAGCATGGACCGTTGTAAGGAAACTATTCAAAAAGCACTCAATAATGTAGAAGCAGAATATATGGAGATATGGGAGGTAGTTGATTGCAGATGGAAAATGATGCACACACCTTTACATGCAGCAGCTTGCTTTTTGGAGCCTAAATTATTTTCTATTGATAGAGAAGGTGACACTGAAATTATGGGAGGGCTTTTAGAAGCTGTTGAAAAGTATGAATCAAATCCATCAATTTCAGCACTAATCAGAAGTCAATTTTGGGTATACAAAAGAGGAGAAGGGATGTTTGGAATGGCAGCAGCCAAATATGACGACACATGTACCTGCATATACATGGTGGATGACCTATGGAGCACAAACTCCTGAGCTACAAAGGTTTGCTATTCGAGTTTTGAGTCAGGGAGCAAGTTCGTCAGCTTGTGAGAGGAACTGGAGTTGCTTTGACCACATCCATTCCAAAAAGAGGAATAAATTGTTGTCCGGAAAGTTGGGAGATCTTGTCTATGTTCGCAGCAATTTAAAATTGCTCATGAACAAATCAGCAAAGGACTCTTCATCACAACAAATTCGTGAAGACATAGCAGCACTAGATGCAGATGAGCCTGACTTTGCAGATGAAGAATTGAGTACTGATACAGATGATGATGATTTAGCATCTCAGCCAAGTGCTCTTGATGACTTGGAGCATTTTTGAAGTTCTAAAGTCTTTACTGTTATTGTACCTTTTTGACAAAAGAACATCTTCACAATCGTGATTTCACATGTTTCTTATGGTTTATATTTTATAAATGTGTCATCTTTTTGTAATGATTCAAATATATGTATCAATGTTAAACTATTTAGAGAATTGTATGGAGATATTACTTATATTTATAAAAAAAATAAAAAATTTACATAAGTCGAATTTTATTCGAATTTTATACTTTTCGAATTTTTTCCTTGTCGAATTTCATTCGAATTTCAATGTTGTCGAATTCAAATTCGAATTCGAACCTGGTGACTTAGACTGATCCCTTAGTTCAATAATCCTCATGAAGTATGCATTAATGGACTCTCCTTTGTTTATTTGAGCATTGTTGATTTGCCTCTTTAATGCAAGAGTTCTACTGGTGTTGTTGATCTCATAGGTACTCTCAAGAGATTTGAACATATGATATGCAGTTTCATGTTTTGCTAGGATGGGCACTATATGATCCCTAACTGCATCTACTAAGATTTTCATGGCTTTTTCATTGTTTTCAATCCATTGAGTTTTCTCAGGATCAGCCTCTAGTTCCCTTTTATTTTCTCTCACAAGTGAGTCTAATTTATTCTCTTTAAGGATCATCATGATTCTAAATTTCCATGTTGTGAAGTTGTCTGCTCCTACAAGACAATCTTCAAATCTGATCACACTTGACATTATGAAGAATGTGATGTGAATTCGATTTTTAAAAATACGAATTTTCTAGAGCAATCTGATATCTAGATTTGATTTGGATTCACACAACTTGGCTCTGATACCATGTAAATGTAATCAAATCTTTATCAAATAGGATCCTAAAAATCTAAGAATAAACTAAGGTCTGAAATTCTGTGTGAGAAATTCTAAGTCAAAGACAATTTTCAGATTTCTTCTCTTAATGCTGAATGTAGTGATTGCAGAACATTAATAAATTTCGATGTGTGCATATCAAGAGTGGAACTCCTTTTTGTATGTAAGGAGACCCGCCCCCAAGGGATGCGTCTCTTGAGAGGACGTGTCTACACATGTGGAGACACGTCCGCTCAAGGGACGTGTCCCTTTGGGCGTGCGGGTTTCCTTTACAACCGATTATCATTTGGTTAAACATACTTAACACATATACCCCCTCACACATGGCGGATATATATTATATGAATTCCGAATTTTGTTCAATGTGTATTTTGAACATCATTTATTTAAATTCGATTTTATACATGCATTATAAAATTCAATTTTACTTATTTTAGAAATATTAAATATGAAGAGCAATTGATCTTATATAAACGATGATGATGCTTATAGCAATCATCGTTTATATCTGACCTAAGCTATCATTCATCAACACGTACCTATACCCAAACCGATAACTTAGCTTTTTGCACAAAGAGCTACAAAGATCATGAAGGTAACCTCAAAACTTTGAATTTAAATTCAAATTGAATATTTTACTTTTTCAATTTAAGTATTTCATTATAAATTTGTAACTTTAATCTTTTTGTATTTGTAAATTGTAGGTGTCGAAGCCCTTGGTTAGATTTCTCTGTTTGGTAGATGGGGATCAAAACCCAATGGGCTATATTTATGAGGCGGTGGATAGGGCCAAAGAGTCCATCAAAAATTATTACAAGGACAGCCTCAAATTTGATCCCATATGGAAGATCATTGATAGGAGGTGGAACAATCAACTCCACCAACCCATCCATGCAACATGGTACTTCCTCAACCCCCATATTTTCTATTCAGATACCTTCTCAAATCCTAATGGAGAAGTTATGGAGGGCCTCATGACATGCATTCAAAGGATGACACCCCTAGGTTGCGGTGAGAGATCTCATTTTCCAAGAATTGGAAAGCTATAGGGCTAGAAGGGGTAGGCTCTTTTCTTCAGAGCTCGCTACCCGAGGAAGAACCACTCAAACACCAGGTATAAAATTTGGAGTCTTTATTTCACAAGCATTTTACAAGTTTCAAATTTCAAATTTACAACTATTGATAATTTGATAAAAAATGTTTCGACTTTGCTTTCTAACTCTTCAATATGTTATTTTGTAGAGTCTCGATGGACAAATTGGGGTGCATATACCCCAAATCTCCAAAGACTTGCCCTCAACAATTCATGCCAACCTTGTAGTGCATCCACCTATGAGTGCAACTAGAGCTTGTTTGAGGCCATCCACATGAAGAAGAGGAACAAATTAGCTCAAAAACGCCTCAATGACCTTGTCTTTGTGCAATTCAACCTCCAATTGCGCACAAGAAGGGTAGAGAACAAATCAAAGGATCCCATTGATTTGGATGAGATAGATCTTATAGTGATTAGACAAGGCGGGATGAGCAACCTCCATTGTTTACAGAAGATGAGATTCTTGATTTTGAGAGATAAGCATTGGAGGATGTGGGTGCAGCAAGAGATGTAGGATTGGATGGCATTGATGAGGCTGAGGAGGAGTCATTACCATCTACTACCCGGATGGAGGTCAAGCCACTGCTTGACATGCCAAGCAAAGAGCCACAATAGACTCCAAGGACTAGAACCTTTACCTCTCCCCTAATTTTCAATAGATTAGGGAAGAGGAAGATGTAAAATGTTGTATTTATTTTTAGTTTTCCTATTTTCATTTTGTCAACTATCTATTGTATCAAGCTATCAACCATCAAGATTTTTGCATGAGGATGCGATTTTGTACTCGATTTGCATTCAAATCAATCATCAAATTTAATAGAAAACACTTTTGTACTCATTTATGGACTCATTGGATATCATTGAATTTTGCAAAAACAAAAGGTGTTTCTAAAGAAATTCAAGCAATTTTTTATGTTGTCGAGTTTTTTTCCGAGTCAAAAATTTTGGGTTTGCCAAGTTTTTGTCGAGTTCAAGTTTTCCAACTATGCTCCAAACTTCTTGAAGAGCATAGGATTGGTTAGGCGGTGTTTTGTTCATGACAATGAGTTTAGATGGTCTTGGTAAGCCTCATAATGCTTTCAAAATGTAATTTTGGCCTTTTGGGAGCTCTCCAAACTTCTAGGAGATTCATATTATTTTTAGACAATCGCCAAGTTGCTTTAGTTCATCATCCTAAGTCCTCAATGACATATTGGTATGACCAAAACTCCATATTTGTCACATTTCAATGCTTTTCACAACTTGGGTGATTTATTTAAATAATTATTTAAATACGTTATTATTTATTAAAATGTGTTTTAAGTTGAGCCACCTAGGGGGGATGCCTAAGCACAAGGGAGTCTTTTTACACATGATGAATTATTATTTATTTTGAAAAGTGAGTTTGTGGAGGAAAAAGGGAATTATTATTTTTTTTACTATTATTATTTTCCCTACATAATGTTATAAAAAGGGATTAAGAGCTCATTTGAGAGGTTAGCCATATTATGATATTGCAATTGCTACAAAGAGAACCTATGTTCATCTCTAGTTTTCTTGAGCATGAAAACCCTCTCAAAAATACTAGTTTTGGGGACAAAACCCCCCCAACTGGTTAGAGTGATTTCATCCAGGAATCACCAATACACCTGCAAGTGAAGCTTCTAGTTGATTGCTGAAAATGGTTAAGTTTGATGTGCTTTGAATGCCTAATACTTTTGGTGTTGTTTGTGAAGAGTTTTTAAGAAGTTTTGAAGGGGCAATTAGGAGAATTTTTTGATGGTTCTACCTCTCCTAGTGCAAGTCATACACTTATATGTTGGTTGTACTTCTCTATTCAGGCCATACCAATTGAGGATGCATAAAATAAAGGTGAAATTTCATTTGTTCGCTATAGTTTTCTATTGTTAGAAGTTATATTTTCTGCTAATCGTCCAATTTGAAGAAGGTTATAAGGAGGTTATACCAGTTGCAAGCAAGGTGTACTTGTTAAGGGTGGGCATGTGAGTTTTCAAATTGAATTGTTGCTCTTTTTAGAGGTTTTCAAATGGTTTGGTAGGCTTTACATGAAATAAACATTTAAGTATAAGTGACATTTACATATGAACATTTACTTCCTTATACTTTAAGTTATATTTCATATATATAGTTTCAGGATGTTTGAAATGGGTTTTGGATCTGTAGGAGTTACAATGCAAATCCTAGTTTTTCGAGGATCTTATAATTTTTCAGTGTTAATCAAATTTCAATAATCAATTGTTTTCAATGTGCTCTTGATGTGTGTTCAATTCTGATTTGATAGTTTATCAATAGAACCAAGTGATATCAGACCTGCAATCAGCATTCTAACATCATCTGTTTGAGGTATACCTTTGTTGGGTACTTGAGTATTTTGTTATCTATGTTATTTGGCTCATTATGGGTTGTTGCAGCAGTAAAGATTTGTGATCAAAACTTTTTATTAAAATAAATCAGCAAGATAATGTTTTCTAATGATGATTTTGTAATGCATTGATATATTGTAATCATAGTAACAAGACTTGCCTGGACTCGGTGAGTCCCGAGTCGAGTCACCTCAGCCAAGTCTAGGGGGCTTGGACTTGGACTCGGCCGAGTTTGGGTGAGTCCCATCAAGCAGACTCGTGCTGCCCCTCAACCCCATTGGGGGCGTTGCCCCCAGACCCCCACGAGGGGTGCTACCCCTCAACCCGCTAGGGGTGTTGCCCCTCGACCCCATTGGGGGCACTACCCCCAGACCCCCACAAAGGGCGCTGCGCCTCAACCCTATTGGGCCAATTGCCTTCAAACTTGAGATTATGGCTGCTACATCATCTAGGGCCTATCTTAGACACATTCGTAGGAAGGATGCAGGCTCCTTTCAGCCATAGAGTTCTAGTTATTGTTTTGATATTTCATATTTCTTAGGAACATTTGATGTCATGGATTTCATATTCCATGAGTTTTGTATACATGTGAGTCTTTCACTATATATCTAAGTGTGCTATTTCCTTCAGTAGCTTAGCTACAATTTGTGTTTATACTTATGTGATCGATGTATACTTTGTCGAGTCTACGCCGAGTCGAGTCACCCTCGCTAAGTTTGTACCGAGTCCAAGTCTCATTGCTATGATTGTAATACCGTGGATGGTAGTACCACCAATGGTTTCATCCTTGCTCTTAATGTATTTGCTCACCCCACTAAATAAGTGGAAATATTGTATATGCTCACCCCACTGAATAAGTGGAAGTACTGTATTTTGCTTAATATTTGGTATTTGTTCACCCCACTGAATGAGTGGAAATTTCTATGCTTTGTAATTGCACTCCGCTAAATAAGCATGCATATATTCATTGTAACTGTACACTCCATTGAATAAGCATGAAGTGTTCTTTGCTTTTAGTTGCATAGCACTTCACTAAAGAAGTGAGTTGGACGGCTTGCCACCTAGTGCATTTCATTTTAGTTGCTGCAATCTAGATAGTTGTGTGGTCCTTTCACCGTATGCTCTTGCCCATCGCAAGAACTAGGTGATCAAAAAGTGATTTGGACATTGCATTGTACTCATTTTCAATTGGACAATTTCAAAATGAATATTAGGGTTGTTTATTACAAATAACACAATATAATATTATATAATGTTGGAGTGTCTATTACAAAGAGGTTCATCTCCTTATAGAGTTTGAGAGATGTAACTAACAATATGTGACACTTCTCCAAGATTCTAAATACTAATAATAGCTAACATTATTACACACCACTAAGTCACTACATGAACTTTATTACAAAAGGTAAGCCTTATATTCTAATACCCCCTCTTAAGGCAACTATACTAAAAGAAAACATACTAACACACTAACTAAAACCTAAAAACATCAAAACCAAACAAAACCATATATTCTTCAAAATATTTTCTTTGAAAATAATTCTTAGATCAAGTAGAAGTCCAACAAGCTACTTCATAAACCTCATAAAGGTGTAGCCCCTAAGTTGAATTCCCCAGTTCCCAAATTCCACCTCACCAAACTCCCAAACTACAACTTTTCCAAATTATTGGACAACCATGAAGTTGAGCTACATCCACAATGCTCCATCAAGTTGTCTCGTGAGACTCATAAGGGTATAATTCCCGAGATTCATAAACTCTTGTACTAACTAGGCAAGCATCCATGTTGAGCTTCATCTACACTATATTCCTCTCTATTGTCAAAGTGGGAGCTTCTTAAAATACATATTCTTCATCAATGAATTCTTTGACATTACTAGCATCTTGTATTTGAGATTTTCCTTGAGAACATCATTGGCTTGAATTCTAGTTCCAAGTTGAGTGACCTATTTCCTTGCAATAAAAACATTCAATCTCCTTTGTCTTTTTCTAATCTTCTACGATTGCTTCTTGAGCATAATGCACTCTCATGTTCAAGACTACTTTTTGTATCTCCTACCGTTGTTCTCTTTTCTTTGGCTAAGAGAACTAAAATTATATCTTCTGGAGTTTGAGAATGTATCTAAGAGTAAAAATGACATAGCTATATTTAGAAAGTAGATTGTTTAACAAATGCCTTTACCATCATTGTCATCAACTATAGTTTTGACTTATGCTAGTCATCTAATGAGAGACCTTAGATTGCTTATGTGGCTAGACATAGTGACTCTGTCATCCATCTTGAATCTAAATAGCTAAATATTTAGAGAAAACTTTGCATTAACCACTTTTTCTTCAAACAATTTATTCAAATTATCCCAAATTTCCTTCAATGACTCTCCAAACCTACATGATGCAACTCAAAATTGGAGAGAGCAAGACCAATAAGGGCTTTGGTTTTATCATCTCTACTCTTAACAAACCAATAACTTATTTGCATTTGTAAGTAGTTTCTCATTCTCATTTACTATTCCCCACAAGTTCTTGTTCATCAATTGCATCTAGATTATTACTTTCCAATTGCGTAAGTTGAGGCCAAAATACTTTTCTAACGGAATTTCCATTTCCAGATAATAAGACCCAAAAGAATTAAATTTTCCCAAAATTTCACCCTTGGAAAATATTTGAAAAACTCCTTTACAAGTTTTCAAATCGAAACAAATTATTGAATGCAAATTAAAATAATACTAATCATTTTTGGCACTCACCTGCCCTAGTTTTAACTCACAAATGGTTAAATTGGCATGCAAACCCTCTACAAGCTTTCATGTTCAGCACTAGTCATTACATGACCTCTAAAAAAGGAGATTTCCTTCACCTCTTCACGGCTAGACTTATAATTTCTACTTTGGCCCACAATTTTCTTTTGCGACTATGCCCTTCCACAACCTTCGAGTGGTGTTTCTCACCTATATCATGACAATGACCTTCCAAAAACCTTTCAACTCAACTATGTAACAATTTTCAACAAGTTAAAAAGCTCATTCCCTTGTCTACAAGCTCATTCCCTTGTCTACAAAAAACATTATTCTTCTATCCAAGTGACTAGATATTGCCTTAACAATTGATGCCTTCTCATGATCCTATGATTCCTACACGCCCTCATGACTTGATTTTTGACACGACTTTTCAAATAGGGATTCCCACAACCCTTAACTTTGATACCATACTAAAAAATGAGCAATAAGCATAAATGAGGTATACAAACAATAGCACAATATAATATTACAAAATATTGGAGTGTCTATTACAAACAAGTTCATTTCCTTATATAAAGTTTAATAGATGTAACTAACAATAAAGAAACATGACACTTGTCTAATATTCTATAATAATAGCTAACATTATTACACACCATTAAGTCACTATAGCTACTTTATTACAAAACATAAACCTTATATTCTAACCAGCCAAAGTTAACCCATTTCCAACTAGTTGTTATTCATCAACTTTCATGCCAAAATATTCAAATTGTTTTCCTAGGACAAATATAAAAGGACACCACCTCTAGGTCATTCGAATCCATCACTCATCATCTAGGATCACCCATCCAACACAGAGAATCAATCACTACTAGTCTTATGCCTCTTAGAATCACACATCCCCTTATCATAGCATTATTCTACATCAGTTATTCCAATTGCCTCAACCTCTTTATCAAAAATTTGCAAAACCCTAATTATTGTACTAGGTCATTACATCACCCTTTTACACCTTGTTCAAGTTATCGCCATCATAACCGCATCATTGTTCAAGTTTCAAATTATCACCATCATCATCACAACGTGCAATCTCCTAAATTTTATCAAAGTCGTCAAATCGATCAATGGGGCTTGTCCAAGGAAAGACCCTAGCATAGCAAGATCAATAGTATTCTTTAACACCATCAAGTTTCTCAATTACAGGTACAAAAGGTCTAAAGACAACAAGATTAAGTCCATAGAAAAAGATCAAAACTATAGATATCAGGTCAAAAGTGCAACTATGGGGATCAAAACCACAAGTGCAAGATTGACAAAGGATCACACACAATCACAAAATTCACAAGCCATAATCATCTCAGTTTGTTCGTCTCAAATCCAATTTCATATATCAAGTACAATCATCTTTCACAACCATTTCAATATACTTTTCCTCGGCACCAAGGTACACATTTACTTTTTATTATTTTATTCTATTTCTTATCCCATTAGATACACATTTCTAGACCCAATTCATATATCTAAGTTAATTTGTGCATTTATTGCTTTATTGAATTTATTTTCCCTAGATATTTATGTAGAGATGTTTTATTCTCTTACATAAAATGATGAGCCTAACATTCAAACCCCTCTAGGATATTACCCTAGGGTTTGGCCTTCTATATATATCTGATTTTCAGATATGATATTTCTAATTGCTTGCATTTACCATTTCAAAATCTAGTTAACGTTTGGATACTCTCAATTGTGCATAATTGATATATATTGATTAGTGTTTGGGCTTTCATTGTTTCTTACCCCTTGGATCCCTGCACTCCTACGCTTTCTTGCTTTTTGCATATTTGCTAGATCATTCACTATTGAGTCTCACAATCCCTTACCTTTGGCCTCTATCCATGCATGCTCCACAAATTTTGACGCATTCTTGTACTTTGTTGCATCTAATCCATTATCCTTGAACATCTCATGTCTTTTTGCCCCATGGATGGTGACATATTTTCAATGGAGGCATTATTCAATTATGTATGGTTTTTTTCATTCTTTGTAGAGATGCCTATTGCTTTCCTTTCTCCCTTGGATGCACTCATTCCACTTATCTACGAGCTTCATCATTATTATACTTCTTTTATGGCTAGTGATTTTTAATGAGCATAATAATGTTTTACACTCAAGCACTTTTCCTTCACTACATGATGATGAGATATATGATGATTACTTAGTTGATATGCATTACTTGTTTTACCCCTCACTATAATAACCCATATTGGAGTATTTCTAACTTTTTGCACGTCATAAACAATCTTGCATGCTTTGATAGCACTATAAGAACCCTGCCTTGTTTTTGCACTTAATTTTTCTGATTTGTGGGAGTAGACATTTCGTCAAACACCTGGAATGCACATTCTCTGTGAAAGTTTCTAAGTTGTTTGTAATGTGATTGAATTGTTTTGATGACCAGATTACCAAGCATTCATCTTTTGATACCCAAATTCTCATACAATTGATAGACATTAAAACAAACAATTGGCTGATTTCCCTTACCAATGAAATACAGAGATAAATATATATATATATTTGAGTATAACTAACAGCAGCAAGGTCAATACATAGAAAAAATATTAATATATTTCTGACCTTTTATGTGACCCACAACTGAGTAGAGCTTAAGCAAACATTGAAGAGCTGATGCACAGAAGTTTTGATGGCTGTAGAATGTCTTTGACAACAACAAATAACTTATACAGTTTGCAGCGCCAAACTCTTCCCAAAGTGGCATCAAGCATTATGAAGAAATTCTAACTTATTGCAACAACAAACTTCCAAACTCAACGGTAACCCAATGATATTTTCATGCCCAACATCAAATATGATGAATATACTCCATAAACTTCTCAATATTGGTGTCCCCTTCTTTCCTGCAAATATCTTCAATAATTTGTTTTCCTACAAGACTTCACAAATTGATCTTCAATCGTACCTACAATTCCTTTCCATAAATCACAACAAAGAAGCACTAGCATAGACTCGGGATGAATCTATCAGCAATCAGCTAGGGAAGATCTTTCACCATCATGGCTAATCTTCTCCAAGAAGGTTTTCATCCTCAAAAAGGCTAAGATGAACCAAGTTCAATCCCACAGAACCACAAGGGTTTCACAAGAGAAAATCAAATAATCTGCATAATGCAAATGAGCTCACAAAACCTCCTTATATACTTTTCCCACCAAACTTTCTAGAAGATACAATTTAAAATTCACCTTTTTAATTAAAAGCTCCTTTTTGCTCGAAAAGACCCTTTTATCAAAATAATGATAATATTTGATATGCAAGATCTCAATATTATGTGTTCATGATTTAAAACTTTTCATCCTCTTTCCGATGAGCTATTATACTAAGGTGCCCATTAAATTATTTTAATAAAATTAAGCAACCTTAGTAAAATAATTAAATTAAAATCAATAATACACCCAAGTTGCAAAAACTAACAAAAACCATCTGAATCCAAATTTGACTACACTAGAATGATACCAATGATGAATTATACATACATATAATTATTTATACTTGCCTCTATCTATATATTTATTCTTACATATATCCACATATTCATACTTGCATATATCTTTCTTTTTAAGTTAGTCTTTTCTAGCCCTCCCTTCTATATATATATAGATATAGATATAGATATAGATATATATATACACAATCATTTATACTTACCTCTATCTATATATTTATTCTTACATATATCCGCATATACATACTTGCATATATCTCTATTTTTAAGTTAGTCATTTTTAGCCTTCCCTTCTAGGCCCTTTGATCCTGTGTCACCTTTCCCTACATCTATTTAGTTATCTTAGTTTGCTACTATCCTCTCCAGCTATTTCATCCTGATGATGGATCATGGAGTACTGATAAAAAAATGTTCACATTTTAATCTAGAAATATACCAAGCCATTCAATAATATGTTCAATGAAATTCCAGATCAATAGTTCAGACCAAAACTGTCCTACTTTCATCTTGTACCTTGAAATGATGAAACATTCACATAATTGAAAACTAAGTGTCTTATTCATTGACTTGTGTCCTATATTATATGTTTCTTATCCCTATAAAGTTGATGACAAGATTCCCTGAGCATGAAAATAAAAATTATATCATATACCGTTGAAGATAAAGTACTTAAAAAATCTAGTGGCAAATCACTGGGAGAAAGTGCACTTACAAAAATCACTGGGAAAAAGTGTATTTGACCTTCTGACTTTGTCTGCCTCTCCTTAAAATACACAAGAATTGGGAAGCTTGGCCACCAAAGCTCCCAATTTATGAATGTTGAGTACCTGCAGATTCAAATTCAGACGGGAGTTAAAAATCTTAAGCATTCAGTAGCTACACAACAAATCTATAAATTATTCTTCAAGATGAGCTCTAATTTTATAAATTTTCCTATTGAAATATGAAAAGCTCATTTTTCAAAATAATTTCTATTTGGAAGCACATACTTCCATCGATTTTTTCCACCGACAAATACATTCTCACCAGACTCTTTAAGCTGATCTCCCACCCTTACTTCCTGTGTAAGAACACCTGTTACAACAAGATCCTGAAAAACCATATTGCAAACCTAGTAGCATATGCTTTTTTAAAATTCAATTTGATGGCAAATCTTTAGTAGAGAGAACAAATTAAACAACACAAGATATTACTAAAGATGCTACAACAACCACCTCAATGACTAGAATTGAACTTGATGGGTTGTTTGTGTCTCATCATTTCATCCAACCATAACCCAATTATGCCACAGTTTGACAATTGAAGAGAATTGTTACAGAGAGAACTTCATTTCTAGTTTAATATTACCAACAAACGAAACAAATATTGAAATCAGATAAACCTTTATACAAAGAGTTTGTGACATTGCAAATTTCCATTCAAGAAAAAAGAGTTAAAAATCCATTTTCAAATTATTTCTGATCATTGTTGAACAAATTAAGCATAATGTGTGCATACCAGGGCCTCATCATCAAAGACAAATCTCACTCTTGTAGTCTGCAAATCATTGAGACAGGCATGTCAGCTGCAATTGAACAGACAATAATTCCTTCACAAACATAAGACTTCACAGAGAAGAAACTTAGAAAAGTAATGGTATTCAGTTGGAAATAACACAAAGATGAGAATAGCAACAAAAAAAAAAAGTGGTTCTCCGAGTTTCTGGGACAGGGGAATGGGGGTACAGGTTTCTGGGGATGTCAAAAAAATTCCAAAATTTAGGGACATTGTGGGGACGGCATATGTATGTATTCACACACAAAATGAACAAAATTAAATAATAAAATACAGAATTGAGAACACAACACGATAATCAATATATATATATATATATGTACAAAATTAAACAATAAATACAGAATTGAGAACACACCACAATAATTAATCAATGATAACTATTAGTTACAAATTATAAAATTAAAAAAGGTTTTTTTTCAAAGGCCTGTGTGCCTTTTAAAAAGAGAATTATTTTTTAGAATAGGCCTTTATTGATCAAGGGCAACCATGTTTTATTTTACAAATGGTTTAGGTCTTATTTGTAAGCCTTTTTTAATCTTGGGGCAGGTTGAACCCTGTATCCACCATGCACTGAGGGCATGGCAGGTGAGGCTCACCGGACTCCCCTACCTTCACAAATTCACATAACCCGTATGTCTCTTAACTTAGCTACACCACTGCTTCCACATTCCAGTAAGGCTTTCTAACAGTTGTCTCTAACCATGTAAAACACACACACACACACATTACAAAAGCATCACAGTCACCAAAGGTTGCAGGTGAGGGCTGAGTCCTGGAACACAAAGAGTTTGAGGGCTGAGTCAAAAGAGAAGGTGAGCACAGGAAAACTCATCACAGGCACAAATGAGGATGAAGCTTTGAATATTCAACAGGATGTCAGGAGCCAACTCACAGCCACACAAAGACAAAATGTGAGAGGTAACTTTATAAATGTGAAGGGACATCACAGGGACGTTGGGGGCACCTTGAAATCTCCCTTTGGAGGACACTCCCAAGATACATCCTCCATTGAAGAGGGCATCTCTGGGATGTCCCCATTTTGTGAACAAAAAAAGGTACGGGGTCGGGATGTTATAGTCCTCCCCCCTTCCTAGAATGGTTGCAAATCCCCAGGGATGTGTCCCCAGGAAACAATAAAATAATGTGACATCCCTGCATTGTGAATCAAAAGAACCTATGTGTTTGTACTAGCTTATAATTTTGTATGCTTTCTAAAACATAATAATCTTGTAAAGAAACCTTTGGATAAACCATGTATAAGCCATTCAAACTGACATTTCAGACCAGACTCCATGGTCCCTCATCAGTGTAAGGAATGGTGTTAGATTGCATCACATATAGCTCCTTGCATAGGTAACTCCAAAAATGTATATAAGATGGTGTATACCAGACTGACAATGGCTATATCATCAGCCAAGACCACCTGAAGACACTGACTTAGTCTAGCTTCTCCTACCACAAACCTCAAAATAGCTAGATCAAATTTCTCAAAGAATTTTCTTCTTCTAGATCCTCAAGAGACATGAGAAACCATCATAAAGGGCAAAAAGAGATGCCTACCCCTAAACCCTATTAAGAACACCAAGTCTGGAATCTCCTTGGGAACTTTAAATCTGAGCTTATCTAGAAGCCTAATTTTAGTCAATAGATTGCTGCCAAAGCAAAATAATCATAGTTCTTTTCATTTACCCCTTGATGTAAAATTTTAGATAAAAAATATTTATAATGGAAACTTCAACATGATCACATGCAAAAACAGACAAAGCTCTGAAAACCTCTCACTATCTTGGAGCTTGAATAGGCATTCATCAATCTAGAATCTATGCCCATGAATTAGGAATGCATGCATGAGATATAAGGTGGCAGCATTGCATTTGGAAGCACATCTGAAGACTAAGAAAACCAGAAATCTAAAAATTATCCAGTTTAAAAGTTCCAGAAAATCTACAAATTTAGATGCTCGCAGAGTGTAAAATACTCAGGGAAGCAGGATCATGTTCTCACAGAGTGGCTATTTGTTGAAAAATGATAGATGGCATCTGCTTTAACTTTTTCACTGAAAAGCAGTATGGGTTCAAAAATTAACATAGTTATCAAAATGTGAAATTCATATTCGATGGCCCATTTATTTATCCTTTTTCATGAAATTCATTTCTAAATGTGAAAACTTAATTCCACTCATTTTTTTATATTTGTTAAAAATAGGTAAGTAAATGCTTTGTCATTGCGGAGTGCAGAATAGCTAGTATGTTAGTAAACTGTGAGATATCTGTCTCCCAAAACTATGTACATGATACTCCTGTAATTCATTAATCTATTTTCTGCCTTAATTCAAACTTACAGAATAAGGCTTCTACAGAATGATACATAGGCATGTACATGTTAAGATGCACACAGCACAATAAGTAACAGATTGACAAATGCTTGAATCAGGAGGCACAGCCATCATATGTGTAGATCGTTTATTTAAAATCTTGGGGTCTTTACATCTATTGCACCACATACATCACAAATATGTTAACTCACGAATCCTTGTAATCTTGAGTCATTAATGAAACATGTTTCTTTTTTGGTAGAGTTTCTTCCCACCGAGGATTCTGAATGTTAAAAAGTTGTAGTTACAAGATTCACTGAACCCGCTGGTCCCAAGTCCAAGCAAACCAAAACAAGGCTTGCTGACTCAACTTGCTTGACCAGCAAGTCTGTCAGACTTGCCAGTTTCCTATAGAGTCACAAGTCCCAAAATCAAAACTCACCCTGCATAAACACACAGGAAAATATAACAAAAAAAAGCCATCAAAGTTAAACCTAGAGACTAAAATATAAAACACAATCCTAGAGTGTCGTGAGTTCCAAAATTGAAACTCTCACTGCCTACTAAACACACAAAAATATGGTATGAAAAATGCCATAAAGGAAAAACCTAAAAGATTTAAACATAGACACAAACATAAAAGCACCTAAAACTCATGGCAAATAGACAACAAGACAGTAAACACACAAATCACTCAACACAAAAAGCAAAACAGCAAACAAATCAAAAGTGCCAAGTGCAATTGCAAACACAACAAACAAGAAATTTGGAGGGGATTTCCTTGAGTGATTTCATCATTCAATTTGCAGCAACAAATTTGAAGATGTATGTCCATTTCTTTTCTTTTTGTGAACCATTCTAAGTTCCTAACTTCTCCCTTTATTTTTCATTTTTTGGTTCTCTTTCCATTTTTGAACAAGAGAAAAACTAGAGGGAAAAATGAAGTGGAGAATACAAAAGTGCCAAGTGCAATTGCAAACACAACAAACGACAAATTTGAAGGGGATTTTCTTAAGTGATTTCATCATTCAATTTGCAGCAACAAATTTGAAGAGGTATGTCTATTTCTTTTCTTTTTTTGGACCATTCTAAGTTTCCGAACACTCCCTTTCTTTTTCATTTTTTCAGTTCACCTTCCATTATTCAACAAGAGAAAAAACAGAGGGAAAAATGAAGTGGAGAATAAGAGATCTTATTCTCTGCTTCATTTTTCCCTCTTTTATTCTCTTTTCTCTCTGTTTTTTCTCTTGTTCAATAATCCATTCTTTTTCCTCTCTTTTTTATCTATAAATGTCAATTTTTTAGTTTTTACTCTCTTCTATTTTATTTTCAATGTTTCCTAAAATCTTTTATTTTAGATTGTCTAAAATACTTCATAACCCAAGCATGTTTTTTATCTCTATTTGTAGCCTAGTTGCAAATTGATATCATATTGGCACCACAAAGAAAGGAACCCCATTGGAAAAAAGGCACCCTATATGGTAGGAAAGGGGAAGTGGTTTGTAATTAGAGCAAAACCAAGACAAATGGAGGAAGCATTAACCACCTAATATTACAGCTTCTCTATAGACTTGGTCGAAATATTTCTTTGTACATACATCTCTCCTGAATTTTTGAAAGAAGTGCAAGTTCAATTAGAGAGCTTTGAGGAAAATAAGGTTAGAAAGAGGCAAAGACAAGAGATGCAGACCATAATGCAAGCAGAAATTTCTAATTTTCCTCCATTCCCTTCAAGTTTGACCCCTAGTGTTGGCCCTAGAGTTCATGGATCTGGATTGGATTCCTATCTTATATGATGTAGTTCTCCAGATTCCCAACCATTGGTTGAGAGTGCAGGTTGGAATAGAAACAAACACAAAGCAGCAAAGAGTACAGTTGTAGAATTTTGTTTATAATTGTATAATTATATTTCATTGGGCTGGGTAATCTTTATGTTTTTAAATTTTCTATTTATTATTATTTTTTAAATATGAGTTCTCAATTTATTTAGTTCTCTTAAATTTTGAAAATAAGTGTTATTTTAAAAAAATAAAATACTCTTTATTTTTGTAATGAGCCAAACTAGATCTGACTCAAAACCCCCCAATTTCCTGCCCTAAATTTTCAGATTTAAAATAAAAACTTCTGTAGAATCTATTCGGACGATATGAAATTCCAACACAATAATAAATTGCAGAAATAATCCAGGTTTTGCATTTATTCAGAAATAGTTGCAATAATACATCAGCTATGGCAACTTACGGATACAATTATTTTTTTGCAGCAATACAACAGCTACTGCAAATCTGACAACCCCTCAGAAATAACTTGACTGAAGCACCAAGTGAGATATCTGAATAATATCTCCAACAGACAATAGGTTTCCATCGATTGTCTCCAAGCTTGAGGGTTTCCGTCCTCAAACCTGTTGAAAAGCCAAAGCTTCCCTAAATTCTCCAAGAGAATACATTAACCAAGCATAAAATAAGCATAAACTAAGCATGTCTTCCCATTTACCCCAACCTTCTTTAAATAAGACCTTAAGTAAGACCTTAAGTCAAGGCCACCCTAGGGTCTGGTTTCTAGAAGGTTCTGCCCCTTCTAGAAACATCTAGTAACCTTTCTAGAAGATTCTAGTTCTTCTAGAAACATCTAGTAACCTTTCTAGAAACATCTTCTAACCCTTCTAGAAGATTCTAGTTCTTCTAGAAACATCTAGTAACCTTTCTAGAAGATTCTAGTTCTTCTAGAAACATCTTCTAACCTTTCTAGAAGATTCTAATTCTCATTGCTTCAAGGTTAAGGCACTACTCAAGTTGTCCCCCAAGAAGATCAGATTTTCTTCTTTTAAAATATTCAATTACTTTTGCTTCAAGGCTAAGTTTCCCCAATCCTTCTAGAAGAATCTGATTGCCTTTTTGCCTTTTGGAGATTATAAAATACTATCTTGGAAGCTTCTTGCAGCCACCCCAAGGAAGAGATCAGATTTAATATTAATTTAAGGTAGCTTCTCCCTTAAGTCACCTAAACCGCCATAGGAAGGGGAAGCTTCTAGAAACTAATCAGATTTGATGAGGTTGAATCTCCTCCTTGCTTGCTTGTCCTCCTTGTGTGCCATGAGATAATGTTAAAATAAGATCACCATTATGCTTGCTTGGTGAAGGATAATTTCTAAACACCAAAATTTAATTTGCTTGGCCAAAAATCATTCCCTAATCATGCCTTCTAACCCACGGAAATGCTGGATGGGCTAGAATATGACCACCAAGAGGTCACTCCAATAGTGGGGACATTACAATTTTTTAGATCTTCTCATTGGAAAAATTTAGTGGACATTATTATTGTTGCTAAGTTAGAGTTCTAGACCCCTAATGATAAAGAAATAAAGGGCCCAATTTTGAATGAGAAGGGTGCAAATGTGACATCCATAATTGATGAGTAACATGAGATATGACAGAAGCAAGGTTGCACAATTATGTCCAATGATTGGACAAATAGGAGAAACAAGACATTGTTGAATTTTGTTGTTTCTTCCTTGAGTGGGATGATTTCCTTGCAATCTATTGACCCTTTACGAAAGGTGAAGAATGCATAATTTCTTTGTGAGATTTTAGAAGTTGTGGCTGAGTTGGGTGAAACCAATGTGTTGCAGGTCATTATAGACAATGCACCAAATTATGCTTTTGTAGATGTACTTCTAAGGCTCCCATCCCTTTTATGAACTACTTATTTGGCTCATTACCTTGACTTGATAAAGGAGGATCTTGGCAAACTCTCCTAGGTCAAACCAATTGTGGATCATGTGTAATGCCCCTTAATTTATAAAATTAACAATCAATTTAAAATTTAAATTTTGAGATTGGCATGTATAAAGTTTGGTTGATTAATCTGTCTTTTATGATAACGTGGCAATATTTCATTATTGATATTATGATTGATGAATTGTTACTATTTTTAATTAATTAATCATATTTATTAGTGAATTTAATAATAGAATTATGAGCATGTATGTGCCATGGACACAATATTGTTGAAGCCCCATATGTTTGTATTTTGCAAGGTGGAAAGGAGAACTTCAAGTGGATGCACTAGTAGCATTGGTATGAGAAGAAGGCCAGCAATTCTAGAATGCACGGTAGAAGCATGGTGGATTGGAATCATCGATTGGCATACATTGGGAAGATGAAAAATGATTTGATAACCTTATTTGTAGAAGTGTTTGGCATGGTCAAATGCTTCCTTAGCCTTTGGTGTGGTCCATGGGTGATTTCTTGTTAGTTTTCACTTGCCACATTGGTTATTATTATTCCTTGATGTTTAGTGGCCCATCTAGGGGATAATAGGTTGATTGAACATTTAGGAGGGATTAGGATACAAGTTGACGTCACATTATATGACAATTATTATTACCATAAATATGACACTATCTATATTTTAAAAGGGACCTTAACCAGGGACTTAATCTCCCTCAGTCAAATAAAATTTGGAGTCCAATTATTCTTTGAATAAACATTTAAACAAAATAATAATATTACTACAAGAAAAAAATACACACACAAAGGTATTCATATGGTATCGATATTTATAGTGATTATTATTATATGCAATTAGTGGGTATTTTGGGTATAGCCAAAAGTTTGTGCAGAATAAATTAAATGCCCTATCAACTATGGATAGAATAATCCATGGGATCTTATTACTAAAATAATAATAATATTTTAAAGAGAACCTAAAAGAACCCTCCTTAGGATGGATTGTTAGAAATGAATGAAAGCATTCATGAATAAATTTAGGTTGCCTAAGGATAAATATAAAGATAACTTTTGTTGATAAGCTAAAATGGATGGTAACTGATCGAAGTATAATTATAGAATGCTAGCTATATAACTAGCCATAGTATTGAATGGCGGCTAATTAATTGGGTAAATATAATATTTAGTGAAAATATTATATGTTAATAAAAGGACATACTAGATGAATATCCATATATATTTTAGATGTTTACATAGAAATAAATGTATGATATATATTAAGTTCATCAGTGGTGATGTAAAGGTAAGTGGGTGGTTCACAACTTAAAAGTGACAAAAGTCCAATGTCCAAGACTACTCATTAATGGGGCAACATGATAGTAGGATTTTAATTGTAGGCATGTATAATGTTTTTAACTTCCCATCATTAAATGATGCCATATGTGCATAATGTCCCCAATTATCCTAAGCAAAAAAAGAAAAAGAAAATGTATGAAATATATTATTGTTATGATACATTATATTGCCATTTCCAATAATTGTCTTAGAAAATTAAAGGATTTATAATAGACCCACGTTTCACAATGTTTAGGGTGCCAAAGAAATTATTATAAAATGGGATTACAGTCTTATAGAATATATAGACAGGTACCTATTAAGAACATGGACGGTGAAGATACACAAAAGATGGACAAACTTACGAAACAAGGATCATAAAGGTCAATCATATAAAGTATGATCACATAAATTATATGAATCAAGATAATGGCAATACATGGGTGATATTTTAAAATCCTATGTGCATATAATTAACCACATGATAGCAATACTTGTTTAAAAGTGAAATAAACTATAGTCAATAAGAATTTATAAGTTTTGAATTTTATACGTATCAAATAGTTATACTTTGGAGTTTACATGGTATGCCACCTTCATGATAAATAAAAATAACATGTAAATTAAGGGTGCAAGACTTGAACTTGTGACAACCCAAAGATTGGATGTCTTACATAAGATCATTGAATAACTCTTACATAAGATCATCAAATAACTCTGACATAAGATCATCAAACAACTATATCTGCTACTTAGATATTTGTTTTATCTCTTTTGCTTTACTAGAGTAAGTTGTGGCATTGCTCATCACTAAATTTTAAACTTCGAGAGTTTTTTCAAGGATTGAAAGCATTGGCATCACAAGAGCCACCATAGAATAGAAGCAAGGAACTGTACTGAGATTTATTTCCTCACATTTGGCATCACTAATGTTTGAAGTAAAGTTTTATCTGCATATATAGATACATTAATATATAGAAGCATAAACACGAGCTTACTAAATATATTATAAAGAAGGATTTGTGTTGAGCTTGTTCAAGAAAGCATATAATAAAGAAAATTGCAGCAGCAGATGCTGCCACTTTTCCTTTTATGTGTTTACCTGGAGGGTGCACCCCAAACCAAAAAACGCCAATCATGGATGTGATGGAGGAGCTACCGCAACTACAATAGGGAATTCAGCTGGTTTATGAACAAAAAAAGAATCAGCATGCTTTTGCAAGGACCTAGTCAAGTAAATTAAAGGCTCCAAGCCAGTTCACAAGGGCAAGTTCTCAAAAATAGCAAGCCCAATCACCCTTCTTGACTTGTAGAAGGGCAACTACACAAAATTGGTGAAACGCCAAAAGATGGAATCAAGGATTCAATTTAACCATGTAGAGTGGAAGTTTCAAGTTTTGCAAGGTCTTTCAACAAAGGCAAGCACCGAAGAACCAATATGCTTGGATCACCTACTTCCAACCCCAACCTTAGTGATTCTGTAAATTGTTTAAAGATATCTTTATTGCTTTTTTTGTTGATTTCCTTTGTGTAAAGGAGTTACGTTTTCTTCTTGCATTTTGCAAAGCTAACTAGGACGCTTCAAAGTTTGTATTAGTTTTTTGTATTCTTAGTTATCAACAAAGTGGTAGGAGCAAAATCCTTCCCCTTGTTTGATTCTCCAGGTCTGTAGCAATGGAGTTTAAGCCTTCCTCAAACCATCAAATCCTAGTAAGCACCTACCTACCACAATTTGTCTTTCGTGTCCTCTTAACGTCAGTCATTTTTATTGTTCTTGTATTTCTTCTCTTAACATTTTTATTTCATCACCTAATCATTGTTCTCCTTAAGTCACTCCCCACTGTCCTTCCTACCTTGATGGCTTGCAACCTAGCACAAACCTCCCTTATCTCTCCAAGAACCTCTTACTGGTTATGATCTTGTTAGTCCTCTTAACCATGGCCTTGTTGGTTCATCACCTTCCCTTAATGGTGTGGTTCCCCACGCTCTTGGCCCACACCTAAACCTTTCTCGTCCCTTACCTATCATTTTTTCTAGCAAGGTCTCTCCTTGTGGAGCTGTGGATGTAAACCTCTACTACCATTGAACCCAAGAACCATTAACTTTTCTTCTTAAATTATTTGTGATTGGGAAGATAAATTAATTATCAACCTCCTCAATATTCATATTGAGACCCCAACTTGGAAATTTCTTAAAAGGGGCTTGGGCTTTGCAATTACCTCGACTACTATACCTCAGTTAGACCTTTTAATTGAAATTGAAAATGTCGTGAAATCATTACTTGATGACACAACTAATGAGCTCAAACAAGACTATGCAATCACTTTAAGGTATGCCAAACCCCCTAAATGTAACTTCTCTAAATTTGGGCTTGTTGCCTTCAAGAAACTAGAAAAAAATGAAAGTGTTGTCATCACTAAAGCCAACAAAGGCAACATTAAAGTCATCTTGAACAAAGTAACCATGTCACCAACATGCTTGACCACCTTACCAATAGTGGAAGATACACAACCCTTTTTTGCAATCCTATCGCCTAGATCTTAAAAATAATTAAAATGCCACTACCCATTCTTCTTTTGACAACATCATCAAGAAGCGACTCATGTTGAATAAATAAGTCAACCCCCACATTTATGACACGTCAAAAATTCACAAGGCCAACATTCTTGTAAAGCCTATTGTGGACACCATCAACTCCTTGACCTACAAACTAGCAGCCCACCTTGCCAAGATCATCTCATTGCTAGCAGGGCAGCTAGCTCTTTAATTAAGGATTCCACAAGTGTCATTGAATCCATTGAGGCTAAAAAGTTAGAATCTAATCACATCTTAGCTAGCTTTGATGTTGTGTCCTTGTTTACCAAAGGGGGGAAACATCTCCTTGGGAACATCCCTTCGGAGGGAAACATAAGACCAAGGTGTCCCTGATATCTTTGTGATATCCTTGGTATGTCATGACATCCCTTGAAGATTGCCACTGTTCAATAATGTTAAAAAACACTTACAATCTTAAAAGATTTAAAAACCCTAAAGGTTTGCAGGGACTCAACAAGGCCCCCCAATATAAAAAACATTTTGTTCCTATTTGCCTTGGCCTACAATCATTTTATTGCTTTCATTTTGTAATGTCCCTTGTAGAGTTACTTTAAATTTTGACTTCAATCTTATAGATTAAGATATCAAAATATGCCAAAGAACCAATATTTTTAAGAGGTGTAAATGATTATAAACCTCTGCTATGCACTTACGATTTACTTAAAGAGCAACTATAATTTTAATTGATTAATACTAGTCCTGATTATTGGACACTTATATATTAATAGGAGAAGGTATTATGATGCCACGTTTCTGATATGAATTCTGAATCATGAAGTCTGATTTGATTAGTGGTTCAAAAATGGAAAATTGACAAGAGAATGTAATCGCTGTCTCTGATTTATTACTTTAAAATCATGCGTTTGAATGTGTGAGAGGCTTAGACCTCTATCTGATCACTGTCCTTGATTTGATCTTTATATTCCTTGGTGCTATATCTGAATAATGACCGATTGCTCATGCGTCCATTAGCCTTGCCATGGGTGATTGATATGCACCCTCACTTGGCTGGTCGTAGGCTCTTGAGAGCACTCAATCTCAGTTTGAGAATAATAATTTTGCAATCTTCTAATCTCCCTTGGAAGAACTACGAACCTCCTCAAATAGATTTCAAATGGGCATGATCCGAGGAGTTGTATCTTGCAAACATGTCTCTTCCATGCAAATTAATTAATCATAATTTAATACCATTAACTAATTAATTAATGCTTGATCGAACTGATTGCCTTTCTTCAAGTAGCGATAACCGTATTAATGCTTTCACGTCAAAGGAATTCCATTGGACGAAGCCATCTACTTGTACAATTTGTTTAAAAATCGACTGGGGTTATTACAATCTCCCCTCCTTGGAATTGCTTGCCCACAAGCACTCTTAGGTTAGGATGTTGGAGGACTTGCTCATTCTCCCACGTAGTGTCTTCCATAGGTAAATCCTTCCATTTGATAAGGTATTCTTTGATGACCCTATTCCTCAACCTTTTCTCCCTTATGTCTATATCTTCATCGGGAACCAAGACCAACTTGTCTTCTTCATTCAAGGGTGGAAGTTCAGTGGAGGTGGTAACCTGTTGTCCTAGAGCCTTTTTGAGGCATGACACATGGAATACATTATGTATTTTGCTGCTTTCCGGAAGTTCTAGTTCATATGCCACTTCTCCTATTCGCTTAATTACCTTATAAGGTCCATAGAATAGGGGCTTCAACTTCGGCACCACTCTTCTTCAAGGATGATTGTCGGTATGTTTCTAGGCAGAGGCAAACCAAATCCCCAATCTCAAAATTTCACTCAATCCGGTGTTTATCCGCATAGATCCTTTGTTGATTTTGGGTGTGTTGTAAATTATTCTTAAGGAACTTAAGAATATCTTGGCATTCTTGGACCCATTCTTTGGCCTTGGGTGCCTTACTTTCTCCAAATGCCATATCTAAGAATGATGACACATCATATCCATATAATGCTTTGAATGGTGTCATTCCAATTGACATGTGATAAGTACTGCTATAACAGTATTCTCCCAAATGAAGCCACTTAATCCATGTCCTCTATTGGCTTGCCACATAGTTAGAGAATAACCTTCCACCCATTTATTGACAATTTTGGTTTGCCCGTCTGTTTGCGGGTGGTAGCTGGTACTGGGCGTTAACTCCGTGCTTGATAGTTTGAATAATTGTCCAAAAGATACTAAGAAATCTGCTATCACAATCACTCACTATGTTTTTGGGAAGTCCATGAAACCTAAATATTTCCTTGAAGAACAATCCCACAACTTATGGTGCTTTGTACTCGGAAGGGATTGTGAAAAAGTGGGCATACTTGGTTAGCCGATCGACAACCACAAAAATACAATCTCTACCATGGACCTTAGGGAGTTCGGTGATTAAGTCCATTGAGATGCCCTCCCATTTTTGCTCTGAAATGGGAAGAGGTTGTAATAATCCTGCTATGAAGGTATGTTCCACCTTATTTTGTTGACACGTAGTAAATTCCTGAACAAAGCGAAGGACATCATTTTTGAGGCCCTTCCAAGAGAACCTTTCTCTAACTTGCTTGTAGGTCTTAAAGTAACCCAGGTGTCCCGCCAATGGTGTTTCATAAATAGCCCTCAAGATCTTCTCCTTTAGCTTTGATTCAAGTAGTAGGTATATCCGATTTTTGTAATAAATGATGTAGTCCACTACCTTGTATTGGTCATCTTGAACTCGTCCCTCCATTAGTTCACATGCAAAAGTGTTTTATGAATATTCTACTAGTAGATGTGCTTTCCAATCGTTTGAGATTTTGGATAATGAGCAAATGGTTGGTTTCTGAGATAGGGCATCAGCCACCACATTCCATTTTCCTTTTATATACTCAATAACAAAATCGTAGGCTTGGATCTTACTAACCCATTTTTGTTGTCGTTCATTAAGGTCTTTTTGCTCCAAGAAGTATTTCAAACTATTATGATTTGTTTGTACTACAAACTCCTCACCAACTAGATATTGTTGAAACTTGGTCAATGCATGCATTATGGCAAGCATCTCCTTGTCGTATATAGAGTACAATCTTTCATTGTCTTTCAATTTCCTACTTTTGAAAGTGATAGGGTGACCATTTTGCATCAAGACTACCCCAATTCCTTCTCCTAATTGATCACATTCTAGTACAAAGGGCTGATTGAAATTTGGTAGGGCTAGAACTGGACAAGTGCTCATGATCTCCTTCAACTTATCAAACACCCATTGTGCCTCATTTTTCCATTTAAATGCTCCCTTCTTGGTTAGACTTGTTAAGGGGGACCCAAGTTGGGAAAACCCTTTAACAAACCTTCTATAATAACTACACAACCCATAGAAACCACATAATTTTGTGAGGGTCTTTGGTGGGGGCCAATCTAGAATGGCTTGAATCTTCTCTTGGTGCACTTGAACTCCTTTTGCACTAATGATGTGGCCCAAGTATAGAATTTTGGTCATACCAAACTCACATTTAGATGCTTTGGCATATAACAATTGTGCTTGCATGATTCCCAAAACTTCATCCAAGTGCTTTAAATGATCTTCCCATGTCTTACTATATATAAGTATGTCATCAAAGAACACGAGCAAAAATTTTCACAGCTGCTTATTAAATATGTCATTCATACAAGATTGAAATCTGGCTTGTGCATTGGTCAAGCTGAAAGGAGATACCAAAAACTCATAATGGCCAAAATGACAACGAAAAGCGGTCTTTTGGGTGTTTTGTCCTCGAACTCCTATTTGGTGGTAGCCCGGCCTTAGTCAATCTTTGAGAAATAAACCACCCCATGCAATTCATCCAATAGTTCATCGATCCTCGGAATAGGATACCGATTTTTTATTTTTTTCTTGTTTAAGGATCGATAGTCAATGCACATTCGGAGAGTTCCATCCTTTTTCTTTACCAACACCACGGCAGATGTAAATGGACTCGAGTTAGGACGTATATGTCCCATTTCTAATAACTCTTTGATACATTTCTCAATTTCATTCTTAAATTTCTTGGGGTGCCAGTATGGTGTGGTGATGATAGGCTTTGCACCTTCTGCTAACTCGATGGTGTGTTCAAATCCTCTATTTGGTGGCCTCCTCGGCCGTATGTCCCCAAAGACTAGACTATGCTTATCCAAGATTGGTTGTAAGTCATCATGATGATACTTAGGTTTGTTGCTCAATGATTTGGAGGAAACAAGACATTGCGCGGCCCAAGCTATGTCTCCATGCCTAAATATGCTCTCCATCCTTTTGGTTGATACCATTCGAGGAGCTCTATTGAATAGTCCCCTAAATACCACTTTCCTACCATTCTCCTTGAACTTGAACTCCATTGTTTGAAAGTTTTGTGATTACTTACCAATTGACATCATCCATTAGATACCAAGTATAGTGTTGGTATCACCCAACTCCACAACGTAAAAATCATCAGTGACTGTGTGGTCACCAATTGTAAATTTCAATTTTGGTACCTTTGTTGAACAAGACATTTGGTAGCAATCTACCACCATCACACTAAACCCTTCATGTTCAACTATTTGAAGTCCTTTCTTGGCGACCAAGGCTGAATTGATAAAGTTATGATTAGCTTCGCTATCAATTAGCACCGTTATCGTTTGTCCTTGCAATACACCACAAACTTTAAAGGAGTTAAATCTTGGAGTTCCGATCATAATGGCAATTACACCACCTTTTTCTTCTTTAGGTGGAGACTCCTTTACCTTTCGTGGATCTTCCTCCGTTTCATCTTGCTCGCTACTTAGATCAGCTTTATCTTCATCATCACTATCGGGCACAACCTCATATAATGAACCTTCCCCTTGCCAAGGCTGTTGAACACCTAGAATACTGAGAGGGGGAGGTGTTAGTATTCTCTTAAACCATTCAAACATTAAACATCCAATCACCAAAGCATATTCAAATGTAATAAAGAAAGAAAGCATGAAACATTAACACCACATAACACATGAACACCAAGATTTTTACGCGGAAAACCCAAAATGGGAAAAACCATGGTAAGGATTAACTCACAATATATTATAACCAGTTATAGTATATTTGTAGAAGTGCTCACTGCAGGTAGACTCACTGTCCACAGAGAAAAAGATAGAAGAGAGATTGTGGCTCACAACCTATTTTGAACTATTACAATTGCATCTGTCATATGCATGAAATATAGTTCCAATGAATCTCAATAAACTGACTTTACACACTTCATCTTATTCAGATTCAACACATTGCTTTATTTTGCATTCACACAACTCTAATCTTCAACTCAACATTCACAACTTAACTTCGCACATCTCTGATCAAATTCGCATCACATACATGTAGAACATTCGCAACATACATACATACATTAAAATACCGAAAAAGATCTTGCATATATATCCACATCAACTCTAACATCAATTAGGTCGGCCTAATTAGATATAGCACCCAAAGTATAACTTGTCGGCTCCAAAACTTTCATACATATCTCGCGCCAAGATACAAAACTCAAAACAACTTAAAATAGGTCGGCATGGACCTATAATAGATCCCACATAAGACCGCATACTTATTTAACCTTCGCACAACATCAAACATATTAGTTCGACATAGCATAAGACCTAAAAACAAAAACCTCCAACTATGTATCCACATCTCAACACGTGGACCTCAAAACTCAATGCCAACTGGAATCCATACTCTACTGCCATCTACCAACTTATCCTCAAAAGCGCAAAGCCAAAAACTAATCCGTGGAGAAGTGCAAAATCTCCCATACAACTACACTGTACAAAAAGTAACTATGATTTTGCTACGCCAAACTCTGTTACTCATAACTTTCAATCCACTTGTCAGAACATGATGAAATCTTGGAATTAGATACAACTAACATCTAGTAAAATAATGTTAGCAACGCAGAGTGAAACCTTCATTTGCAGAATGGTGCAAACCCAAACACAGATGCTTTGTTACCCTGAATTAACTGAATTGACACTTAGTCAATTTCCCACACAACTTACTTTTCCAGATCAAACCATCTTGCAAAGATGTCTTCCTCAACAACTCAAAAACTTGTTATAACTGATCAAAATGGTTTGCAACTAAAGTCTTCACATAAGTTACAATGTTGACATCAATGACAACACTGCAATGCATCATTATATACCTTCCATGCTCACGTTGCCAAACAACATCATCAATGACATTCTTCAACAATCTCCCTAAACTTCCAACAAAGGCATCCATGTCCTAGTGCCCAGGGTTCTTTGCAAGTAAAACAAAGATTCTTCCTCAACTCTTGTCTAGTTTCTTCATCCATTTTGTTCTTCTTTGGCCATTCCCTTGGGAAAGGCTGCTTTGCTTTGTCTTTTTGGAATGATGATCCTTTTGATGGCATTTTATTTTTTGTCGCACTTGAGTCCATATCCCTAGCCTTCTTAATTGCTTCTCGAAGTGTACTAGGGTTGAGAGCTTTGGCCCAACCCCTTAGAGGATCCATTAGGCCATCCATAAATAAAACAACCAACCTTCTTTTGGAAAATGTCGGTGACCAATACAGAAAGTCTTTGGAAGTCCACAATATATTTATCAATGGTTCCCCATTGCTTTAGTCGTGCCAATTCTTTAAAGTGGAGCTCAGGATCCTTGTTGTCAAACCTCTCTATTAGCTACTCTGTGAATTCCACATATGAAGTAATTTGTTCATGGCCCATGGTGATCATGCCATGGTGCCACCATTCATGAGCCACCTCGTCTAGATGAAGGGCAGCATATTTGATTGCTTCATTTTGCAGCATTGGGTTGCGTTGGAAGTATGTCTCAACCTTTTGAACCCACGCCCGTGTTGTGGTCTTCCTTGAACCATCAAAGTATGGAAGCTAAGCTTACCAATTTTCCTCCTTAGATCATTGTAATGGTCTCTATTACCCTTGTTGGGAAAATGCTTCATTCTTAGGTCCATGTAGTCTCTTAGGGACATATCTATTTGTAGTCCTCCATCTATCCAATCTTGGCAGAATTGATCTCGTGAATCTACCAATGTAGGTTCATTGCCTTCTTGATGTTCCACTCTAGGTGGGAAAGGAGGTAACATGGGTCTCGAACTGTTTGTAGGAACACAATGATTTGGAGTTCTATTATTGATTGAATTGTCTTCATTGCCTCCACTATTGCCACCATGGTTGTTATTGTTATTTGTATTTATCATGACTTGAGTCAACATGTCCAATAATTGTGCTATTCGTTGTTGAGTAGTTCTTTGTTCTGCCATGAATTGATCCATACGGTCGGTGATATCTCCTCTATCTCCCATGATTTTGCCTCAGTGTTCACTACTCCAAGATTTAGACCTATTAGGGCTGGTATTTAATGATGATTCTTGGTGGATACCCAAGATATCAGAAGTTGTTTTTCCTTCTGAAGCCCGGGCAGGTTCCCATTGTCTTCATATCTCCCTATTATAATATCTTCTCTCCCTCTCACTCATAAACCTTCACAGGCTGGCAGGTTTACCAGCTCTGATACCAATTGTAATGTCCCTTGTAGAGTTACTTTAAATTTTGACTTAAATCTTATAGATTAAGATATCAAAATATGCCAAAGAACCAATATTTTTAAGAAAAGGTGTAAATGATTATAAACCTCTGCTATGCACTTTCGATTTACTTAAACAACAACTATAATTTTAACCGATTAATACTAGTCTTAATTATTGGATACATATATTAATAGGAAAAGGTATTATGATGCCACATTTCTGAATATTGAAGTCTAATTTGATTAGTGGTTCAAAAATGGAAAATTGACAAGAGAATATAATCGTTGTCTTTGATTTATTACTCTAGAATCATACATTTGAATGTGTGAGAGGTTCCGACCTCTATCTGATCGCTATCCCTGATTTGATCTTTATGCTCCTGCAATTTCCTTCACATTGTATTTGAATAATGATTGATTGCTCATGCGTCCATTAGCCTTGCAATAGGTGATCAATATGCCACACTCATTTGGCTGGTCGTAGGCTCTTGAGAGCACTCCCGATTTGAGTTTGAGAATATAAATTTTGAAATCTTCTAATCTCACTTGGAAGAACTACGAACCTCCTCAAATAGATTTTGAATGGGCATGATGTGAGGAGTTGTATCTTGCAAACATGTCTCTTCCATGCAACTTAATTAATCATATTTTTAATACCATTAACTAATTAATTAATGCTTGATCGAACTGATTGCCTTGTCTTCAAGTAGCGATAACCTTATTAATGCTTTCACGTCCAAGGAATGCCTTTGGACGAAGCTGTCTACTTGTGTGATTTGTTTAAAAATCAAATGGGGTTATTACGCATTTGCATTTTCACATATATTTATTTTTTGCTTTGCAAGCAACAAAAGAGTTCAAGAAACTGAAAGCAAAAGAGAAGTAAAGGAAAATGAAAAAGGGAAAAATTAGAAGAAGGAAGAGAAGAAGGAGAAATAAAGTCTATAATATGCCCTTGTTTTCTTTTTTATGGTATTTAAAATACTTGTCCATACTTGAAAATGTTTTCTTGTTTTGTTTTCAAATCTTCAAAGTTAAAGTTGGGGCGAAGGGCCTAGCTCGATTGGCTAAAAGCATCCTGTTGCAAGCAAGAGGTCACAAGGTCTAGTCTCCCCCTCTGTCCCTATGGTACTGGAGGGCATGTCCTGCCAGCGTCACCGGTCAGATGAAAAAAGTTTACCAAGCGCACTGCAGTTTATAGGGGGAGCTACCCGATTCCTACAATCTAAAAAAAAAATCTTCAAAGTTAATGTTACAAACTTACATCATATTGAAGTTTTCCAACCCTCCAAAACTTACAAAATTACAAATTTCGACTTGTACAAACCTAATTGCAGAAATCGTGAAAAAATTGCGATTAATCATAGAGTTTCACGAGTTTTTCCCTAAAACAATCACAATTTTTTTAATAAATCAAATCAACATTCTTTTATCAAATTTTTCTTGCATAATCATTAAAAAATCATGATAAAAATACTGAAATCATGTGTAGTCACAAGTCACGTCATAGGTTCAAACATTTTTTACTTTGGCCCACGATTTTTTGGTATGAATAAGGTTTTACATGCATTTCCCAAGCTCCAACCCAAACATTCTCTATGGATTTCATTTGTTTTGTGTTTGCCATCTAATTTTCCCTCATGATTTCCAATCATTTGTGTGCCCTAATTTGCTTGTGGGGGATGGCTGCAATCAAACAACAAATCAGTCACTATTTTAATAAACTGCTGAATTCATCTGAAAATCCTCAATCAATCTTTGATGCGTTTATTAATATTTGGCAAAGCAATAATGGAAGGGGAAGGAGAGCGAGGGGTTGTCTATCGTGTTTCATTCTTATTTAAATATTTTAAAAATTAATCTAATGACATTTTTATTTGTAAATTTAAATATTTTCTAATTAATTAATTTTAATATAATAATATTAATGATATAATTTTAATAATATTATTAATAAATATATTGAAAATTAATATTATTCATATCTCAAGCCTCAAACTCATACCAGCTTCATACGAGGACTAGAAACTTACTCTTTGTTGCTTGTTTAATGTCATTTTATCTTGTTTGGAAACTTCTCGTGGCATTCATCAATATTCATTTTTTAGGTTAATTATTAGCTACATAGAGTTTAGTCTCTATGCCATTGAATAAATTTCAACTCCAAATGTTTCGTTTGTAGGTTAAGTGTTAGGATCTTATCTATTTTTAATATTATAGTTGAATGCCATAATGATTTTATTATTTTAATATTATATAATTATTAATCTTTGTTACCGCGTTCTTCTATTTTGCCCCCTGTACCTGGGTATGGTTTTGGTCCTGGTTCTTTGCTGGTCCTTCTTTGGGTTCTCCAAGGGTCCTTACCGGCTACTCAGGGTGCCCGGGAAGGACCTTGGCCAAACCTAGGCCAAACCAAGTTGAACCTAGGGGGACCTAAGGGTTCCCCGCTCCCCAAAAAAAAGGTAATTTTTTAAAACATTTTTTAATGTAAGTTAACAAGAAACTAGTAGGTAACTAGTGTTGTAACAAGAAATGCCAGCTTTTTGGAGACATTGGGTATGGTTTTTTGTTAAATGTATATGCATATGTATGTATTTATGTATGTATATGTGTACGTATATATGTATATGTATAGGTGTATGTATATATACATACATGATACATACATACAAAAATAGGTAGGTAATTGGTGCAATAACAGGAAATGACAACTTTTTGGAGACATCGGGTATGGTTTGTTGTTAAATGTATATGCATATGTATGTATATGTGTATGTATATATGTATATGTATGTATTTAAGTATGTATATATGTTATATGTGTATATATACATACATACATACATATTCCTTTACCCGTACCCAAGGGAAAAAAAATTATCGTATCGTCATACCCATACTCGTACCCGTATCTATACCCATGCCCAAACCAATAACTTAGTTATTAATTGAAAAATGAATAAAAATTTGACAACATTTAAAACTAAAAGTGTGAAAGTCAAGCATTTTTTGAAAGGTTTGGAGGAATCTTGGAGCTTGGTTAAAAGCAATAAAATTATGAAAATTAGCATGCCCAATGAAGGCCTGTGTGGTTTCAAAGGCTTTAAATTGGGCTTGGTGGTAGGAACTCCACCCCTTGACCCTACCCTATATCACGATAGGAGCATGTTAGGGGTGCTACCCCAAACCCTACAAGGGTTGCTACCCCTCGACCCTACTAAAGGCACTACCCCTAGACCCTCATGAAGCGCACCACCCCTTAGGGCACTACACTCAAACCCTTGTGAGAGGCATTGCCCCTCAACCATGCTAAGGATTCCCACCCTAGATCCCTGATATCATTTTTATTTTCTCTCTATATCTCTATACTATTAAAATGCTTTTAAATTAAAAAATAGTAGGTTTTTCTCCTTTATTTTGTATTAATAATATGTTAATAAGTTGTTACATTGTTCCAACTTTATAGACTGTAGCAATGCACCATACTTAACGCCTGTACTATGCTCCAAAATACAACACTGTTTCAGCTCTATACATATGCTGAGAGTTCTATACAACATAATTACATTATAAACGGGATAGAACTAGGATTTCCAAAAAATAGCACTACTAAACAAGATACATCCTTATGCACATTGCTGTATCTGATTCAAAAAGGTATCAACCATATTAGTTCTCATTTGCAGCCCTGCTAGTGGATTCTTCTTCCTCTCCTCCATCGCCATCAACCACGCGTCCACTGCTAGGATCAGCCTCTCCCATCATAGATTGAGCATCACTTTGTTGTTGTCTGGGGGCCAAGGTTTCTTCTGTCTTCCCTACACCTCTATTGTCACATTGAAGTGCCTTTGAAACTCATTGATGGCCTTCAGGAAGACCTCATGTTCTACTCCTTCCAACTGGCATGCGTGTCCACATCTGATTTTACCTTTATTCACTGTCATTGAGCCATATCTTATCAAGTTGACAAACTTTGGCAAGGAGATCTCAATATGCAATGAAACCTGCAAGGCAACAGAAAGAAACATGATTCGTTTGCATGACTCGGTAAGGGACCTCCTATTACCTTTGAATTTTTCATCATTCCTTGTTTTCCAATTGTGCCACATTATATTAGTAGTAAGAAAGATCCAGAACATTTTACAATCCTTAGTTGATTTCTTATCAAGCATTAGCACATCTTTCCAGAGAATCCTATGATTAGAATCCCATATTTCAATATTGCCACAAAACATTTTCCAAATCTCCTTAGCATATAAACAATCAAACAAAATGTGTTTTACAGATTCAAGAGTCCTGCATATATTGCACACATCAATAGCATCACAGTTAGATTTAAAAGGAATGCTTTGCAGCAGAGCCAGGCACCTGAAACAAGCCTTTTTTGGCTCAAGACCACTATACCAAAATTTAGAGAAAATAGTTTGCCAATCTTTATTACTTAGAGCCAAATTCTAGGAGTTGTTAAGGTGAACCAAAATAGAATTATCACAAGTTAATCCTTTATAAATAGTTTTAGCCTTAAGTTCAGAAATAGGCCCCCCATCTTTCCTGATAAAGTCATTGGCTAGATCAAGGACCCTTCCAACCACAAGGGGAAAAACGGCATCATTGTAGGCTTTAGATTTTTTTAGTATTTTAATAAATACAAATTTTTTGCCCAAAATTTTTTATGTTGTTATGCTCAAACTTCCAAGAATCAAACCTCTTTTCTCTTCTTTTCTTTTTTATTTATTCAAACTTGCAAAGCTATTATTTTTGGCATGCACTTTTTTTGTTATTTATTGTTTTTGGCATTCAAAATATGTTGTTACTTTTATGTAATGACCCCCTTATAATTTTTTCTCAATTTTTTCACAATCAACACTTCAACAATGGCACCTTCAGCGTTAGCAAATCAAATCCATTGTTTAAAGTAACCCTACACCAAGAGTATTCACTCAAGACCCAACATGGGTGAGGTGATATCACATGGCATCGGGGATCATTAGTATCCAAAACTGAACGAAGTACAATGCTGGAAAGTAAAGTTATGCAACTCAACCACTTATTCAACGGGAGTAGATTGATGGCTCAGCCGATCAGCGTTATGATGATTACAAAGTGCAAGGAAAGTAAAGATTGGGCGGCTTGTCGACCTCTTCCGCTTATTCAACAGGCAATACAGTAAAGAAATGTTGAAAGTAAAGACGGCAAGGCCTATCTCTTCCACAATCGTGGGAATTACAATAGATAATGCAAAAACATAAAAGAGTTGATCAATACTACTGATTCAGCGTTACAATATGAGTGCAATCTACAAGTTAATACTATCCAAGAAGCTACAAATGATACCAAATGTTTTTCCAAACTCCAAGAGACTCCCAACCATGAAAAACAAACCCAAAACTCCAACTCTAGACAATCTAATATAACAAATCAGCAAAGTGAAAACTCCAACCAGCAACTAGAAAACTCACTAAAATACTCCTAACTCACTCAATACCCAATGGATTTTCATGAAATCAAGTGCAAATGACTCCTAGAGAGATGGCGACCCCTTCCAGACCAAGAGACTGCAACCAAAGTGAAGTATTATTTAATGCACGCTTCCCTAGACTCTTTCCAGGCAAAGTACGGCCTCCCAGGAGGGGCGATTGTAATGTCCCCTTCTCATCAGTGATCAGCTCAGTTGCTCATCAACCTATTCCAGAGGCCCGTAGGCTCGTTGAGGTAAGATTAAGGTTTCCTTGCTTGGAGGTTTGAGGCATTTCTGGGTGTTTACTATTTATAGTAAATACTATTTTTGGCAGTGGTCTTGTTAGCAGTGCTTCAGTATGTTTCTATTCTTGTTGGAGCAGTTGGTAATTTTGGTGCAGCTTTCAAAATGCAGTATTTGTTGGCATTTTTTAATACAAGGCAATTAATGTTTTATTTCATTGTTGACCCCTTGGCCAAGATAGATAACTTTAAGTTGTGTTTAAAAGAGGGGCATGGAGAGGGACGCCTTCATAAAGGTGTTTTTAATATTTTCATTAAAGTATTTTGTTGCCTTGAAGTGGGATGCCACCCTTGAGGAGATTTTGATAATTTTTATAATTTGAAAATTGTAAAGTGGCTCTTGGCGTTCTTAGTTGGGAAATTGAAGAGACATCTCTTTTTCTATAAAAGAGAGTTCAGCTCCAGCATTTGGGTATCCATTGTTAATTGCTAAAGTTATGCTGTCGAAATGACATTGTGATTATTTCTTCGAGGGATGCTTACCTCCTAGATTCCAATCAATTTTGTGTTTGAAAGACAACACCTAATTGGTTTTATTGCCACTTCTCATCCAGACTAGCAAATTGAGTTTATTGTTTAAGAATTTTGGAGTTTTTTATCATTTCTGAGTTGTTGGTTCATCTACAGCTGAAGTGGACTTTTGTATGCAGCTCTTTGAATAAAATTATTTTGCTTGTGGGTACTTTACAAATCATTCTCCATGTTCAAGGCGACCCCATTGCTGCAATATCATAATTTAATTTCGAGTTGCTGATTTTTAAGAAGGAAATCAACCCTCAAGAAGGCCGTACCATTCTAAGGGCTTTGGGAATTGTGCAAATAAATTAATGACTGCTTTTTGAAGTTGTTTCTTCATGGTGACTTGGGCGCCTATCCTTCAAAGGTTCATTGCAATTGGTTTCACTCAATTCGGAGGTAAATTGGTCAAGTTATGAGTGTTTCATTAATTCTCAGGTTGCTGGTTTTTAGTTTCAGTTTGCTGGTTTTCATTATCAGACTTCAAAAAGATCAGATTTTGGTTTCATTTCCAGTGTTTGGGAGCTTTGCAATTTGAGGGAATCATTCTTCAATTATTGGCATTATTCTATCATTGTAATACTAGTAATTTGCAGAGTATTTTGATTGTAAAGTTGTGAATTAGTAGTACTAATCCAACCATTTGTTATTGCTGCATTTACTTGTACTTTTCTTACACTAACATTAATTACCCCTGGATGGTTTACCGCCAGTGTGGAGAATAAATTTGTAACTCTCATTATACCCACTAAAAAGTGGAGAATTCCCACTCAAGAGTGGATGCCCGCCGCAGCGGATGAATTAGACAGTTTGAAAACTTTCATGGTTGGTTATCCGCCTAAGTTCATTTCAATTTTGTAATAAGTTGTAATGTCCCCAATTTTTGCGAGCATCAGAGTTCGACAGATTTAGCCTATTATGCGACCCTCGTAGGCTAATAGGATGGATAGAGGATCTGGATGGAGCTTGGCTTGGCTTCAGTTGTTAGATTGTTATCAGTTGGCTTTCGTTCGGGCTCGTTCGGACACAGTTTACCTGAGTTGCTATTTTTAGCAATATTTAGCACTCAGTATGGGACCCCTGCTATTTTTAGCAGTATGGATTGTTAGCGCTCGGAATCACTTCAGTGTTCATCAGCTTCAGACTGTTTGTGCATCGGGTATATATCGAGCGAGATATTAATATTTAATTGATTTAATTAAATATTAATTGTGGAGCATTATAATATAAAGTTATAATATTTTATTATAACTTAAGTGATTTCAGTGAAGGGGTCGCCCATCATCAGAAAGGGGCCACTTTTAATTATATTTTATAATTAAAAGTGTTTTCGAAAACTATTGAAAAATTAAAAAGAAAAGTTCGAATTTATTTAAATGAAACCTAATTGAGAAAATTCGAGCTCTTGAGGAGATATAAGGGTTTCATTGGGATTTGAGCTGATTATGTTATTGAGAATTGATCAAGTCTTCTTCTGGAGAACGAAGCCAAGGGTTTCAGTTGTCTACAGGCATTGGAGAACGAGCCATCTTCAGTGTTGCAGTTCAGAGGCTGTGAAATATCAGCTGATCTATTGCATTCAGGGAGATATCTTCATTCAGAAGTTATCACAGAACGTTCACAGAGTTTCTTTCAGCTTGCTGCAATAATCAGGTTTTCATCGAAATATCATTGCCTTTTTAGTTGCATGTTATCAGATCTCATTTGTAATCATTTCAGAAGATTAATAAATAGTCTGGCATCAAGAGTTTCAGTAGATTATATCATTTCCAATAGCTGTATTATTTTATTTAAATTTATCCAGCAATTTCTTTCAAAAATCGCACTTCAATAGTTTATGCAAAAAACGTTCAAAAATCAGCAAACAGACAGTTTCAGTAGTTAGCGGGAACAGGGGTTTCTACAGTGGTATCAGAGCTGGAGGTCTCGAGGTCGAGACTCACGGAGCGTGGTGGGCTGTGATGTCCCGATGCGTACCCCTATCGGAAGGTGACGTAGGTCTGTCCGAGCGGTTTGCCCAGCCACGTGTCCGAGGTCTTCGGCGGGAGTACCTATCCTGGGGATGCCCCCTTAACGCTAAGAGGGGTGTCGTTCACTACCAGTCCGGGCTTTTGGTGCAACGGTAACTAACTTGGTATCAGAGCTTGAATCCTGCCATCCTGTGTGGGAAATAAATTTCATGAGCAGAGAGAAAAATTTCAGAATATTATGGGTTTACAGATACAAAGAAGATTCTGAGAATTTAGGGTTTGAAGAGTTTATCAATTGCAGAGAATTACCAGTCAGATTTTAAAGTATTGGGTTTGTTTGGTACAACCAGAGGAACGATTTAAATATTTGCAGGAATAAGTAATATTTAATAGTCAATCAAATTATTGAAGGAAGCCGATAGTTTGTGTAAGTAAGAAATTTCGTCCCGGATCATCAATCAAATAAAGTTAAAACGCAAATGAAGACAAAACAATAGTCTGCCGCTACAGACAAAATGGGTGTTGGAATTTTTGAAGAAGCCGATAGAGACAAATCGTGGCTTTCAGAAGTTCGATATTGAACATTGGCACTGGTATTATTTTAAAGAGCCGCATTATATTGAAATCGCATATTGTAGAGGCTACGTAATAAATCGGGAGCTGCTTAGTATCGCACCACAAGACAAAATGTCATAAATTGAAAATAAGACAAAAAATAGCCGCTTCAGCTGGAAGAATCGATTTGTCTTAAGGAATTGTTTTTACACCTTGATTGTTCGGGAGCTGCTTGAATTAAAGTCATGGGATTTTTAGAAGGAGGATTTAATAATTGCTAAAACTCAATTCAGTGAAAATCCCGTATTTTTTTGAAGGAGCTGCGTCAGGTGAAGCTTGGTCGGGAGCTGCTCACAAGGCAAATAAAGACAGAATCACTTCATCGAATGTACTGAGGTCGATGTATAATGAATATAAATCGTGGGTTCCTAAGTGTAAATGTGCAATAGATAATCCAACTTGTCTTTGCCGCCTCAGGCCATAAGAAGCCGTTTCATATTATTCACGGGAGGACATGATTTGAAGAAGTTCGCATAAATCTCTATTGCTGGCGTCATATTGAGCATCTGGCGCATCTATTAATGTAAATTTGTGGCTCTCCTTGAAGTCACGACTTTGTGAAATAGCCAATCTTAACCCATTCTGGAGAATCGAATCTTTGTTGGTGAAAAAACGTGAAAGATAAAATATATTCGGGCCTTTTTGAATAAATAAAGGAAGCCGCTTTCAAATAAGACAGGGTTAATATTGTGAAGGACGAATAAGATAGAGAATTCGGGCTCCAGCCAAAAAAAAGACAAATCGGATGTTTCTTTTTTGGAGACGCAAGAGGCAAGGTTCGATAAAAACATGAGTCAGGTGTTTTGAGATTTCCGCCACCTGTGCACAGGAGTTCATTAAGTTATTTTAGTGAGCCAGTGACTATCATCTGGAATTCTCGGAAGCTGAATGACATTGACGAATTGCCTCCAAATATCAGTGACGGGCCAGACAGAGCAAAGGAAAACGTATTACTATACTTACCACTGAATATGCAAAAGGAAATCTGACGTCTTTCCTGATAAAGACAAAATATATAAGTTAAAAATGATAATGAGCCTGCTTTACTTGAAGATAAGTATTGATCATGGGCGCACTCATTAGAGGATTGAATCTGAACAAGATTGTGGCTGACAGAGATAGTTTCCAGATTGATCAAGGTAGCTGCCACATTCAACATCATCCCAGGTTCTAATTCTAGTTATTACTGCACTAGAATTAATTTGCATAATTCCTGTGATTGCTATTAATGATATTGTATATGAGTTAGAAGATCTGCTTTGGTGAACTCTATAGTTTACTACCTGTACAGCAGTACCTTCATTATAATTGGGATTGCTTTGAGTTCTGCATTAGCATCAAAGGCAAGGTGAGTCCTTGATATGGGAGAATTAAGACTGCAGTTGTAAATTCTTCAGTATAAGAATCTTCAGGTCTGTACCTTTGTTGAATTATTGTAGTTGACAAAGCATTGTCAAGTTGAATTCAAGATTGCAAACAATATAAATGAAATTCTGGGTTTGCATTTTTCGGACAGTCCGCATTACTGGAAATATTGTGATTAAGACACTTCTTATATGCAATTCCATATTCAATTGTACGGAATCCAGAGACTGCCAGACAACTGTTTGACGGAATGTCCAGTTGTTGAAACTGAGAAAGTTTACATCACATATGGCAGACAAAGTGTTGACAGTATTCTATAAGGTTCAAATCAGTGTTCAATGAATAAACATTTTGCATTTGAGTGATCAGTACTCATCTTTAGCAGTTGCACAAGTCAGTTGGAATTGTTTTTAGTTTGAACAGCGAAAATGGGCGTCATAACAACAATGATCAACAATAAACAAGCATTGAAAGAGCTTGAACAATCTCAATACAAGCTCAATCGAGAGTTGCTGCGTTTAGAGCAGTCGCTTTCAAAGTTGGGACAGCCTAAAGGATCTATTTCACTTCCTACCAGCAAAGTTCCAACACTACAAAACAGAGAAGAGGTAGTGATTAGCATGTTCGAGGAATATAACACTCTTCCTCAAAGTGTTAAGAAGAACTGTTCATTCAAGAGTTACATGGAATTGCACCCGAGTCTTTCCCACAAAACTGAGCAAGCAAGGAAGGAGTATCACACTATAGCCCACGAATTGTTTACAAACGAATTGGATAGAGGATCTTCACATGGGATTGATACAATTCTTCATGAGAATGATGTGGTGTCTTCAAGTTCCGATGAGGTATGCAGAAATTTATATGATGAATTTGATAGACATGCTGATTTGATTCAAGAAGACACTAGAACAGCTTTGGTTAATGATTTATCTACATCATCCTTGCAAGAGGTGACTCAAGAAGTTTCTACTGTAGAGGCTACTTCTGATTTTCATGACAGCGATGATGAAACTTTGCATGAGCATGAGACAGCAGTGATTTCACATATGCAAAATGATCCTATTGAGTTGTCACATGAAGGGACTCAAGAATTGAGTACTAGTGATGCATTATGTGTTGTGGATTCATGTCCTAGTGAGTCTGATTTCCCAGATCAGACTTTAGAAAATAAGTTAGAAGGTTCACATGTTGACATGGAATCCCAGGATTGTGAGTTGGAAGGTGATACAGTTACATCGGGAGTGGAAATGTGTGAAGATACTGTTATATCAACAGCTTCTACTTTATCAGTTGAGCCATCCTTTGAGGTACGTAGCAGCAGTACCTTAGATGTTGAGGTGTGCATGGATGAAAGCACACATGATGCTACTTATCATTTAGTGAGTGACGACGAATCAGCCTCGTATCATAGTGCATATTGTGAACCGGAAAACTTGTATGGGGGTCTTAAGCTACAGAGTCCTCATCATTTGGTTGGGCAACTAAAGGTGAATGACAATATGATTGCCACAACCATTGAGCATTTTGATGTTGCTCGTCAGATGTTAGCTACCTATGGTTGGAGTACTCCTTTGACAGATGAGCACGGTGATAGTGGTTTTTCCATTGCAGAGATACATGCACTTCGAGAAGCAATTGGGGTGATGAAACAAAATTACCTAAAACTACTTGCAGACAGGGATTTTCTTCTCGAGTGGGATTGCATTTGTTATGATGCATTGCAGAGGAAGGAGGAGCAGGTCGATGAGCTCACTCATGAGCTTGAGGTGACTATGGAATCGTTGGAGAGTGCTCAGTTGGCCCTTCAAGAGTCACAGTCACAGTTGGAGGAGCTTACCGTGGAGTTGAGTTTGGCACAGTTTCCACCAGCTGCAGATACAGTACAGTTATATACAGAGGCAGTTGATGAGGATCTTATCTCCACGGGTTGTAGTGAGGATGTGGTTACATCTATCACAGACATGGGTGTAGTTAATTCAGATGGCATGAGTGTTTTGGTTGAGAGCTCCTGTGATGAGATAGTTCATTTTTCCGAGAGTTGTGTGACAGATCACGTCACTACTCCATCATCGTCACAGGAGATATGTAGGGCATCATCCAGTAAGGAGATTTGTACTTATGCTGATTTGTTTCCCCGGTACTATGATGGTCAGCCATTGACAGAGGTGGGAGCATTTTATCTTGATTGCATAGTGAGGAGTGTTCATCACTTCTCCTTTAGTCCACACTTGGAGGATTTTATGATGCATCAGTGTGGTTTGGCTCCTGAGTTATACCATCCGTTGTGGGATGGGTATTCACCATCTTCAGAAGATGGGATTAGCAGCTGCAAGCGTCAGCCTCAGCTGTTTGCGGGGGATTACTTGCAGGGACAGTTGTCAGTTTTACATCATGCTGATATGTATCCAACAAGGTTGCTACTTCTATGTCAGAAAGTTTTCTTATGGGTACATGGTTACAGGATGACTATGGTTTCAGTTGGCATGATGGTTTGGTTAGTTATCACATCCATGAGGGTTTAGCAGAGGACAGGCAGAGTTTTGATATAGCAGATGCTTCTAGAAGTTCTTATCTCTGCATAACAGCTGGATGTGAATTCAGATTGTATTGGGATCCAGGTGGTGACAGTTTTGGCACTGAGTATTGGATGGGTCCCATTGGGTTACTTCACCACTCACAACATGGTGAAGTTGGAGACAGTAGAGTGCAGTGGCAGCCTGAGGATGACAGACATGACAGACTTTCACTATGGGTTTGGGATCCAGGGATAGCTTGCGCAGTTGTGTTTTTGTTGATGCTACAGGAGACAGTTAGAGATATGTGGGACATTTTACAGTTCTTCTTTTGGGCCTTCCGAGGAGTTGGGTTTTTTTTTTGTAGTAGAGATTGCTTGAGGACAAGCAATTTCAGGGAGGGCGGACTGTAATGTCCCCAATTTTTGCGAGCATCAGAGTTCGACAGATTTAGCCTATTATGCGACCCTCGTAGGCTAATAGGATGGATAGAGGATCTGGATGGAGCTTGGCTTGGCTTCAGTTGTTAGATTGTTATCAGTTGGCTTTCGTTCGGGCTCGTTCGGACACAGTTTACCTGAGTTGCTATTTTTAGCAATATTTAGCACTCATGGGACCCCCCTGCTATTTTTAGCATGGATTTTATCGGAATCACTTCAGTGTTCATCAGCTTCACGTTTTTGCATCGGGTATATATCGAGCGAGATATTAATATTTAATTGATTTAATTAAATATTAATTGTGGAGCATTATAATATAAAGTTATAATATTTTATTATAACTTAAGTGATTTCAGTGAAGGGGTCGCCCATCATCAGAAAGGGGCCACTTTTAATTATATTTTATAATTAAAAGTGTTTTCGAAAACTATTGAAAAATTAAAAAGAAAAGTTCGAATTTATTTAAATGAAACCTAATTGAGAAAATTCGAGCTCTTGAGGAGATATAAGGGTTTCATTGGGATTTGAGCTGATTATGTTATTGAGAATTGATCAAGTCTTCTTCTGGAGAACGAAGCCAAGGGTTTCAGTTGTCTACAGGCATTGGAGAACGAGCCATCTTCAGTGTTGCAGTTCAGAGGCTGTGAAATATCAGCTGATCTATTGCATTCAGGGAGATATCTTCATTCAGAAGTTATCACAGAACGTTCACAGAGTTTCTTTCAGCTTGCTGCAATAATCAGGTTTTCATCGAAATATCATTGCCTTTTTAGTTGCATGTTATCAGATCTCATTTGTAATCATTTCAGAAGATTAATAAATAGTCTGGCATCAAGAGTTTCAGTAGATTATATCATTTCCAGTAGCTGTATTATTTTATTTAAATTTATCCAGCAATTTCTTTCAAAAATCGCACTTCAATAGTTTATGCAAAAAACGTTCAAAAATCAGCAAACAGACAGTTTCAGTAGTTAGCGGGAACAGGGGTTTCTACATAAGTACTCCACCATATGTTAGCACCTTGCCTTCAAAGGGATCTTGAGTGCACATTCTTCGCGTTGAGTTTATCTTCAATTTCCAGTTGTATTCAATTTTTGTATCAAGTTTTAGATCCTAGGGATCCTCTAGCCATATGCCTGCCCCTCTTCCTTAAGTGGTTGTAGGGCGCATTCTTGGTTAGAGTTGCTTTGATAGAGTTTGGGTTTGGAGCTAACGCTAATCAAGTTGGCCAAGTGTTGGTGATTGTGTAAAAACTGTGGCAAAAAATTGATTAGCATATTTCAGTGACCTGCAATAATAAATTCAAAACTCCAAGATAAAATCTGATATTCAGCAAAAAGGGACGCCTAGGACAGGGAAAGAGATTAAGCCAACACCCAGAACCAAATAAAATTCGCCCTATGAGTTATGAGTGAAAACCTCCTACAACCACACCAAAACCAGCAACCTATAAATTGACAAAACACACCAAAAGACATCAGAAAACATCAAAAGACTCTATTACAATAAGCTCAATTTGTTCTTCAGTGTAAAGAACAGCCTTCTCACTTAGCTAGTTGCTATCTTTCAAGCAAGAAACCAAGTCCAACCTACGAGGTATGCATTCCTCGAAGCAAACCACTCACCATTTCGGCAGCATTTCGATAGATTTCTTCATGGATGAAAAATGAATGAGCAAGAGCCTCCTTTTATAGACTTGAGGTGACTTTTTCCAGCTCCTAAAAAGTGCACCCAAATTGCCCTGGAGTTATTTAAATTTTGAATTCACTTTTTTCCCTCCATGTTGGCGTCCAACTTGTTGGTGTACATTTTATCATCCACCAAACACACAAAATAAAATGTCCAGAGACACTCTATCCTCTCTTGAAAAACCACCGCATATGCTAAGATTGCGAGAAGATCATATGGCGATTCCAAGGTTTCTTTTGTCAGGTCTTGACGTGTGGATAAGCTCAATGGTCGTTGTGATTTGCTGGTAATACACAAGGGGACTTACGTTGAAGAAATCTTCACAAGTTTGGGACTTAGGCGGATTTATCATTAAAAGGCTTTCTTCAATCGGGACTTCAATTTGGATCTCAAAAAAAATAGCAAAAAGATAAGGGTTTAGGAGGTCTATTCTATGTCTAAGAACTTAAGAGACAGTAAAGATCCAGTGAAAGGAATAAACCACACTTTGTTTCGCCTCCTGCTAGACAACATATGCAAAGTGAGTGCAATCTTCAAAGGGTGTGATAATGATTTTCAGACCTCAAATGAGACTGAAGTTAAGCTTCCACGATTATAAGCTCAGGCTAACTTTACGCATCGAATGCAAATCATCCATTCGAAGAAAGTATGAGCAATACTTCACCATTGAATCGATATGATCAATCTCTCATTCATTTAACCAACTTTCAAAGCAAATTCTACTTAAATTAATTCTAACTTTAATCTATGGCAAAAGAAGATATGCAACCTCGCTTACTATTTGACAATAAAATTTATTCAAAGCAAATCATGCATAAGAGCTTTTATTATCGGAAATAGTCTCAATGCAACAATCTCATATACTGTCTCTACACAAATGAAAGTGTGAGATCATCAGTTTATATAGAATTTCAAAAATCAAATGAAGGGCCGAGATTAAAACAATATCAACGGCTAAGATTATTACAACTCAACCCTAATTAGGGTTGCCCAAAATAACATGAGTCATCAATCAGTAAACTATCAGTAAAGAGGCAGTTGAAGCTATTATCAAGGAGAGGCGTCCTTATCCTTCTGAGCAGCATTGCATTCGACGAACCTGGACACAACCGCAATGACCTCCATCGTGACGGGTGCCAGCATGCTAATCCGGAATTCCAATCCATCTAAGTCCTCAGCACATTTGGCGAAGGTGCTTGCCCAATCCGCCTCCTGCTTCACAAAATCATTTCGGATGGTCAAGAGACTCGCCACTTTCGCGAAGTCCCGTCTCAGAATTGGTCCAGTGGTCGAGAAGAAAATCTCTTGAACCTTACGTTTCAACCTCTCCAGCTACATGTCGTTCTCCCGGACAATCTCACGATAGAACACTTCTGCAGCTGTCATATAAATCCTCTCCTGGATTTCTTTGACCTGCTCTTCAATTCTGAGCCCATCTTCTCTTGCCCTCTCCAGAACCTCTCTCCGTATAGTCACTACCCAAAACCAATGGTGAAAATCATATGCTGCTCCTGCAGCAATCACCTTTCTTTCAACCAACTCTTCTCTTGGAGTGCCTTTCAAGACCCTAAGGCTTGGAATAAGCCTCTCCTGCATGTCTGGAATACATTCCCATGTCTCTGCCATATCAACAAGTCTGGAAAGAAAAGAAGAGGTCCGCCCATAGGCAAGTGCCAGTTTCTCCATGAACGAGGCTGCTTTTGTGCCCTCGCTCACCATCCAGTCCTGAGCCTCCTTGGCTGTGACCATTCCATGCTCTACATCCTTGGTCACCTCTTGCGATGAATTGAGGAGAGGAGGAGCTACCGCATTACCCTAATCAAGTGGCCAAGTCAGATGCCGTATGTACTCCTTTAGGCGTTCAACCTCCCTTTTATACTCTTTCTTCTTAGCCACTTCTTTTTCCAATCTCGCTTTGATGGTCGAGACAGAATTATCTAGTTCCTCCACTTCTTGATCCTTTGAGGTTGGGCCAAGATCTACAGTGGTTATGGCATACTCTTGAGGAGTAATCTCGTCTTGTGGCTTGTCCACTGTGGGTACTGCAATGTGTACGGAACGGCTGCCTGTCTCGTTCCTTTGAATGGTAGAGAATTTCTTGAACGGTTTCTTGATTGCAACTTGCTCCAACCTTGCCAAGAAATCGGCAGTATCATCCTCCTCTTGGGCTTCTGCAGGTACCTAAATCTTCATCCTCTCTATCAGCCAATCTGGAATGGTCGGTTGCTCAATTCCATCTTCTACCTAAACCTCTTCCTCATTCAGAACATCCACAACCTCTCTGAGAGCGGAAATCATTCCCTCCTCGAAGTCATTATTCCGGACTTCTATCTCATTGTCTGAACCAAGTATTTTCGTGCCTGTAGGTGACGAGGGCTCCTCATCATCCAACTGAATAGGTTCATCGTTCTCTTCCTGAACTGTAGGAGGTACGAGTATTTCCACCAAGGACTCATCTATGGTAGCCACCAGCTCGTCGATATTCCGAGATGCTGCTGAACGAGATGGTTCTCCCTTATGTCTTTTGGAAGCAGACTCTGTACTTGGGACTATTTCCTTCCTTTTCTTTCCAATTTCAACCAAATCCTAATGGGATGCACCGACATTATAGGAATACGACTCTGACTCGCTCAGTAAATCATACGTGAGTGTTATTCTTTTATGTCTCATCTCCTGGGCATGATGGTCAACCCACCACTGAGAGTATTTGACCACTGGTCTCATTAACGTTGCTAAGTCTGCGTGCTTAGGCTTTGACCATCTCACGGGAGGAAGAGGTCGAATCTCCTCGAAGCGTGGCTGGATGTAGTTCCCATCGTCCTGCAACTGGTCAAGCACCCGACAAAACTCAATTGCCCTCATGAAGTCAACTGGCATTCTGGACCATAATCTTCTTCTAACTTCATATTCATCGGCAACATTTGCCCAGAAGTCTTCCAACTCCACTTTGTGCTTGTACCTTCTCCCCTCTACTGTCCGAATATTATGATGTGGGTCAAAGTTGACCCTGGACTTGTAGGCTGTAAATGGATACCACTGGATCTCCAACCTTGCACTTTCAGCCGCCTGCGCTGATGGACAGGACTCCAACATATTCCCGATAAAAAATGGGAATGTAACAGATGCCTTCTTGGTTGGCCTCTGGATGTTTTGATACTCTAACTGTCTTAGGACCTCGAGCAAAATCATCCAATTTGTCAAATAAATGGGCAATTTATAGGGATTTCCAGTAAATCCCTGGATCCTGACATATGTAAATTTCGGGAACTGGATGAACCAGGATCCGTATTTACTGATCAAACTTTTCGCCTCATGAGCCAGCCTCTGATGCACTCCCCCTTGAAGTGTTCTGGTAATGTGCATTAAGAAGGCATCATGCACCCTTCTGAAATGAGACTTCTCCTTCAGCTGGAGTTGTGGGTAGCAGTCATAAGGTCTAAGCTCGTTTTCTCCGCTGCCAACTTTGCCCTTGTAGATTAGTCCTGGATATTTATATGTCCTGGCCAATAAGTAGACGACATACGAGCTCATGTGAAAAGACTTAGTCTCTTCTAGATTGATCAACTGCTCGTGGAGATTGTCACTTATCAATCGTGACCAATTGAACATTTTTACACCAGAAGTGATCTCATCCATGAAGTAATACATCCAGCTTTCGAAAAATGCACCCTGCGGGTTACCAGCTACTCTGTTCAACATCAAGATGATGTCTCCAAAATCTTCTTTGAAGTCTGTCCGGCATGGCCTCTTAGGCATCTTCTTTATTGACGGTTTAGGCTTGTCCAGCCATACCTTGTTAACATTGGTGGCGCATAGATCTGGTTGACTGTCATACAAATGCTTAGCCTCTTCCTTGGTCTTATAGACAGTACGAAAATGCACTGGGATGCCAAAGGTTTCTTGAATTACCACCTCACTCAAGTGTGCCAAAATTCTGCCATCAGGTGCAACGATTTGCCTCTTCTGAGCATCATAGTGGAGAGCACATTCCACCATCAATTCTGCACAATCCATTGCCGGCGGGAACCCAGCTGCCTGAAAAATTTCATTCCTTACTATCCGTCTGGCTATCGGTGTTGGAAGTCCATTCTGTCCATACATTCTTTTCTTAAACTCTTCGAAATCGACATGTCCCAGATCAATGTCAGCAACATTTTTCCACTTAGAATTTATTTTAGACTCTCGCTGGACACCTTTGCTGGCGAACTTCATTTTCGCCTTCTTTGATGGTTTGCCTGCCGTGGTCGTCAACCTGCAGTCCAAAAGATTAACGTTAATACAAAGACCTTTTAAAAAATAATTTATTCTAGACCATGGGTTCGAAAATTTACTTTCAGCTAGTTAAATAATTAAATTGCTGCAAAAAAGCAAGCTGAAAGTAAATTGATGAAGTTAAAATTTTGGCCAGAACTTTTGCTAAGATGAAGAGACAGAAGAAGAATGGCGAATCTACTTGACTGAACATCAAACCTCAAAAAAAGACTGCCGACTGCAAATCAGATTTAAACTCTGATAATTTACTCAAAAAGTAAGCGATGAAGTGCGCCCCTCTTGCACAGAAGAATTCGACTTTCAGCCAATAAATCTTTTCCTTTTCCGATAAAATTCTCCTTCAGCATGAAATTACTTCTTCCTTTGGAAAATTCGATCTTGCCTTTTAAACAATTAACTGCCTGATAATTTCGAGAGAGATCAAATTTCTCTTCAGCTGTGTCTATGAAAAATGAGTTGCTGAAACTCATTATAATACTGAAGAATTTAATTTATTTTAGCAACTGCCTTCTTCTCTCTCGATGTCGATTTGTTTTCTCTTGTTCAAACAGGCAAGTTTCCTTTATTTTTTCGAAAAGAATCCGTGTGGAGCTTATCCAGGCAAATCTCATTGATCTTCAAAAATTCGATTTTTTGCTTAAATGTTTATCTTTGATTTTTCAAATTTTGAAAGAAAACATTAAATATTTAATTAAATTCGATCTTTCAAGTTTCAAAAAAAATCATGGCGAATTTAATTTTGCCTGTTGGATTTTATCTTCGGCTGGCACCAATTATTTTCTTCCGAACATCTCTGGCAAACTTTATTTTGTCCAAGGTCATTTAAATTTCTAAGTAGTGGAAATAAATTATTAAAATATTAAAATATTTTAATTTATTCCAGCCCGTTCGTTTTGGACCCATGGCTATTTTGATTTTCTCTTCATTTTCTTTGGCTAAAAGTTTATTTTCCAATTTTATTCCCAATTTCGTCTAGCCAAGTCAAAATTTAAGCCATTCCGTTGACAATTGTTATGCCAGATCCTTATTTTTCTTTGCCATGGCGAACTTTTAATCGCACTAAGCTTATTTTCTTCTGCCAAAGTCAATTTTTTCTTGCTTGGACAAATTTTCCTAGGCAAAATCCTTGTTTGGATGTCTTTATCAGGCGAATTTCCTTGACGCTTGACAAATTTCTATCTCTTCTGGCCAAGGGCGATCTCCCCTTTCTCTTTGCCTTGTGCATTTTCCTCTGGCCAAATTTGTCAAATTTATAGCATTTTCTCCAGACATCCATACTTAGGCGATTTTTAAATTTCTCTTCCATTTTCATGCTGGGCACACTTCATTTTACCATTGTCCTAGGCGGACTTCCTTAAGTCTTTTCCATCTCCATCAAGACATGGCGAACTTTCCATAGCACTTGTCCTTCAAACTTAGCATTTTACCTCTTGAAAATGTCACCATACTTGGTCAAAATTTTGATTTTCCACCCTTTAAACCTTCTAAACTTAGGCAAATTTTCGAATTTTTCCTCTAGGCACCCAACACTTAGTGAGATTTTCAATTTTTTTCTCTCCCACATGCCTAGGCGGACTTTCCAACCTCTTGGTCAAAGTATGGCGGACTTCCAAGGGTGTTTTCCTAACCTCTCAAGGCTTGGGCGGAGTTCAAAGACCTCTTGCCAAAGTGTGGCGGACTTCAAAGGCATCCTTCCACAAGCATGGCGGACTTTAAAGAAGTCTAGACATGTGAGGGCGGACTTTGGAGAGTCTTGGCACTTCTCTCTTGTGGCATGGCGGACTTTCCTTGCTTCCAGACATTCCTTCCTTCGTCCCTCCTTTCAAGGACCTTCTTCATGGTGGCGAATTTCTCAAACTTAGCCAAATTTTCATGAATTTCACTCTTTTTGGGTTAATTTTTCAGTGACTTTTGCTCAGATCTGACTGATTCTGGACTGATTTTTGATGATTTTGATCTTTTCAGTCTGATTTTCTCATGCTTTTTTTACTGATTTTTTCATGCTTTTTGATTGCTTTTCCAGATTTTTCAATGATTTTTCAATTTTCTCTTTGATTTTTCAAGTGATTTTTTGATTGTTTTGGTTGATTTTTGGTTAGAAAGATAGAAAGTTGACTCGGGTTGACTTTCCAAAAATAGAAATTTATAAAAATAGAAAAAGCAAAATCCCTAAAAAATAGGGAACCCCGTTTGGTCCAAAAATGCCAAAAATGAAAAAGCGAAAAAGCGAAAAAGCAAATTCCCTAAAAAGTAGGAAGTCTCAGAATTGGCCGAATGAATAGGCGATCTTCGTTTCCTGGGCCTTCTGAGTGCTTCCATGACGTCTATGCACTGATTCAAGCATGGATTATTGACTTGGCTCGGGTAACTCTCGGCAAACTGACTTGAAACTCTGAACAAGATGACCCCATTGAAACTGTTGCAAGGAGACAAAACCCTAAAAACTAGCAGACAACTGGGGGTCCCCATTGGCGATGGGGCGATGTGTGAAAAGGTCACAACACAACTCAAGGGAGAAATAAGACTTAATAATAAAATAATATCCTTCTCAAAGTGGCGTCCAACTCCTCAAGACAATTTTTAACTTTAGAAATATTTAAATAACCTCCAGATGAGGCGTCCACCCTCAAGGTCCCTTTTTTAAAACAACATGAAGTTATAACACTAGGCCCAGGGGGGGCTTTAAAGTGAAAATATAACCTTTATAACTTAAAATAATTAATTTCTCCCAAAATTGCACCTCAAAGTCAAAACCAAAAATACTCACTGCACTATCTAAAGAGGAAAGTTCTTTGTGTTGCTGCCAACTGGAACACTACTAAAGATAGAATTTACTGAAAATAGTAAATTCTGGAAAGTTGCCCAAGTGCCATGCATATCATATAATTGCGAAGCTCTCTGAAAACCCAGAAAGAATCCGCAAACCAAAATCCAAACCTCCAAATGCAAGCCTCCGAAAAATGCTAAAACATCCTCCTAGATGATACAAAACCCTAATTTTTGCTTCCGACTAGCCTACGAGCCAAAGAACGACATTAATTGTGACTGGAGTTAACTTGATGCCCCTTTCCAAGTTAACTCCAAGTCCCACAAATCATGCATGTCAGATCCCACTAATTGAGGATGTCTATTTTGACTTCCATAAATTGTGGATCTCAGCTCTCCACTAAATGTGGATGTCTATTTTGGAGACACATTTTGTAATAAAGTTCACCTTTAGTTTAGTTTCAGTCAACTGAAGTAGTCTTCAGTTGATTCTTTGTTTAGTTTCAGTTAACTGAAGTAGTTTTTCAGTTAACTGTTTGCTCACCTACTTTTAGACATAGGAATAAATCTTGTTGATTGGCAAGAACTGATTGTTAACTCAAGGAGATTTTAGGGTTGCCTACTCCTTTGAGTTCTATAAATAAGAGCCTTGAGCTCATTATTTTGTAACTTTACTTCACGGCAGCAAAACGCTGAGCAATTTTTCCTTCATATTGTTCGCTTAGTATATATTTTTGGATTGTATTTGTTATAGTTAAGCACCAAGTACAGCTTGTGCTCTCTCTATTTAGATAGGTGTGTCCAATCTTTGTTCATGTGTTCTTGGTTTGATCGCCTCATGTATCATTGTTTCTTGACACAAGTTGCTGTCCCAACGTGTATCTTTGGTGGAATATTGAGATAATAAATCAAGAGAGTTACCATGCCTTTGATCCAAAAGTCTCAAAGTTTTATCATTGTATGTTGTATTCAATAATTTGTTTTCAATCTACACCTTGGAAAGGCCTTGGTGCCTCCATGGGAATTTAGAAAGTTAGATTATCATCCCTTTGTTGTTTCTTGTGGTTTACTTTTCAGCCTACACCTCGGAAAGGTCTTGGTACCTCCTTGGGAATCCTGAGATATAAATTACCATAAGGATTACTTGTGTGGATATGATTTCAGTATAGATCTAGGAGTTCAGAGCCTTCAGATGCATCCTGGGAGACTAATTCGTCCAAGTGATCGAACCATCCATTCCTGCTCCTATGACCTCATGCTCTATTAATCTTGAGGAGATAGGATAGATTAAAAGCTAGTTTAGTCGTAGTTAAGATCTGTAGAAACCAAAGAAAAGCTTAGCTATGGCGCATTGTGTTTATGCACCCTTGTGTCCTACCGCTGAGTAAAAAAGATAAGATAGTAGTTTACTTTATTCTTTCTTTTATGCAAAAATCAGCAACAAGAGGGATCTTCTCCTCCCAATTTGAAGAAGCAAACACTACAAGCTTGCAATAGCTGACTGTTTCCAATAAGCACTCTAGAGGTGCTAATTGAAACTCCAACAACCCTATAGCTTCCAATGAAGGTCATGCTCTAGGTGCATTTCTAGGCACAAAAAAACCCTATGATTGAGCTCTACTCGAGCTAAATGAGGTCGATCTGCCATGTATATGTGAATCATGACAAGAGCCTACAATGCCTTGCCTATCTACATTGGATTATGTTGCCAAATTAGGAGTAATAAATACTTCTATGGCTGATTATGCCCTGGCCCTCTCCAGTTTTTGTTCATCCAACAATGCAAGAAGGGCAATCATCTCTCATTTCACCTCTATTGCAGCAGTTGGACACACTTTGGAATTGTGATTGGGAATTCCTACAAGATGGAATTTGAGGTGATTAATGCCTCCACTAAGCTTCTTCATTCACCAGTTACAAATCACGGATGCCACTACTAGTCCCATTACAACATGTTTCCAAGCAAGGTCACAACTTCCAAGGGGTCTAATTCCAAAGGACGAATTCCACTTGTTGAGTCCAAACCAGATGCAAAGCCTAATGCCATTGTGGTTATATATTAACCTACAATATTGATAAGAACAAAAAAACAGTGATTAAAAATAATATAACAATTCAAACATGATTTTTTTTAAATCATGTAAATTTTAAATGCATTTTAAAAACTTAAATGTAATATGGTAATTGAATTAATGAATTTAACAAAAATATAAATTTTTAATCCTAAAATGTAAACCCCATATTCAGAATAAATAAATAAATGATTCAAATTAGTGTAAATCAATTCAATTTTAATCAATCCACAAATTCAGCAAACTGAATCAATTCAATCCAATTAAATATGTAAATTTGACATGCTAAAAAATTAGAAATGATATACAAATTTAAATGCTTGAAAAAAAAAGAAAAAAGAAAAAAAAAAATGAACTAACTTGATGCAAATGCAAAATTCTAAAAATTTCTTCTTCAAATCCCCTATAAAATCTTCCCAGTGTAGTGTGGAAGGACGAATGGAGATTTAAAGAGCAGAAATTGAGTTTTTTGAGTGTTAAAATCGTGTTTTGACCACACCTGACACACATGTACACAGTGACAAGTTTTTCACATGGACTTGCCAAGTTTTGGCAAGTACTCACAGAAAAAAATGATGAGTTTTTGTCCAAAAATCGTGGAGGGCATTGGTGAGTTTACTTTATGAGTACTCGCAGAAAGAAAACTCATGAGTACTCAGCGACTCGCCAAGTCTACGAACTATGGGTAATTCAATTGAACGTGCAATGCAAACAGATTGCCCTTCCCAATTGTTGGCACCATGTATCAAAGGCCCATCTAAAAAAAAATCCTTTGCATTAGTTTGCAGCATTGCTTACTCCAACAAGGCAGCCAATTCAAGTGGGAGTCAACATTAGAAATGCAATATTTGCCCGAAGGACTAGAAGGGCAGCAGTAAAGAGTTAATGCACATTTTTTACATACCCTTGGTAAAGGGGTTAGGCCTTCTGATAAAATCACAATTGAGGATAGGTCTGAGATGATAAAATTATTTTACAAGGACATCACTATACCAACAATTTCTTGTACACCATGAGGTTCAAGTATACCAACATTTGAGGTGAGTGAAAAGAAATCAAGGGGAATCGAAAGATTGTAGGTCCAATTACAAATATGTTCAATGTGAAGATAAAGGAGGATGCAATGAAACCTTTCCCAATTTCTATTTTGGTAATGGTATTCCTTTCCATGTTGCTCAATCTCCTTATTACAAGGAGCTTATTGACAAGATCAGCAAAGCTAGTAGTGATTGTGGATTCTAGAGGGACCAGATTAAGAACCACCCTCTTTGAAAAATATTTATTCCAAGTTTAACCTATTGATGGAGGAGAAGAAGGCCAAATAAATAATACATGGCTACAGCATAATCATGGATAGATGGACAAACATAAGACACTACCCACTCATCAACACTGTAGTTTCATACATTGATAGACCACACTTCCTAAGGGCAATTGATTGCTCAAGAAAATGTAAGGACGCTGAGTCTCAGTTTCAAATCCTAAGAGAGGCCATTGAGTAGGCTGGTCCTCAAAATGTAGTGTAGGTGATTACATATGCAACATAAATTTGCAAAACAAGTAGAATAATTCAATCCACACATAGTCACATCTACTAGACCCATTGTTGTGTGTGTGCTATGAACAAAACACCCAAAGACACGAGAAGACACAGTGCATCAAACAAGTGGTGGTGGATGCAAGGGAGTTGTAGATGTTCATTTGCAACCAGCAGACCTCCTTAGCATTATTTCAAACCCTTGTGAGGAAGGAATCCTCAAACTAGTTGGTGCTTGATTTCCTTCTTACCCGTTCTACTATAGAGGATGCTAGAGTTGAAAAAGCCATTGCAACTTCTAATTATGACACAAGAATCGAATGGATAGGTGTCAAAGAAAGGACAAGAGGAGGATGAAAGAGACTATGGTTAGTGATACTTTTTTGTCAAATGTGAAATACATCACATCTTTTATAGAACCTATTTTCACAGTTATCAAATTTGGCATTTCTAATAGTCATACTCTTGGGGAAATCTACAAGCGTATCAACAACATTCTTGACTAGATGAAGGTCGCAATTCGTGGACCCTAGAGTTCTACACTAAGCATATCCATCCTATCATCCAAAAAAGGTGGGAGAAGTTGAACACCTCCCTAAAAATGGTTGAATATGCTTTGAATTCAAAGTGGTATGTGGATAGACCTGGCAGAGTTCTTCCCATTGGCAATCACAAAGTGAGGAATGGCCTCATGAAGGTCTTCAAGAAATGTATACTCCAGAGGAAGCTTCACTAATCAAAGTTGAATGGATTACATTTATAGAACTAGAAGGCTACAAGTTTTTGGCAAGGATTGACACAAAAACATGCCAAGCTACTTAGTTGTTGGTGAATCTATGGACCTTTTGGATTGTTGCAAACACTTGCCATTCATCTTCTCTCACAAATTTTTAGTTCCTCTGCTAATGAGAAGAATTGGTCCACATATAGTTTTATCAACTCTCTAACTGTTAGTTTTTAGATCAGAAATGTAAACAAGCAGAAGATACAACACATAAGATCAATGAACACAGTGATTTACCTTGGGAAAACCCTCCCACTTGAGGGAGAAGAAAACCCAGCAAGATATTCTCTTTATAAATCAGAAAAATAAGTGCAGAAATAGCACACAAGATCAGGCCCTAGAAGAGGCCGAGTCTCATAAAATGAATAATACAACTTCTCCTTGAAGCGAATCTTGAATACACAAAAGTAATGACACTTCTCCTTAATGCTGATCCGCTGATTAGAAAATAGGCCTGCTGCTGAAAGAGGTGCGAATTGGAGTAATTGAATTGATGATAAAATGAGAGGACTCCATCCTCTATAAATACCAAACTAGGCAGCCTTCTCTCTAGGGCCGACCTAGAACAAATATATTTTATTTATAAAAGATGAAGACCGACCTGCCTTGAGCAAGATATAATTAGGAGAAAATATCTCCCGCCGCTACAACACTAACACTTCCTCTTAGCTAGGGAGGTATTTTCCAGATATCCTCGTTATTGAGTCTCTCAACATGACGCCCACAATGGCTAGACCCATTTATGGAAAACCACATCTCAGTCTCAGAGATGTACAAGAGTTCATCATGGTGTCTCTCAACATGATGTCCACAATGGCTACACCCATTTGTGGAAAACACATCTCAGTCTCAGAGATGTACAAGGATTCATCACAGAGTCTCTCAACGTGATGCCGTCATGGAGTCTCTCAACATGATGTCCACAATGGCTACTCCCATGTGTGGAAAGAAACACATCTCAGTCTCAGAGATGTACAAGGGTTCATCACAGAGTCTCTCAACGTGATGTCGTCATGGAGTCTCTCAATATGACGTCCACAATGGCTACTCCCATGTGTGGAAAGAAACACATCTCAGTCTCAGAGATGTACAAGGGTTCATCATGGAGTCTCTCAAGGTGATGTCATCATGGAGTCTCTCAACATGACATCTCATCTCAGTCTCAGAGATGAACAAGGGCTTGCACCTCGTATTTCTTTGTCTCAGAGAAATATACATTACAACAAATCTTCATGATGATGTGACTCCCTCTGAAACTCCAAGTACTTGCATCAACCTCCTGACCTCCTTGTCCAAGAACACCTGCAATGCTTGCCTTAGAGGAACGGTTTCCAACGCACACCTCCAGCACTACTGACTTGCAAGAGTTTAGGACTGTCCTTCTCGACCTCATCCCAAATCACCCTATTCTAAATAGGTTTGTGGAGCTACCAATGTCAAATCCAGATTGACTGTCTTGTGCAATTTTGTTCTCTACAACGAAAGAGGTCTTCTAAGGACTTTAGCACCTGTCCTTGCAACACTGCAACCCACTTAGCTGACACCTTCACTTCTTCTCAGTGAGTCACAGAACTCCCTCTTGATCCTTGCCTCATAGATTGCAAAGAAATTCTCTAGAAGTGAACTCCCCTCCATTGACTGATCTCAGAACCTTGATCCTTTTCCCAAACATGCTCTCAACTCGTGCCTTGAATTCTTGGAATTTAACTCCCTCTGAATGTCATTTCCTCCTCTTCGAAGTAGCTGATCGCAATGACAATCTGTATAGGTTCTTCATTGTTTAGTGTCTTCATCTTTCTCAATCTTCTTTGTTGATGCAAATTCTCCATCCAAGGCTGACCCAACCTTGTGCCCTCGAGAGATGTCTCCAGAATCATGAGAGTTATGCGCCACCAACTCAATCCCAAGGCTGCAAGCTATGTCTCCATGTTTGTTCATTTCTCCAGTCGGCATGACTTCCTCACAGGATGCCTCAAGCTCTTCCTCCCTTTGAATTCCTTATGCAATCTCTCATCATCCTTTTGCTCCTCGGTCCATCTTGCATTTTAAAGAGATTAATAATAGTTCATAGAATCAAACTACCCCGAAGAGACATATACAGACCAATGCTAGAAGCATACATGATTCACTATTCCCAATGTTATTGCATGAACTATTATTAACTACATGATCATTATTCAAAGGTACAAACATAAAATACTTATCTCTCTAGTGTTGGTACACCATAGAGCTAGACCTGTAGCTGTGACTCATCTTCGCCACCTTCAGTGTTGCCATCCCATGCAACCGACCTCATATTTTCAGATCAAACACAATTGCATAGAGAATAGGGATGGACACATCTAAATTAGTCTGTCTCTACAACACTTTCGTCACTGCCCCTTTCAAATCAAGAAGCATTGCAAAGGCCTATTGTGATGCTCTTTTCACTTCATCTTCTTCCGCTATAGAAACTCAATCGGTTCTTCCAATGGCAAATCGTCCACTTTTGGATAATATTATATTCTGTATATCTCCTTGTAGAAACTCCCGTATGTTGCATTCGGACTAACTCATGAATTGACTGGCGTCTCCATATAATCTACAGTTGCGTTCACTTTAATTTCCACCAATCGTTCCCTTCAGCTTTCTTATGCCACCCGATATAATTTCGTTCCAATAAACTTCACCAGTTGCTTTCCCATTCACGCGGCAGATGAATGTTTGACCCTCTTCTCCAATCAGATCTAAAACTCTTTACAATTCTGCTCAAGAATTTCTACTCATAGGTCTACAGGTATTTTCCCTTTAAGGTCTGCATAAATTGTCTTTCAATTCTGCAATAGATAGTCTTTAAATCTGCAACAACTTGGCCTTGAAGATTTGCACTTAAGTCTACCACAATTCACCTTTTAGGTCTGCAAAAATTTGCCTCAAGGTCTGCTCTTAAATTTGCTAGAAATCGCCCTTTAGGTCTTCAAAGATTCGCCTTCAAGGCTGCTCTTAAAAACACCTTAGATCTACTTCTAAGGTATGCTGCAAATCCGTTATCGACGGAATGATATTTAATGAAGAATGCTTAGACAAATCTGATAAGATCTTTTCTAAACCTGCTCTAATACCATGTTATTTTTTAGATCAGAAATGTAGATCAGAAATGTAAACAAGTAGAAGATACAACACATAAGATCAATGAACACAGTGATTTACCTTGGGAAAACCCTCCCACTTGAGGGAGAAAAAAAACCCAGCAAGATATTCTCTTTATAAATCAGAAAAATAAGTGCAGAAATAGCACACAAGATCAGGCCCTAGAAGAGGCCGAGTCTCATACAATGAATAATACAATTTATCCTTGAAGCAAATCTTGAATACACAAAAGTAATGAGACTTCTCCTTGATGTTGAGCTGCTGCTTAGAAAAATAGGCCTGCTGCTGAAAGAGGTGTGAATTGGAGTAATTGAATTGATAATAAAATGAGAGGACTCCATCCTCTATAAATACCAAACTAGGCAGCCTTCTCTCTAGGGCCGACCTAGAACAAATATATTTTATTTATAAAAGATGAAGGCCGACCTGCCTTGAGCAAGATATAATTAGGAGAAAATATCTCCTGCCGCTACAACACTAACACTAACGACTAACAAACTTATCTCTATGAGAGTGAAAAAGCTTGTTGTTTTACATAGTGCTTTGCGTCTTATCGATCACAAGACACCTAAGTATAGGCAAGTCCTAGCAACAAAATGGGATGTAAAGCTTCAGGATCTGCAACTAATTGATGAGGAGCAAAAGCTACAAACAGGATTGGATGGACTCACATCGCAAGAGAAGGATACAGCTCCTTCCAGCAGGTCCAATGATGAGGATGAGTTTCCAAGTTATCTAGTTGATGTTGATGACTTTGATTTTTGAGCTTGTTACTCAAAAAAACACAGCTATGGACATCTTTATTTGGCATTCCCATTTTATCATTTTGACGATTATCACTTGTAGACTCTAATTGTCATTTGTCATGGATTCTAATTTTCTGCTACTATGATAGTCAAATGATAACATTTATGATTTAACAATTGGCATTGTTTAATTGTTATAACTTGTCAATTATTAGTTGTTTTAGTGTGCTTTTGATTCTGTATTTAGTATTTAATATTTAATTCTTTGTTCATTTTGTGTAAATTATGGTGTGTATGTATATAGCCATCCCCTTGCCATCCTGAAAATTTAGGAAACTTTTTGATGTCCTTGCAATACCATCCCCCCATACCAGAAACTCAAAGAAACACCGATAATATATAACACACTAAGCAATTAAAGCAGCTTGGCTTGTTAGAAAAAGGAATGAATTCCCCTGGCATGAGGCAAAAAAGGAAATGTACTTTTACATTTGCAAATGCCGTGTGTTAAGGATTGATGAAGATTCTTGGAGTATTTTGGAATTAATCTGCATATAAATGTTCAAGTGTGGCATGAAAAAAGGAAAATGATGGAGAAGTTTGATGTAAGATAAATTGGGGAAATAACAAACACCTATAGTACGTGCCAGCCAATCTCCTGTCCTGATGTTCCTTACAGCATATCATATTCTCAACATCATAACAGATTGAAATATGCTTTTGTACCCAAGAAAGGAACTAAAAAATCTTCTCTGGCTAGATAACATTTTCCAACAAAGAACATATAGCAACCTGTAAATCTAGAATGAATGTGGTCTGGAAATTGAAGATGCTTCAATAACATTGCAGCCAAAAGCGTTTTCTCCTGCCAATTGACTTCTAAGTTCTTTGTATAACCATTTTACAGCTGAGTGAAGACAAGAACAAGAGCGGAACCATGCAATGCAAATTTGCAGCTTTGTCTACTCTGAAAAAGGGTCCACTATTTTAGAGAGTATGGTATCAGGCATCAAGATTTTACCCTGAAACAGCGGCTTTCACATTAAAAGGACTAAAGATTACAGTTCAAAAATTCTGGCATTTCACTCAGGTTTCCTGCATATTATATGCAAGGATGGAAAGCAATACTACAAAATATTATATGTAGATTTTCCCTCATGTAATTGACATTTTAAAATCTAAGGGTAAATAGACAGATTTTGTAAAAAGATCTTTTACAAATGAAATGTGAAACTTGTTATGATAAGGCTCCATTTAAAGTTGTAGAAAGTGCCCTTACTAAAAAGATTATGACTGCAAAAGAGAGAATGTGCCATGTTGTTAATTTCATATGATCTATTCACAATAAAAGAGGCATGTTTTTAATTACTGTTTGAGTCTTTCTTGCAAAAACTCTTTTCTAGTTGTATCTATTATCGGCTGCTTTCTATTCTTGCTTAGGTAAAGTGTTTAAAATTAAACCGATGCCAAGAACCTCTGTATGGTTTCCACATGAGAATATTAGAGGGTAATTACATAACTAAAGGGTCTGCCATGGTTTGGCCCCCTCTTTTGTAACTAACTAAAGTAGGACCTTGAGATGTCTGTAAGTGATCTTATTTATCAAATAGTGATAACAACTTGCAAGCAACCATCCATGTAGGACTTAGACAAGGTCTAATAGAAGTTATTACCTGCTTTTTTACAAACTGCAGGTTCAAAAAGTGCTGCAGAGACACCTTGAGACATGTTTTCAACTTCACAAAACTGAGGACAGCAGGAGTACACGGAAAAATATTTGAATGGGAAAGGTGACAAAACTGAAAATTTTAAATGGAAAGGAATGTCAAGTGTGCATTTGGAAGGAAAACAAGGTATAACATCTGCAAATTCAACATGTCAAGATCCAATGTGGTTTCAAAAGTTTTGCAAATATACAAATCAAGTTCAAAGTTTGCAAGGCAGAGAATGTGACTAAAACAGGGTAATATTCAAAAGCTGTACAAATGTACAAAATCGTTTAAAGCTATAATTAAAATTTGATGTAAGCTACATATGTTTGAAGAGAACCTTAACCATGTTAGGGATGTTGGAACTTGGATCCCAACAGCTTCTTCCAATTTATTGAGTTAATTCCTTCTATTAATTGATCTACAAATGAGTAATTAATCATATTGTCAAGAAGAAACATATTGCGATAGTATGAATGAAATTATACCTCCTAGAATCAAAGCCAAAGCAATAGAGTAACAAAGGATTACCAAATCGAATTTATAAAATTTGGTATATTGCAATGATGTCTACATCATTAAGAACTATGAAAGTGAGAACACACCTGAAAAAATAAAAGCAATCCCAGGAGACCAATTGGTGCAGCAAGAAATAAATTATCTTTGTAGATTAATCCACCTGCAATACCTGATGCCAATAAACACCAATATCACAAAATCACTTTAACATTTCTTGCCCTTGAATGATTTTAAAGGCACAAAACCCATAAATAACTTTAAAGTCACAAGCATGAAAATTGTAAGGGAAGTGTACTTAATTGATGATGCATGAGGTATCGCTATGAAAGAATAGCATCTTCATTGAGCATTTTCTTCAAAAAATCAATATCTTGGATTCAATTATCTACCTCCCTAAGTAGCATTCGTACTAGTGTCATGCCCCGAAATTGTAACATGAGATACAAAGCCTTGAAATGTGAAATAAATAAAATACATAAAACAGGAATATTAGCAACATAATAGTACTTTTTCCCTTAATGATTTTAAAGGCACAAAACCCATAAATAACTTTAAAGTCACAAGCATGAAAATTATAAGGGAAGTGTACTTAATTGATGATGCTTGAAATATCGCTGCGAAAGAATAGCATCTTCATAGAGCATTTTCTTCAAAAAATCAATAGCTTGGATTCAATTATCTACCTCCCTAAGTAGCATTAGTACTAGTGTCATGCCCCGAAATTGTAACACTGAGATACAAAGCCTTGAAATGTGAAATAAATAAAATACATATTAAAATATATAAAAGAGGACTATTAGCAATATAATAATACTTATAATTATAATTATCAAATATAAAATATAAATATTAACAAATAAAATAAATATAAATTATATATATATATATGCAAAATATAAAATGCAAATCTAAATATTATTATAAATAATATTATAATGTTATTTACAACCATCAAATCTGATCATACCTATGTTTTATAGATAAATAAATATTCACAAAAGTAATTGCTTAAGGCATTGATTCCTAACTAATACTAACCAAACAAACAAAGAGCCAATCAGGATTATAGTGGTTAATAAAAGGCAAGTGAAACCAAGGATCGCAAGTCTCCTCAAACAGCATAGCAGTTTGAAATGACACGACTCCTAAAGGCAGCAATAGGGGAAGATAACTGTTCAAAAGACACCACCGATTGAAGGGGTGCAACAACTCTTAGGATCACAAGGTATTTAAAGAGACTCATAGTCATTTAAGAAGACATGGAAAATAGGAGGAATAGATTCGGTAAGAGGAATCATTTAATAAAGAATATTCTTTAAAATTTGATCAGCAGAGAAATACAATATTTACTAAATATTAAAACAGCAACCCAGTCATATCAATCAGATTTAACATAAATCTGTAGGTATAATACAGTCTGGTATGACTTATAGGGGACAGCAAGGAGGTTTGTGTAAATAAATATTATCCACTGTAAAACAGAACATTATTACACGTAAGTATAAAATCTAATGAAGAGTATATGTAAATATAGATATGAATAGTAGTAAGTAAAGAACAATCATGTAGAGGCATATATTAAGTAAAATAAATAAATAATACTTACATATGGAAATACTCAATATAAATGAAGGAAAGATTATAACACAGACCTATATGAAAGAATAGGCTATAGGTAAAGATAAGTGACAAACCATAAAAGAAGTAAGTTGAATATAATTATTAGTAGATGTATAAAGATATGAATTCATAAAAGAATAACATATGTATATATATAAAGACATGTGATGAATGATTATGCAATAATGATGATTGTAGCAATTATTGAGCCTTATAGGTAATAATGACTCTTTAACATAAACATGAATAGATTATGTATATATGTATGTATGTCCTTATCCTATGATCAATCAAATGTAAGGTTGGAAGAAGAGAGCTAGGAGGATGTTGTTTACGGGCCTCCCATGCTAAGTACACCACTCCGAGGGTGCAATAGTCTTGGTCGGACGTTCTTGCGCTTGGGGCCAAGAGGTGGGTAGTCTTGGTCGGACGCTCGTGCTCTTGGGCTTAGATGGGTTGAGTAGTTTACAGGCAACCCCCTTCAAGGCTTTCCTGTCAAGTCAAACTATGATTGATTGTTAGGACGGATTCAAGGGGTCTCAAACATAAGGAGGATGGACAAGACAGCATGGATAGGAAAAGCAGATACAAGTGTATCCACTAGGCATTCCACTCCGAGGGTGGAATAGTCTTGGTCGGACATTCCTGCCGCTTGGGGCCAAGAGGTAGGTAGTCTTGGTCAGACGCTCGTGCTCTTGGGCTTAGATGGATAGCTTTGGGCGGACTTATCCTGCTTCTCATCCAAGTCCTATTGTGATTAACACTTCCATCATGCATCATGGATATGAGTGGTCTAGGTAATCTTGAAATAATTATGTAATTTTGTATGGATGTTCTGATCACATGAATTATATTTCCAATATTATCTAACATGATTGTAGAACTTAAGCCAAGATTTATCTTATTTGAAGCATTTAAGTGATAAACTACAATAAGCTTGTGATTCTAGGGCAAGATTTAGGGCAATCCTAAAAGGGGACATTACAACTAGTTCACTACATTCTAAGCTCTAAGTAGTAAGCTCAAGAATTGTGTAATGTCCCCTTTTTAGCCTTAAGCTTTTCGATAACCATTAGCCTATTTCCAGAGTTTCGTAGGCTACTCGGAGGCGTTTCTAGGGATTCCAAGATTTTTGGAGGTTTCTCATCTGCTTTTCAGAAGGATGTTGCAGGAATTTGCTAGAGAGTTTTTTGGGTCTTTCTCGGTTTTTTGAGATCCTTGGTGGGCAATCACTGCTATTTTTAGTAGTCTATTTTTAGTAAGTCAAAACTACATCTCAGAATGTGGTTATTTTGAGTTTGGACACAATTACTATTTTTAGCAATATGCTATTTTTAGTAAGCGTTATTTCTAGCAGTGGTCCTAGCAGCAGTTAAGTGCAAGATTTCTATTTCTGGCAGTAATAGCAATTTTGGTTGATGGTATCTTGATATTTTTGGAATTTGGCATCTCCACCATCCTTGGAGTTCGAAAAAGGAAATATTTGCAACTTAAGTTAATTTTATAAAGTCAAAAAAGGCCCCCTTGGAATCCCACAACTAGCATGTGACAACTTAAGTTGTTTTAAAAATCAAAATTAAAGCATGACTATAGTGGGCGCTTAGATAAAAGGTTTAAAGTGAATTTTAATAAAGTATTTTATTTTCCCAAGTGTGGCGTACCCTTTTGGAGGGAAAAAGTTTTCAAACTTCTAGATCTCAAAGTGGTATATATACCCCCTCATTTGCTCTCATTTGGTATGTTGATTGATGATAACAAAATGTTGTCGGAGTGAGAATTGAATCCCTCATGGGCTTTGAAGACAAAAACCTTCAAAGTTGCTCTAGTTTCGGAGTTGAGAGATACTCCCTACCTGGACTTTGGAGTGGCTTCATTACAGGAGTCACCATTGGAGTTATTGGTGAAACCTTTTCAGATTATTTTCGATTATGGATTGTTTTGATGTTTTCTAGCTATATGTTTTGGTGTGCACTTGAGTTGTTGGAGTTACAGGTTCTGTGATGTGGATTTTTGGGTTCCATATATTGCTGGCCGTACCTTTTCATGCCTAGGCCGTACCACCCTATTCGAGTTGTAGATTGGAGCATTGGGTTTTGGCTTCTGGGTATTGTTTCATTCCCTCTTTCATGGCTGAGTGGCTAGGTATGCAAGTTTGTAGATTTTATGATGCTGTTTTGGATTTTTATGGGCAAATTGCCCCTCCTCCTGGGTCATACCATCATGCTTGTGGGGTCTTGAAAGGATTTGCTGTTGTCTTCACATGTTGGGGGCTGCTAACTATCTTATCTTGGACGCCTAGGCTTGCATTTGCCTTTGCAAGTGGTTTGGAGTGATTCTATGGAGTATTGGTCAAGTTATGCTCATTTTATGATTGTTGGTTGGTGTTTTAGGCTTCTTGTTCGAACATATCAATCTGCTGTCCTCTGTATCAGACCTGTAGCAGCAACTTTTTTGACCTTCTATCAACCTCCGGAGGACCTTTTATTGAGGTATTATTGTTATAATTTGTGGGTGTCTTCTCATATTATCATTGTAGCATCTTGGGGGGAGTTTATACTTCATATTTCTATCAATTTCCTTCCATAGCAGCAGCTTATGATGAACTGATATATTACATGATGAGCTTATTGTAACACCATTGGTAGTACCACTGGTGACTGCTCCTGTATTTGCCTTGATACTCACCAAGTGGTGCTCCAGTTGAACAAGTGGTGCTCTCACTGAACAGTGGTATTAGAGCCAAAGTTCCTACAAGCGTGTTGGGAGATCAGTAAAATTTAGAGTTATGACAATGGATTTCAGTAGGGTTGAAGATTAAATTAAAAAGAGCTATGAACAAGAGGCTACCCAACTCATTGAAGAGTATCAAAGCATGCCTGATGGGTTTATAAACATGGTCCTTTAATTAAAATAATTAGCATATATTTAATGTTCAATCACGTTACTCTAGTAACGCCTGTAATTTAGTCATTTATGTTTCTTGCTACTTTTGGTTTACCTGATGTTTCCATTCTTGATTCATTGATTATGGAAACTTCCTTGTTGTATTCTATAAATGAAGCTATTGTTTCCTGTTAATATATCGCATTATTTGAAAATCTCAAATCTATTGTTTATCGTGACATGGTATCAGAGCTCGGTTTCAAGCGGGTATTTTCATCGTGTCTCTCTGTATCTAGAAAATCACATGTGTGAGAAAGCAATCACTCTTCCATCTTGAGTGATTGGGATTTCATTTTGTTTGTGCGTGTGTCTGGTGTTCACGTGACTTGGTGTTTCCACCTCGTGTGACCCGTTTTGAACATTATTCTTTGCACATCGATCTTCTTCCAGGATTCATGTGCGAGATGTGAAAATTTTCGTCTTCTTGTTGCACTTGGAGTTTTCCCGTCGCCATCGAGTGTCTGTGCGTGATCTTCCTATGCCTGCGCCTTCTTCATGACCCGAGTGTCTTCTAAAAAACAAGGGTGCTCCTATTTTGGGCATGTGATCTATTCTAGGCACGTGGGTTTCTCACAGGTTGTACACGCATCTTTTTTTCCGTGATTTTTCATCAGGTGTTTGTGCATGATCTTCCTATGCCTACACCTTCTTCATGACCCGAGTGTCTTCTAAAAATCAAGGATGCTCCTATTCTAGGCATGTGATTTGTTCTAGGCACGCGGGTTTCTCACAGGTTGTACACACATTCTTTTTTCTGTGATTTTTCATTTCTCCTGTCGTTGACTTTGTTTCTACCAGTTGAATGGGGCTTAGGTTGCATCTTCATTCCTAAACCTGAATGTGTTTGTTGAGTGTCTAAATTGTTTGTGCGGATCTCTAGCAATGACGACTCGTCTTCCTATGCATACGTGAAGGCTTTGTGAAGGCATCAGTTTTGTGCAACCGTGTTGTTGTTCGGAATGAGTGGGCCATTCTTTCTTGCTGTCGTTATTCTCAACCTATGGGGCCCACTGCTATCAAAATCAAATTTTTGTTGTCTTCTTTGGGCGACTTCTTTGGTCAATTTTGTTCAAAACAACCTTGAGTTCTATGCCTTTTTATAGCTATTTTGTCCTCAAGATCCGTACCTTTTTTTTTTTTTCAAACAAATTTCTGCATTTGTGAGGTTTCATGCCTCGTATTTATCGTATTTTGTGTGCAAAATGGCATCTTTGTCTCACATCATGCTGGAGGGAAGTCAAAAATTCAACGGGCACAATTATAGCACCCAGAAGCAGCACATGATGACGATCTTTGAATATCATTATCTTGACCAAATTATTCTGGGTAAAAAGACTAGACTAGCATCGGGTGATAAGGACTAGGAAAAGTTTGATGAGCAAAATCGTGAAACGGTGATGCTCATTAAGTTGTCTGTCACCAATGATTAGCTGCCTCAGGTTCCATCTGGTAAATCAGCGAAGGAGATTTCGGATCATTTGAAGGATCTTCATGAAACTTCCGACAAAAGTCGTGCGTTCTTCCTAAAGAACATGTTGTTTTCTATCATGATGGATGAGAAAACATCTTTGCAGGCGCACTTGACCAAGATCAAGGACATCAGAGATCAACTCGAGGCGATTGGTCGGAAAATGGAGGAAGAAGACATGGTAGTCATCACTTTGAAAAGTCTACCAAAGTCTTACGAGCATTTTATCGAGACTCTCAACATTACTTCAGCTAATGTTGATTTGAAGTTTCCAAACCTTTGCACCATACTTCTGCAACAAGATCGTTGGAAACAACAGTTCAGTAGCGGTGTTGGTTCGTCCTCCTCTGAGCAGGCATTTCCTGCTAAGACCTTTCAGAAGAACAGGGGCAAAAATCAGCCCTCTCAGCAGTTCAGTCAAGCACAGTCTTCTAATTCTTCTAAGAAGAAGAATGTTCAATATAACTACTGCCATAAGTTTGGTCACATGAAGAAAGATTGTCGAAAACGCTTGGCTTCTGAACAAAACAAGCAAGGAGAGTCAAAACCTAAGGCTAATGTTGCAGAGCACACTGAGTAGAAGGAGTCTACTTTCTATGCCTTCATGGCCAAGAGTCCTGCAGATCCAATGAAATTTTCTGCCTGGTACATTGATTTAGGTGCTTCTCAACATTTCACTCATCGTCGGGATTGGTTTATTGAGTACACACCTTTTTGAGACTTCATTATCTTTGGAGGGGGCGAGGAGTATACTGTTGTTGGCAAGGGCAACGTTCAGATTCATTCTTGAGGGAGAAATTTAATATTTCTCGATGTATACTTCATACCCGGCATGGAGTTGAATCTTCTTTCTGTCAATCAAATTATGACACTCTCCTCAGTTGGATATCATTTTCAACAATCAAACTTGAAGCATTACTAACAGAGAGACACAGACCACAGTCGTTCAGGGCATTGAGGATCATGGTCTTTATAAACTCATTGACTCTGGTGATTCTCAAGAGCACGCTTTGGCAGCCAAGAGTACATCCATCAGCAGTCTCTGGCATCGGCGTTATGGGCACCTAAACATGTAGTATCTCTCTCAGTTAGCTCATGATGATTTGATTGGTGGCCTCCCTGCAATTCAGAGTCAGAATCATGGAGTATGCGAGGCTTGTCGGGCTGGAAAGCAGCACCGAACTCCCTTCTCGGATGGTGACTCTTGGCGAGCTTCCTAGGTATTGCAGTTGGTTCACGCTGATTTATGTGGTCCAATGAATACTCCTTCACTTACTGGTTGCAAGTATTTTCTATTATTTGTTGATGATTTCAGCAAAAAAATGTGGGTGTATTTTTTGAAAAACAAATCAGATGTGTTTGGTATATTTCAGCAGTATAAGGCCTTAGTTGAAAAAGAGTTTGGTTCTCCTATAGTCACTCTTAGGTCTAATAATGGGGGGGAATTTTGTTCTTTTGATTTCTTCACTATTTGTGCTGCACATGGCATTAAGCGCCAACTCACCACACCATACACCCCACAACAGAATGGTGTAGTTGAACGTAACCGCACCATTACAGAAATGGCTCGTTCTATGCTGGAGCATAGGCATGTTCCTAAGAAATACTGGGCTGAAGCAGTTTATACTACAGTCTATCTTCTGAACCAATCTCCTACTCATGCGGTTAAGAAGATGACTCTTGAAGAAGCCTAGTCTAGACGCAAGCCTAAAATCAACCACTTGAAAGTTTTTGGCTCTATTGCTCATGTTTGGATTCCTAATGCTAAACACACTAAGTTGGATTCCAAAAGCCAAAAACTCATGTTCACTGGTTACAATGAGAATCATAAGGCATACAGGCTAATTGATGTAGATATAGATCGTCTCATCTTCAATCATGATGTTGTGGTTGATGAAGCTACTAGGCCTTTCTTTCAGTCTTCTACTTCTATGCATCCTAAGGATCAACCTCCAACAACTTCTAAATTGGGTGTTTGCCTTCCCCTAAGTTCACATGATGGGAGGGATTCTGCAGTTAATCTGGATCTTGATCCAATTGACTTTGTTCCAGCTGATCCAGTTGATGTTGTTCCTCCTGATTCACATATTGGTACTTCTACTCTCCGGCCTAAATGTTATGCTAAAACCATTAGTGATCTTCATAATGATGAATTGATCGAGGGTAGAACTACTCGAAAGAAGAGCAAGCAGCAGAATACTGTTAACTTTGCTATCATGGCCAATCTGCACAACATCTCTAAGCCTTCATCATATTAAAAGGCGAAAAGCATACCTAAGTGGGAACAAGCTATGGAAGCTTAACATCATAGCATTTTGAAGAATAACACTTGGGTACTTTCTAATCTTCCACCTGGGAAGAAGCCCATTGGCTGCAAATGGGTATTATAAAGTTAAGTATAAGGCTGACAGAACCCTTGACAAGTACAAGGTTCGGTTAGTAGCCAAAGGGTTCTCACAGACAGAGGACATTGACTATGAGGAGACCTTCACTTCTACAACCAAGATGTAATGTCCCCTTCTCGAACTTGATCTTTCCAGTGACCGTTGGCCTTTTTCTGGAAACCCAAAGGCTAGTCGGAAGGTAAAATTAGGGTTTCCTATTTTTAAGGATGTCTTTGCTCAGAGCTGGTGGATTCAATGGCGAATTCTTTCTGGGTTTTCAGAGAGCTTCGCAGTGGTATGTTCGTCTCGGCATTCTGAGCATTTCTAGGAATTTACTATTTTTAGTAAATTATATTTTTGGCAGTAAACAGGTTGGTCTAAGGCAGTTGACTTTCCTCTTCAGTTGACTCCAGTGGCGTTTTCAGTTTCGGGCTTCAGAATGCAATTTTGGGGGATGAGCTTATTTCACTTAAAAATAACATTATATTTTAAATGTTATTTTATCACCTTGGCCTAGTCAAATAACTTAATGTTATTTTAAAAGGTGGACTTGAAGGGTGGCGCCATCATTGAGGATATATTAAATTTATATTGAATTTTCCAAAGTCAAAGCAAGCTAAATGAGGGCGCATTTGTCAAGGTGAATTTAATTAAAATATCAATATTAAGCTTGAAAGGAAAAGGACGCCATTTTAGAGAGAGGATTAGGGTTTGGCATTAAAGTGGATTTTTAGGGTTTCGAGAAGTCAACAGGAAGTTATAAAAAGGAGGCCTTGAGCATCATTTCACATCTTTGGTTTACTATACTGTTATGCTGCCGGATTGGCTCTGGAACTGCTTCGAGGAATGAAGGCCTCCTAGCTTGGGCATTGCTTCTCGCTTGAAAGACAGCGACTAGTGGTGATTTAAGATAGATTTGTGAGTTTGCATTTAGTTTTGAGCATTGTTTTCAGCTTGTGCATTATTAGATCTGTTTTGCATATTAGTGGGTTTCAGCATTTTGCATCATTTAATACAGCAGATTTATGTTTTTGCTCACAACTTGAAAAATACAAAAATATTCCTTCTGGGTATCGTCTCATTCTCTTTGTCTGTGAAGGGCGAACATATTCTCTAAGTTATAGATTTTTTGGTTAAGGCTGTGATTTTTAAGAAAGAATCGCCCCTCTTGCTGGGCCGTACCATTCTGCATCATCTTGGATTCCGTGCATAAATAAATTAAGGCATTTCACGTTGGTTTCTTGCATTCATCTTAGGCGCCATCATTATAGTAGTGTTTTGCATCTGAGTTGAGGTCATTTGGGTAAGAGAGGAGTGAGTTATGAATCTTTCTGTGAATTTCTATGTTGCTGGTTAAAAATTGAAAAATACAGATCTGTCATAAACTGTCCGCAGAAATCTGCATCTTCTCATTTGGATTTGGTGTTGAGGTTATTTAAAGGCCTGTAGCAGATTTATTGTTGAATGTACCATTTGAAAAGCATATGATATCTTGACATCGCAGGCAATAATTCTCTGTTGTAAGCTGGCAGTAGTACTGACCAGTGTTCTTTAATATTGCTTTGTCATGATTTGTAATACTCAGTCCTACCTTCAGTATTAATCTGTAATAGATAAATCTCCGCCCTATGGTAGCTACTTTCCCATTCTGGGTTAGCAAGCACATTCTGGGTGTTGAGTCCTTTCAGCTTTCAGCATTTCTTTCATGCATTGATATTTGTAAATACTCCGTCATATGGTCGCCCCTCACTCCGTATTGGATTGGGTAGCACATACTTGACGTCGAGTTCCCTTTCAGCATTTAGAGTAGAAGATCCTCTGACCATATGCTCGCCATCATCGGCGCCATTCTTGGTTAGAGTTACAGCATAAGCAGTTTGTTTTAGATCCTCTGACCAATGCTCACACCTTGCCCACATCGGGATCCTGGTGTACATTCTGGTTAGAGTTGCTTTTGCACGTTTTGGTTTATCCTCTAACCTTAACGGGTGCATTGATTGTAATTTGTGATTTGTAAAAAACGAAAAAATTTGGCTCGGAATATTTCACAAGATGAGTACTATTCGGCTTGTCCTAGCTACAACAACCTAGTTTGGTTGGAAAGTCCATCAAATGGACATCAAGAGTGTGTTTCTGAATGGTGATCTCCAAGAAGAAGTCTATATGACACAACCTCCTGATTTCAAGGTTCCTGGTAAAGAACATCAAGTTTGCAGACTTGTAAAAGCACTCTATGGCCTTAAACAAGCACCAAGAGCATGGTACATGAAAATTGATAAGTACCTTACTGATCATGGTTTCCAGAGGAGCCCTTTTGATTCAAATTTGTATGTCAAACGTTCTGGTGATGATATTCTTGTATTGGTTGTCTATGTTGATGACCTTATCATTACTGGCAGCTCAAAACATTTGATTGAGGAGATAAAACACAATCTCAATCAATCATTTGACATGACAGATTTGGGACTTCTTCATTATTGTCTCGGTGTTGAGGTTTGGCAGATAGCTGACAACATCTTCATCTCTCAATCTAAGCATGCTTGCAATTTGCTTGATAAGTTCAGGATGAATGACTGCAAACATGCATTAACACCTATGGAGAAAGGGCTCAAACTTTCAGCAAAATCAAATTCACCTATGGAAAATGAATCCGCATTCAGGTAACTAGTAGGAAGCCTCATTTATTCCACTACTACTAGACCTGATCTCAACTTTGTAGTGAGCTACATCTCTCACTTCATGACAGCCCCAAAATCTGAACATTGGGTTGTAGCGAAGCGTGTGCTGAGATATGTGAAAGGCACTTCCAACTTTGGCATTCTGTATGGAAGGTGCAAAGATCCTAAGCTGATTGGTTATACAAACTTAGATTGGGCAAGTTCTGTGGATGACAAAAAATCTACTTCAGGATATGTATTCAGTTTAAGTATAGGTGCAGTCACATGGACCAGCAAGAAGCGACAGGTAGTGGCTCTTTCCTCGATTGAAGCTGAATATCGAGGAACTGTTAAAGCAGCTTGTGAGGCAGTTTGGTTTTGAAGGGTGCTTTAGGACATGCAAATGTCTCAAACAGGGCCTTCCCCCTTGTACTGTGATAATCAAGGGGTGCTCAAACTCACCAAGAATCAAGTCTTCCATGAAAGGACAAAGCATGTTGAACTTCACTGTCATTTCATCCGTTAGCTTGTCAAAGATGGATCAGTGGTTTTGCAGTATGTTCCAATAGAGGATCAAACTACTGATATTCTCACCACGTCTCTCAGTCCAGCTAAGTTTGTAAAATTCAAGGGGCATCTTGGTGTAGTTGATAGATTGAGCATTAAAGGAGGGTATTAAAATAATTAGCATATATTTAATGCTCAATCACGTTACTCTAGTAACGCCTGTAATTTAGTCATTTACATTTCTTGCAATTTTTGGTTTTCCCGATGTTTCCATTCTTGATTCATTGATTATGGAAACTTCCTTGTTGTATTCTATAAATGAAGCTATTGCTTCCTATTAATATATCGCATTATTTGAAAATTTCAAATCTGTTGTCTTTTGACTCTTTCGTAGGTGTTGTTGTAATATTAAGACCTAGAAAAATGGGTCTAGTAAAGCACATTAGAAGAACAATGAAAGAAAAATCAAAAATTACCATTGAAGAAGGGTCAAAGAAAGAACAAATACTTGTCTGTGACCTGCAGCCAACAAGTAAGCATGAGGAGGACAAAAATCAATCAACATGCATTGAAGATTGGACTCTAAGTCCTAAGGAAAAGGGAGCTACAAGTGAAGAACACATGACACTTCAAAATGACGATGAAATTGAAGAAGAGTCACCTATTGAAGTTGTAAATGAAGAGCACACAAAGATTGAGGAAGAGTCCATTGTCAAACCAGCCATGATGGATCAGCTACTAGGAGGCACAAATTCGTCTGATTACTCTCTAATGGAGCCTAGAATTGTTTTATCACCCTTATCTTATCCTGGCAAGGATCCAAATTATGGTTTGGGTGTCTTTGAGATGAAAGGTGTTCATACACTTGATGGCAATTCAGGGATTTCAGTATGTGGTGAACAAAGAGGTTTGAATAAGACCTACTCATCATGACAAGATATGGAGGTGAATGACTATCATGATGCTAGTACCAAGGAGTTGAAGAGTGAACTATTCGCAGAGACATCTGATCATGAAGAGTACAGTGATTACATCTTTCTTGAACAAAGCAACCAGCCTTATAGCACTTGGGACCCAGGTGTGATGGCCCCTACATATGATGAGGATCCTACATAGGACAAATTTCCCTTTGATCCTAATGACGTTCAAATCTCAAAGCATAATGGAAGCCATGAGGATGTTGTTGAAGAAGCTAATCTTGAAGAGTTTAATGATGTTCTTGAACACAAATCTGATTTAATAATGCATGGAGCTGATTATAAGCAAAGGCTTAGTGAACTTGTTGAGTTTGATCCTCATCCTAGTGTTGAGCAATTTCATCAAGTTGGTGATGAGGGACATGAGTCTAGGGACAGCCATGGAGTTATTGATGTCAAGAATGAAAGTTCTGATTTTGACATGCAGCCTATCAGCAATTCACCATCCTTGCATGCTCATGAGTGGAAAGGTCAATTCTTAGTGTCCATTGAAAATGAAGTGCGAGCTCTATCCAGATTTGACTGCACACACAATTTGATTGAAGAACTCTACTGGAAGGCTTAGATTGAATAGAGATGGGATGGAGTTAGGGATGGCGTCACTCTCCCTAATCTGCAACTTATCAAAGACTCTTTGGAGACAATGAAATCAGAGTACTTACACTTGATTAGAGATCGAGATTATGCCATCAAATTTGCAAGGGAGACCATTAGTGCATTCCACGGGAAAGAGACAAGGATTGATGAGCTTACTCTTGAGCTTGAATCAACAAAAGATATGTTAGAAAATACTCAGATGGCACTAATGGAGGTAGAAGACCAGCTAGCTGATTCCAAACGTCTCAGAGAGCAAGAGAATGAACAAAGAGATGAAGAAATCAAGCAAGTAATTGATGAGCTTGATAGTCTTCAAGAGGAGTTTGATTTAGAGGGCTTCCCAAAGGAATTAGAAGTTGCATGTGCAGATTCAAATCAACAAGATGGATTTGAGGAAGAGAAAAGGGATGACTTTCAAATTCTTGATAATCCTCTCTTTGAAGTGGGTGTTAAATCAACTTATGATAATCCACTCTTTGTGATGGAAGATGAAACATCTAGTGAAGTTTCCAAGCATGAGATAGAATGTGGTTTCCAACTTATTGATGATTTGAGATCAAATCATGAGGACGTGTCAAACTTTGTGATTGGTAATCTTCCAAGGTTGCTTGATAATGAATGCATAAGTGGGGTTGAGGATGAAGTATCCACATGGGAAGTGTTGGATCGTAATGACTTCAACATCTTTGACATCAAGGTGTTATCAAAACATGGTTTGGGAGCTGCTAGAAATTTCATTACAACAGCAAGGAAAGGAGATTTCAAGCATGTTACTTATGGAGCTTGGGAGAAAGAAGGACCGAAACAAGATGTCTACATGTTTAACAATCCATCCCTTGGATTAAGTGATGCTTTATCTTATACTATCCTTTTTGGGGGTTGGGTTTGAAGACAACAATTGCTCCATGCCCCATATTTGTTGACACTTTCATGGATGGGTTGCAAGGAATTACAAAAGAAGTCACAAACTTCTATGGTGAGCAAGATGTTGTGAATCGTGTGTGGGGTTGTGATGTGTACCTTTCTGGGTGTACTAGAGATCATTCTTGGTTGACTATCCATGCTTGGGATCCTCAACAGGGATTGAGGGAGCTTATTGGGGATGATACGAAAGATCCTTGGAGGGATAAGGATCAAATTTTCAGAATTTATAATGTTTTTCCTTTTCTTATCAGCCATTTTGTGATTCCCATTTGTTCATCTACGAAGGGATTGGAAAGAGATTCTAAGTAAGGCTTGGAAAATTGAAGGAATGGTTACTCTTGAGAGTGCTCCTTGGCAAAGACTGGGTCAGATTTTTAGTCTTGAGCTTTATGTTTGGTCACAAACCAGCCACCTTACATTTGGGGTTGCTCTCATTCACGGGAGTTGACACATTATTTCTAGTCAAGGAGGTAAAAGGTTTCAATTGGAGATTGCTTTGAAGATCTTCCCAACCACTTTCGAGGTGTTATTATGCAACACTATGCTCATCTCACATGCTAATGCTTACGAATTTCATTGGCACTACTGTTACCCCTTGTGTAGAGCACTAAATTCAGATTGTACCTTGTTGATTCCAACTTTGAACAGCAGTGATTATTCATTTCTTTGAACCTTCCAAACTCAAAGAGTTCACCTGATGAGGGTTTGTGATGTAAGCCTTGGAAGTTCCCTCTCAATGTTGGTTCGAGATAGCGAACTTCTACATACTTTGTTTCACTATTCAAAGACTCTTGGAATTGGAACAGTTGGAGTTTTCAGAAGCCTTCATGGATGTGTGTGGTATTGTGGTGATGAGTTGATTGAACTTTTGCTAAGGATTGCTTTCCTTTTAGCAAGAAGATTGGACGGAGTCACGTTTGCAGCTGTGGATCTGCTTGACACCATGAGGAGATACGCTGAGTACGGTTTTTGGTTGAGCAGACTTTCCTTCCTATTGCCCAGGATTGTGTTAGGCAGCGGGATTGTAGATATAGACTTCTCAGAGATGTCTTGGCAGGAGATGTTTCATGGTATAGATTTCATGCATCTCAAGTATTTCAAATTGAGTCTTGGGAATGGTAACATGTCGAGGAGAGTGCAAGTTTGGCACCATGAATTTACAGTTTGATCAGAGTCATGCAACGTCGACATGTTGGTTTCTCTTTTAGATTAACATGGGAACCTGGGATCTTACTTGGTTTTGTTGTGGAGGGGTCTGTTATTTTTGGAGTTGGGATGGCATTGCTTGAGGACAAGCAATCTTTGGGAATGGAGGATTGTAATGTCCCCTTTTTAGCCCTAAGCTTTTTGATGATCGTTAGCCTATTTCCAGAGTTTCGTAGGCTACTCGGAGGCGTTTCTAGGGATTCCAATATTTTTCGAGGTTTCTCGTCTACTTTTAAGGAGGATGTTGTAGGAGTTTGCCAAAGAGTTTTTTGGGTCTTCCTCGGTTTTTTGAGATCCTTGATGGGCAGTCGCTGCTATTTTTAGTAGTGTCTATTTTTAGTACTTACTACTTTTAGTACTTAGTATTAGTACTTACTATTTTTAGTAAGTCACAACTACATCTCAGAATGTGCTTATTTTGAGTTTGGACACACTATTTTCAACAGTATGCTATTTTTAGTAAGTGTTATTTCTGGTAGTGGTCCTAGCAATAGTTCAGTGCAGGATTTCTATTTCTGGCAGTAGTGGCAATTTTGGTTGATGGTGTCTTGATATTTTTGGCAGTAGGCATCTCCACCATCCTTGAAGTTCGAAAAAGGGAATATTTGCAACTTAAGTTAATTTTATAAAATCAAAAGAGGCCCCTTGGACCCCCACGCCTAGCATGTGACAACTTAAGTTGTTTTAAAAAGCAAAATGCATGACTATAGTGGATACCTAGATAAAGGGTTTTAAGTGAGTTTTAATAAAGTATTTTATTCTCCCAAGTGTGTGGCGTCCCCTTTTGGAGGGAAAAGGTTTTCAAACTTCTAAGTCTCAAAGTGGTATATATACTCCCTCATTTGCTCTCATTTGGTATGCTAATTGATGATAACGAAATGTTGTCGAAATGAGGATTGAATCCCTCAAGGGCTTTGAAGACGAAAACCTTAAAATTTGCTCTAGTTTCGGAGTTGAGAGATACTCCCTAGCTGGACATTGGAATGGCTTCACTACAGGAATTGTCATTGGAGTTATTGGTAAAAGATTTTCAATTTGTTTTCAATTATGGATTGTTTTGATGTTTTCTAGCTATATGTTTTGGTGTGCACTTGAGTTGTTGGAGTTACAGGTTCTGTGATGTGGATTTTTGGGTTCCATATATTGCTAGTCATACCTTTTCATGCCTCGGCCATACCACCCTATTGGAGTTGCAGATTGGAGCGTTGGGTTTTGGCTTTTGGGTATTGTTTCATTCCCTCTCTCATGGTTGGGCGACTAGGTCTACAAGCTTATAGATTTTATGATGCTGTTTTGGATTTTTAAGGGCAGATCGCCCCTCCTACTAGGCTGTACCATCTTGCTTGTGGGGTTTTGAAAGGATTTGCTGATGTCTTCACATGTTGGGGGCTGCTAACTATCTTATCTTGGATGCCTAGGCTTACATTTGCCTTTGCAAGTGGTTTGGAGTGATTCTATGGAGTATTGGTGAAGTTATGCTCATTTTATGATTGTTGGTTGGTGTTTTAGGCTGCTTGTTCGAACATATCAGTCTGTTGTCCTGTGTATCAGACCTGCAGCAGCAACTTGTTTGACCTCCGGAGGACCTTTCATTGAGGTATTATCATTATAATTTGTGGGGGTGTTCTCATATTATCATTGTAGCATCTTGGGGGGAGTTTATACTTCATATTTCTATCATTTTCCTTCCATAGCAGCAGCTTATGATGAATTGATATATTACATGATGAGCTTATTGTAACACCATTGGTAGTACCATTGGTGACTGCTCATGTATTTCCCTTGATACTCACCCCACTAAACAAGTGGTGCTCCCGTTGAATAAGTGGTTGAGCTTCTTTATGTTACATGCTACTCCCGCTAAATAAGTGGTTGAGTTTTCATTTGCTTTTTTGTTATGCCCGTTGAACAAACGGATGACTTTGTTTTGATTGGTTGGCTTTCCGCCAAGTATTTGCTTACTTCTTGTAATTCTTGCTGAATAAGCGGATGATTTACTTTTAGGCACCTGGTTTGATTACTCACCCCACTGAAGAAGTCTAAGATACCAGTTTGGTTTCGGGTTCAAGTTCAGGTTCGAAGGTTTTGTTCGTGGGTTCAGGCAAAATTCTTTTTGGGGTTGGGTTCATTAATACAAAAACATATAAAAATCAAAAACATATACATATTTGCAGCAGTAAATAAGTTCAAAATACACCACCATATTAATAGTCAAATAACATAGCAAAAATACACCACAACTTTCATAGTCAAATATTAAAATATTAGTGATACTCAAATGTCATGATATAAATTAAAGTTCAAACATAAAAATGTCAAGTGTTTACAATCAGCCATTATTAAACCTCATATAATATTTAATATAATAAAATAATAAGAATAATATAATAATAAAATAGTAATATTGTATATACTAATAATAAAAAATTAATAATAATATAAAAATATAATATAATAATAATAAAATAGGATAATAATAATTATAATTTAGTAACAACAATAATAAAATAATAATATAATAATAGTAATATTATCTATCTTAATAATAATATAATAATAGTAATATTATATATCTTAATAATAACATATTAATATCTTAAAATAAATTGAGGTGTATCTATGAAATGGAGTGAAGGATCAAGGCGTGAGCTGATGCGATGAATGCGGATATGCCATTGCAGGAGGCAAAGCCAAGAAATAACCAAGAGTATCTGCAAAGGTCAAACCAAGTTAGGTCAACACGTGAATTTGTAAGGAGAGGCAACAACATAGAAAATGGCAGTAGCTTTAATCGACATGATAGAGATTTGGTAGATAGGAAAACAAACAAGGAATATGGCAACTAACGACGAGATGACAAAGATGAATGGTGGAGTAGATGCAAAGGAAGAGTTGCATTCCAAAATGAATGGAGGGATGTTGCTAATGCCCCCATAAATGGGTATGGATGACAAAAGAGAATAGGAAAGTTGATTGGGAACAAGCTGCAACATATAAACCCGAGGGTTTCAAATAGGGTAGCAAATTAGGGAAAGAAGGATATTGACGAAATGGGTGATCAAAGGAGCAAGGGCAGAGGCTATGTGTTGAAAGCACCCAATTGATCGTCCCTCCCTTTTGCCACTAGAGCGAATGCTATACCAAGTCCAACAGAATCAAACCCAGAGGCTATGGGTCCGACCATGTCCGGACCCATAGTCTGTATTTTGAACCCTGAACAAACCAGTATCGCACCCGTATCGTACCTTGAACTAGGTCCATTTCAGACCAAAACCAAGTGCCTAAATGCAACGAACTGGTAACTTGGAAGAAGTGGTAGCATAGAGAATTTCAAAATTTGTAAGTGTTGATGTGGTTTTTGTGACCATACCAAACAGCAGAACAAAATAGTCCGAAGGCTATTCCATTCTCTCTTGATCAAAGTATTCCGTGCGCTAAGATTGCGAGAAAGTTCGCACGTTCAACTCCAAGGTTCCTTTAATGCGAATAGACCCAGTTCGGTTGATGTGTATTTGCTGTATTCTTACGAGGGGACTTACACAATTGTTCAGACTTCTTGCAGTTAGCAGTGGGTATGATTTTGAAGGGGATTTTGCGCGTATGATTTGGCAATGTGGTTCCTTTCCTAAAACTAATCAGAAATGTACGGAAAGTAAAAGGGGTTTAGGGCCTAAGAAACTAACATTCTATTCTAAATGCAGGATATGTGGAGCTTTGTTTCAATAGACTTCAACCGGATTTCACCTAGCCTCCGTCGGACAGCCTCAGTAAAATCGGTGCAATCTTCAAGGGAAACAGCGAAAGATGTTCAAGTTATAATTTAACATACATACACCATCAGAACGACGCATATAAGTATGTAAACCACAACCGAAGTTAAACACAAAATAATCTCCAACGACCACACAAGGCGAACTTATCATCAACAAGCCGCTAGTGGTATGGAATAAAGCGAAGCTATCTCAATAAAACACCACACACCAAAGTAAGCTACTTGCATGAATTTAAGCTACTTGGATACGAAAGGAAGAAGAAACCTTGCTAGCATTTCATGACAAGACGAATTCCATCATCAATGAAAAGATCTATTATCATAAAATGTGTTACACAACAATCTCCTCAAAAGTTTTCAAAGGGAAAACTTTCTCTCTTCTCCAAATTATGCAAAATGATCTACAATGCTACACTACTAACTCTAATACTAATACTCTCTCAATGTCTACTACTCCAATGTCTAATCTAATTCTAATGCCTTACAAATGAGGGGGACTCCCCCTTTTATAGCTAGCCAAGTCCCAAAAGACGGCTAGGGTTACAATCAATAGAGTGGCCAGAATCGTGCCACCTCAGCCCTAACCCTAAAAACTGCCAGAATAGGGAGTGGTACATTAAATGAATCAAAGATTCCCACTCACTCCCAAAAATAGCAAATGGTAATAAATGCTCCATATTCAGTCTTCTAGAAGATCCTCGTCCAGTAGTGTGTTCCCATTGGCCTTCTCTCTGACTGCCAACTCAACAAATCTGCTAAGTACGGCCTCAACCTCCTGAACTGAAATCGGTGGAACACAATCTAACTGAAACTCTAACACCGTGACTGAATGCTCGTGCCTTGTACAAGACTTTCTCCAAGCAGCTAAGGAGTCCTGCGTGTTCTGGATCAAAGTGGAGAAAGTAGCAGTATTCTCGAAATCATCTTGTACAAAGGTCTTAACATCTGCAAAGAAAGGAACCAACAAACCCCTCAAATTATCAAAATTAACTTCATCGGATTTAGCCGCCTAGCAAATATGGCCTCAAAGGTGTTCAACTCCATCTATAATGTTGGCCATAGCCTTATGTATCTGGCTGAATCCGGCCGCATCGAAGAAGCCACGTGATAGCCGAAGAATACCACCGAGAAATCATATCGGTCCATTAGTGCAATGACACCTCCATCAATCAGCAACTGCAATGGCACATGCCTCAATACCTCAAGGTGCTGGATCACCTTACTCTGATAGATAGAGGCATCTCCCCAAGCATGATCCACTGCATCCGTCCGTGTCAAAATAGTAGAGGCCTGCTGAAAGGCAGAAGCAAGGTCCTCCATAAACTTCTCTGTCTCAGCGCGAACTCCCGTGACCCATTTATCTGCCTCCTGTGCCATCCTCCCCAACTCTACTAAGCGGCTGATCGACTCTCTAGGAATATCTGCTGGAGGCTCTATCACTGGTACATCTTGCCCTCGAGAACGAGACAACTGCTGAACATATCCAATCAAGGCCTTGTGTTCTCGTTTCAACTTCTTATATTTCCCTTCCTTCTTGAACAACCTATCCTTGAGGGCAAGGAAGGAGTTATCACACTCCTCAACAATTGAGCACCAGTAGGGCGTCCCAAATCTAGAGTGGTGACCACATAATTTTCAGGAACTGCTTCATTCCGGTCACACTCAACTCGTGGGACAACAACGTGAAGAGTACGAGAGCCATCCTCATCAGTGGAGATCTTCGAAAATTTTTCTTGCTTTCTTCCGGAGGAGAACCCGATCCGTTCAAAAATTCTTCCATCTCAACTGCTGGATCAATCTCCTCACTCGGGCTTCTTCTCATTCTATCCTTAAGCCAATCGCACCTCATATAGATATCGAAGGGCTGCTGCGTGCCTCGACCTCTCTAACGCAACTTCTTCATCATGCGGCGAGGCTCATCGCCTCAAATGGCCGAGTGTCCCTCGACACTATATCATCATCATCGTTCATGGCCTCTAATTCTGCTTCCCTGAGGGTCGGTAATAGTCCCCTCATCATCAGGTCGTCGATCCCAGTCGTTGGCACTACGGCCAATTGACTCCTCCGGTGGATATCATCTGTATTACGGTACTGATTTTTGCAATCCTCGATCACAAACAAAGACACCTCCGTATGCTTGGAGAACGGTCTCCAAAGGTCTGCCACGTGACTGCGGAGGCTCCGGCTGAACTATTTCTTTCTTTCGGACTCGGACCTCGTGTAATTTGTTTCTTCTTCTGTGGTGGGCGTCCCGTGATCTCCCATCATATTGTAAGTCAAGACAATTGACCTACTCTTCAATCTGTTCACCTCCTATCAACCTGCCCTCGTGAATGTCATAACTGGGATGGAAAGAGTATCCAAATCAGCAACCTCGGGCTCTGACCAATCTATAGGTGGAAGTGGAGTATCTCGAACTGCTGCATAATCCGGGTGAACAACATCCATATCCTCGTTCACCTGGTCCGGAACTGGCACAACCTCACACTCCCTGATCAGAGTAATCGGCAACCCAGAGAACATTCTCTTCCTTACTTCAATCTCATCAACTGCATCAGCCCAATAATCTTCTATGGTGGCCTTATGTTTGAACTCCTCTGACAACACCCACTTGATGTTATGATGCGGGTCATAGTGTTGTCTACTTGTATGATATGAGAAGTGATAAAACTGAAGCTCACTTTCAGCTTCTCTAGCTGCCTGTATCGAAGGACATACCTCATCCGAGTTGCCCATCACAATTGGAAACTCTATCCCCCCTTTCTTTTTCTTCTTTTGGATTTTGTCAAAGGCTAGCAACTGTCTGGATATCTCTAGCATTATTATTCTATCTGTCGGGTACTTAGGCAGCCTATAAGGGTATGAGGAAAAACCTTGCAGCCTAATATATGAAAATCTTGGAAACTGTATAAACCAGCACCCATACCTCTCAATTAGCTCCTGGGCATCTCTAGAGATTCTGTGATGTAACCTCTCCTGAAGCAGCCTCGTGATGTACATGGTGAATGAATCGTTAACACGTTTGTAGTAGGTTGTGCTCGAAAGGTGCAACTGTGTACACGCCTCATGGATTTTGAACTGATGAGAGCCGCATCCGACGGGTTCTTTGTAAGAAATCCCTCTGTACCTCGTCATTCGTGCCAACATATAAATAAGGTAGGAGCTCATGTAAAACGTTTTAGTCCTCCTCAAGCTCAGGAGCTGCTCATGTATATTATCGCTGATCATCTCAGCCCAATTGACATAATCCTTGCCCTCTAGCACCAGGTTGATGTAATAAAACATCCAAGGCTCAAAAATGTAGGACTGTGGGCAACCACCAACCCTGCTCAGCATCATGATAAGATCACAGTATTCTTGTTTTAGGTCCTCCGCTATGATCTGTTTGGCAACTTCACACGAGATGGCTTAGGAGTGCTCATCCAGTAGGTGTTAATCGTATCCATGCATCTCTCAAAAGCTGAAGCATACATCCGCTCCGCTCGCTCCCTGGATTTGTAAATCATGTTCCTGTGCACCGGGATCCCGAAAGCTTCACCGATGGCTGCCGGAGTAAGATTGGCAAGCACTTGGCCATCGGTGACATGATCGACCGGTGTTCCTTCTCGTAGCAGTTAGCGCACTCCATTATCAGCTCCGAACACTGTATAGCTGGCGGAAACCCAGCAGCTGCATATATAGCCCACTTCGGACGATGTTGTGCGAAGTAGCTGAAGCCCGATGACTTCCAATTCCAAACAGCCTGTTCTTGAAGGTCTCCAGGTTGACAGAGCCCAGGTTAGTGTCTGTCAACTTGCCCAGCTTTGAAATAAACTTAGACTCTGGCATGAATGTCTTGCTCAGCTTCTTGATCATAGCTTGTCTTGAGGCACCATTGTCCTTTCCAGTTGTCCTCGCTTCAGCCATCTGCAAACAACAACATTCATCAGCAATTAAATTTAATAAAATAAGGCATTGTATAGGGGCTGCAGTCGAATTCTAGAAGCTGCAATAACTCCCGTGTTTGCAAACCTCAGCTTCTTCTCTTGAATAAGTTCGAATTCCAACACTTAGAACAGATTTCTAAGTGAACTTTGATGATTTTACTTCACTATCAGCAATCAGCAATTTGAACTTCTATGACTTCGTATCAGCAATCAGCAATCAGCAAACTTTTAAAACTCTCAACTACTTCTTTGCTTCAAGGCGTCTTTCTTCAACTGGCACTTAGCTTCAGCAACAAATTTCAGCCACTAGCAAAGTCGTACCTCTTTCAAGCCTTCAGCAACTTCCTTTAATCAGCAAGGGCGTACCTCTCTCAGCAACTTCAAGGCGTCCTTTCAACTGCAAATTTGAGCTTCAACAAAATTCGAACTTCAGCAACTCACTGCAATGCTTCACTCTCAGAGCAAGTTCGACTTCCAGCTGTGAAAACAAGTGAAAAACTTGTCCATTTTATAGCTAAAATTCGAATTCTAGAAGAAGTTAATTTTAGCCAGTGCCATTAAACTCCACTACTCCACTTCAAGAATTCGAATTTTCCCTCTCTGGTGCTTCTGACACTTGTCTCCAGTCGTCGGGAATCTTATTCTTCTAGAAACTTGACTTTGACTGGCGTTTTTGAATTCCTTTTCGAAAAATTTAATTTAAATTCATCATTTTTTTACTCACCAGCCGGAGCTCTGTTACTGGAATTTGAATTTTAACTCTCTTCTGCTCTGGAAAATTCATCCTCGAAGAATTTAATCAAAATTATCTAGGCAACTCACTTCAGATTCATCGTTCGGAAAAATTCACTTTGAAAACACATTTTATTCATTTTTGCCTTAGAAAATTTAAAATTCTCCCTTAGGAAAATTCACAATTTGAGCACTAATTAAATTCTTCACTGAAAAAGTGTCGGCGAAGCTTGAAAGACTTGGAAATCCACCATTCATCACGAACGTCCAGTACCCAGAAGAAAATTTTCGTCAGAATGTCTTGAATTCATGGGTACCCAACGAACGGGTTCATTTAATTTTTCAATTTTGAACCTTAGAAAAATATTATTTTCATCATTTGAACTCGTTCTTCGCCTGTGATTACTCCGTGTTGCTCTGACTTCTTAAAAAATTTGAATCACCTTGCATTATTATCGTCTCTGACTGCATCTCTGAGGAAAGTTGCTCGTGCTCCACGGAGAAATTTCATCACTCTGAGCTCTAGGCGTATTTTCTAAGAAGAAAATAATTTGCCTTAGAAATATTTTAATCATCTTGCATTTTGAGAACTTGCCTTAGAAAAAAAATTTGTTTGCCAGTGGAGAGGAATTTTTTTTTTATCAACCTCGTTTGGAAGAATTTACTCATTCCCGGCACACCTTATTTCTCACTTCATACTTCACACTTGAAAGGCAATTTTATTAAAATTTCTAACGCCTTAGAGGAGTTCTCCAACACTTAGAAAATATTTCACTTTCTACTTGAGGCGCCTAGCACACTTAAGGAAAAACCACACCTTAGCAATTTTGTCTTCACCACCTTAGAAAATATTTTAACACCTTATAACTCCCTTCAACATAGGCGCACACTTATCATTTTACTTCCATCACCTTGAAATATTTCAACGCCTTATGACTCCCATCTCCCTAGGCGCATATAGCACTTGAAGAGGGATTTAAAATTACGCCACACCTTGAAATAATTTTCTAACACACATAGGCTTTAGGCGCCCAGCACACACATGAGGGAAAAATCACGCCACACATACCTTCACCACCTCACACGTCCTTGGAAAATTCTCTAACACCTTGAGCGCCTAACATTTACACCTTTCACCATGCTTTGGTAATATTCTTCACCTCGATTACCACCCTTAATTACTTTTCACACCCAAACATGGGCGCATTTCCATGTAGGAGGAGGACAAACTTGCCACCACGTCCCTTGTGACCTTTCATCTTCTACGTTTTTGTCTTCACATGCACAAGTTTGGGCGCATTCTGCCTATGGAGGAGGACGATATTTTTGACTTCTTGACTTTTCTTTCCCCTTGGGCGCATTTTGATGTGTCTAATGGATGAACGCCTTCAGGTGACTCTTCGCCTTCCAAACTTTGTCCTCACATGCATGCATTTGGGCGCATTTTGCCCCTTGAGGAGGATGAAAAACGTTTGACCTTGTTGACTTTTCCTGCCTTGGGCACATTTTGGTGCCTGAGAAGGATGAACTTCAAGTTGGGCGCATTTGGAGGGGTGAGGCGGATTTCTCATGCCTTAGAAACTTTTCAACTTTTCCCTCTCTGGTCTTGGGCGCATTTTGGTGCCTGAGAAGGATGAACTTGTATCTTGGAATTTTTATGCCTCTTCATCAATCTGGGCGCATTTTGCCAGGCCTGCTGGACGAAACTCCAGACTTAGACAAATTTTCATCATCCTTCGCCAATATCGTGCCCTGCTATTTATAGTAAGTTCTCTGAATTTGCGCCTCTGAAGCTCAGAACGGCCTGAAATTTTAAACATAGCTTCTTCATAATCTTATCTACCTGTCGGCACTGCCATTTTTAATCACCTTGCTATTTTTAGCCTGTTTTTGAAGGTGGCTTACTATAAATAGTAAGCTCGTGTTTCTGATAGCTCCCAAGCTCCGATCGAGTTGAAATTTGAATGAGGCGATCCTCACCACGTGACCTGTTGGCTGAACGATGCATGCAACGATTTACTATTTTAGCATGCCAATTTGACTTACTATAAATAGTAAGTGCTCCGCTTTGACTTGAAATTTCACCAGATAGCTTGAAGGGCTGATCCAGGGTTTACAACAAATTTTGACTTTTTGATGCCTATTTTAGGCTCTGAAACCCTAATTTGCATTGCATGTGTATCAAAAGATCTCCGTTTGTTCGTGGATGCGATCGCCTCGTGAATTGAATGCGGCTGGAAGCTACCGGACACACCGCTAAAAATAGCAAGTTCCTTCGAGTGAGAATCCTCGTTTGCATGTCACACCATCAAGCTCTCGAAAAACCCATCGGGAATCACCCGACATGCAAAAGAAACCTCGACATGCAAACCCTAAAATAGCCTCTAAGGTCAATCGAAAGTGGTCATCTCGACTTGCATGTTATATCATTGGGGGTCTTGAAAACCTGTAAGGAATATCCAGACATGCAAAGAAAAACTCTGCATCTGGACCCTGAAATTCGTGCCGGAAGCCAGACTGCTAAAAATAGTAAGTTGTCCGTTTTCGCTCAAATTTGGCATGCAAGCAGTCTGATGTACTCTGAATGCAGTGTGACGATTGGAATCCCAAAATAGCTGGCAAATTGCCCTAAATTGCAGACTTACTAAAAATAGTAAGTACCTGGAATTCGATGAAAACTGGCTGGAAGCCTGCTGGATGCCTGCTGACAACATCGTTAAGTTCAATTTTCAATTTACTGACTCTATTTGCCCCTGAATTGGCTGAAAAGTTCAAAACTCTAATTTTAGACTTGGCCAACATTTTCGCGTTTAAGCTCAATGACGGACACAACCCCCCCCCCCCGAAAGACGGACACCAGAAAAGAGACAGAGCGAGAGAGGGAAGAAAACCCAAGCCAAAAGACCGGAACGGAGCAAAATTAGGGGGTCCCCATCTTGAACGGGGCGATGTGTGAAAAGGTCACAACAGTAAGCCTTCTCACCGTATGCTCACCTTGCCCACATTGGGATCAAGGTGATCAAAAAGTGGAAGGTGTTTACTTTCAATTAGCTTGATTTTCCAATTAATGCAAGATCCCCTTTTCACCATCTGCTCTCACCTTGCCCACATTGGGATCTAATTGATCAGAAAGTGAAGGGTTCCTTATTCAGCTGTTTATCATTGCATTTTGGCTATCGCTAACAGGTGAAGTTTTGGAAAAAAAAAAAACAAGGGTGGTGTAATGTCCCCAATTTTGCGAGCATTAGAGTTCAGTGGATTTAGCCTATTCTTAGCCCTCGTAGGCTAATATGCATGGTTAGAGGGTCTCTTGATGGAGCTTGGCTTGGCTTCGGATTGTCAAAATTTACTAGTTGGCTTTCGTTCGGGCTCATTCAGATGTTTTTTGCCTAACTTGCTATTTTTAGCAGTATTTGGCATTCAGCAGAGCACCCCTACTATTTTTAGCAGTATGGTTTGGTCATGTGCAAAATCACTCACTTATTCACCAGCTTCAGACGGTTTGTTAATCGGACGTAAATTGAGAAAGATATTAATATTTTAATTGTCAAATTAAAATATTAATTGTTGAAGCTTATAATATTAAGTTATAATATTATTTAATATTATAACTTAAGTGATTTCTTGAAGGGTTCGACCAACATTGAAGGGGGCCACTTTTTAATTATAATTTATAATTAAAAGTGCGTTCGAGACTTTGGAAATATTAAAAGATAAAATTCAATTTTATTTAAATGATGCCTTTTGAGGAAAAAGTCGACCCTCTTGAGAATATAAGGGTTTTCATTGAAAACAGAGCTGATTATGTTGATTATTGGATTTTTTGAACAAGTCTTCTTCCGGAGAACGAAGCCTAGGGTTTCTGTTGTCTACAGGCATTGGAGAACGAGCCATCTTCAGTGTTGCAGTTCAGAGGCTATGAAATATCAGCTGATCTATTGCATTCAGAGAGATATCTTCATTCAGAAGTTATCACAGAACGTTCACAGAGTTTTCTTTCAGCTTGCTGCAATAATCAGGTTTTCATCAAAATATCGTTGCCTTTTTAGTTGCATGTTATCAGATCTAGTTGTAATCAATTCTGAAGATCAATAAATAAGTCTTCCATCAATAGATTCAGTAGATTCTATCATTTTCAGAGTTGTATTATTTTATTTAAATTTATATGCAATTTCTCTCAAAAAAATCGCACTACAAAGGTATATTCAATGAAAACGTTCAAAAATTAGCAAAACAGACAGTTTCAGAAAAATAGGGAGAACAGGGGTTTGTACAGTGGTATCAGAGCAGTCTCCTGCCATCCTGTGTTGAGTAAAAAATTTTATGAGCAAAAGAAAATCTCAGAATTTCGGGTTTGAAGTTTTTCAGAGAATCAGAGATATATCATTTGAATTTACATATACACAAATTATAATTCTAATTATTTGCATTGGAATTATTTTAATATTTCTGAAAATCGTGGAGTAAAAGACAAAAGTTCTGGCAGAAGACAAAAATCGTGGTGTCTTATTGTCTCAACAGGTGCAAAAAGACAATCGTGGGTTTTTATTAAAAGGTAGTCACAGCTTTTCATGATATCGTGAGCTTGCATACTTAGGCCGCGGATTTGTAAGAAAGAAATACGCATAAAGACAAGGATATCGAAGCTTATTGAGAGCTAGTATTTCATTCAAGGTTAACCGCGCCCTCTGTTGGAAATCAATATAACAATCACAGTAAAAGACAAAATGGGGTTCCAGCTGGCAGGGACGGGACAAATATTGCTAAAAGACAAGCAAATATAATCGAATATTATTCTAGCTAAGACGCGTTTTCATCAGAAAGACGGCCTTGTGGAAAGTTCGATAAAAGCCAAATCACGTGCAGCTTAATTTGATAAATCAATCTTTAATCGGTACCTCCCTCCATTGTCTGATTCATCATCGATTCTTCCTGAAGCCGCGGTTTGTAGCCAACACGTCTTATAGAAAGTTGAAGGCGACTTTGGTGTATGAGCACAAGATTAAGAAGACGTCTTTGGCTGGGCTCTTAAGTGGATAGCTAATATTCAGATAAAATTCGTCTTTGAAAGCAACGAAGGTGAAGAAGCCGCTGGGTATTATTATCGGGCTTCCTTAAAGACAACAAAAAAAATAAAAAAAATAAAAATCGGGAGCTGCTTCTGTTTCTTTTAATCTAAAGGAGTTGCTAAAGACAATTTGAAGTAGCGGTATAGTTGAAGAAGGCGCCATCTGGAGGTAACCTATCGGGTGTGTTGGAAGAGAAAGCATCTTCATTCGCAGCAACCAGGTGTATCATTCCCAGCATTCAACTAGGAGGGGGAAATCATTTGAGGAAGACGTTAAAGGCTGGAAAGCAATTTCTGACGCCACCATAGACAATCATCGACAGGCAAGTAGATAAATTTGATTTAGAGAATCAGGGTTTGTTTTATTATCGAATCTGCCTGGAGAAGGGGAGCACAACTTCCAGAAACATTGGCGCTGCCTCCCAATCACAGCTGGACAAATACTGGCTGTAAACCAGAGAGCAGTTCGATATCAACAATGAAGATTGTAGCTGTTGGGCGTTGCACCAATTCATACCCAGCTATCTAGAGAAATCGTTGTTTGGGCAGTAAAGACTTGGAAGCTAGGTTTGGAGCAGCTTGATTTCTACATCAACAAACCAGGTCCTTTATACTTACTGTACCATCTTCTCTGTTCATTTGAAAAGAATTTGTAATCAGTTTGGGGTCTTTGCTTGCAAAAATGCTCATCAAGAGGTTTGCATAAGAAATGTTTGCAAAAATGCCACTCGTTGTGGGTGTTCTGTTGCATGGTTAGATTCATGACAAGTGTTTGTCATATTGACAACTAGCTGTAGATGTTCATTCAGTGTCATTTTTTTTCCAGTCATCTCTTACAACAAGCATTGTAATCAGTTTGTAAAACTTCATTTGCATATACTGTTCAAATTGGGGTTTGGAGTCCAGCGTAGGAAGTGTTTGATGAAATGACTATTGCTGTAGCTGTCTAGTTGCACTTCATTTCAGTCACTATACTAACTTGGAAAGTCAGAGATATTTGTAATCATTTGTCATTATTGGATTAGCACTTTATGCATCATTTCCTCATTCCAAATCAGAGAAACGAATAGAAATCACTTACCTACAGTTAAATGGTCTTGAAGCAAACTGTTTGACAAAACATCAAGAGCACGAAAGTGAGAAATTTAGCCTAGTTTTTTGCAAGGCCTTTCACAGTGAAAAGTCAGAAGGTTACTTTCATCACATTCATCCGGTGGGAAAATTAGCAGTTGCACAAGTCAGTTTGAACAGCGAAAATGGGCGTCATGACAACATTGTACAGCAATAAACAAGCATTGAAAGAACTTGAACAATCCCAATACAAGTTTAGTCGACAGTTGCTGCGTATAGAGCAGATGTTTTCAAAGTTGGGACAGCCTAAAGGATCTATTTCACTTCCTACCAGCAAAGTTCCAACACCACAAAACGGAGAAGAGGTAGTGATTAGCATGTTTGAGGAATATAACACTCTTCCTCAACGTGTTAAGAAGAATTGTTCATTCAAGAGTTACATGGATTTGCACCCGAGTCTTTTCCACAAAACTGAGCAAGCAAGGAAGGAGTATCACACTATAGCCCATGAATTGTTTACACACGAATTGGGTAGAGAATCATCACATGTGATTGATATAATTCTTCATGAGAATGATGTGGTGTCTTCAAGTTCCGATGAGGTATGCAGAAATTTATATGATGAATTTGATAGACATGCTGATTTGATTCAAGAAGACACTAGAACAGCTTTGGTTAATGACAGCGATGATGAAACTTTGCATGAGCATGAGACAGCAGTGTTTTCACATGTGCAAAATGATCCTATTGAATTGTCACATGAAAGTACTCAAGAATTGAGTACTAGTGATGCATTATGTGTTGAGGATTCATGTCATGGTGAGTCTGATTTTCCAGATCAGACCTTAGAAAACAAACTAGAAGGGTCAAGTGTTGGCATAGAATCCCAGGATCATGAGTTGGATGGTGATATAGTTGCATTGGAAGTGGAAATGTGTGAAGATACTGTCAAATCAACCGCTTCTACCTTATCAGTTGAGCCATCTTTTGAGGTACATAGCAGCAGTGCCTTAGATGTTGAGGTGTGCATGGATGAAAGCACACATGATGCTGCTTGTCATGTAGTGAGTGATGACGAATCAGCCTCTTATCATAGTGCATATTGTGAACCGGAAAACTTGTATGGGGGTCATAAGCTACAGATTCCTCATCATTTGGTTGGGCAACTAAAAGTGAATGATAATATGATTGCCACAACCATTGAGCATTTTGATGTTGCTCGTCAGATGTTGGCTACCTATGGTTGGAGTACTCCTTTGACAGATGAGCACGGTGATAGTGGTTTTTCCCTTGCAGAGATACATGCACTTCGAGAAGCAATTGGGATGATGAAACAAAATTACTTAAAACTACTTGCAGACAGGGATTTTCTTCTCGAGTGGGATTGCATTTGTTATGATGCATTGCAGGGAAAGGAAGAGCAGGTCGATGAGCTCACTCATGAGCTTGAGGTGACTATGGACTCGTTGGAGAGTGCTCAGTTGGCCCTTCAAGAGTCACAGTCACGGTTGGAGGAGCTTACCGTGGAGTTGAGTTTGGCACAGTTTCCACCAGCTGCAGATACAGTACAGTTATATACAGAGGCAGTTGATGAGGATCTTATATCCACGAGTTGTAGTGAGGATGTGGTTACATCTATCACAGACATTGGTGCAGTTAATTCAAATGGGATGAGTCTTTTGGTTGAGAGCTCTTGTGATGAGATAGTTGTTTTTTCCGAGAGTTGTGTGACAGATCACGTCACTACTCCATCGTCGTCACAGGAGATATGTAGGGCATCATCCAGTATAGAGATTTGTACTTATGCTGATTTCTTTCCCCAGGACTATGATGGTCAGCCATTGACAGAGGTGGGAGCATTTTATCTTGATTGCATAATGAGGAGTGTTCATCACTTCTCCTTTAGTCCACACACGGAGGATTTGATGATGCATCAGTGTGGTTTGGCTCCTGAGTTATACCATCCGTTGTGGGATGGGTATTCACCATCTTCAGAAGATGGGATTAGCAGCTGCAAGCGCCAAACTCAGCGGTTTGTGGGGGATTACTTGCAGGGACAGCTGTCAGTTTTACATCATGCTGATATGTATCCAACGGGGTTTGCTACTTCTATGTCAGAAAGTTTTCTTATGGGTACATGGTTACAGGATGACTATGGTGTCAATTGGCATGATGGCTTGGTCAGTTATCACATCCATGAGGGTTTAGCAGAGGACAGGCAGAGTTTTGGTATAGCAGATGCTTCTAGAAGTTCTTATCTCTGCATGACAGATGCATGTGAATTCAGATTGTATTGGGATCCAGGTGGTGACAGTTTTGGCACCGAGTTTTGGATGGGTCCCATTGGGTTACTTCATCATTTCCAGCATGGTGAAATTGGAGACAGTAGAGCACATCGGAAGTCTGAGGATGACAGACTGGACAGACTTTCACTCTGGGTTTGGGATCCAGGGATAGCTTGCGCAGTTGTGTTTTTGTTGATGCTACAGGAGACAGTCAGAGATGTGTGGGACACTTTACAGTTCTTCTTTTGGGCCTTCCGAGGAGTTGGGTTTCTTTGCGGTAGAGATTGCTTGAGGACAAGCAATTTCAGGGAGGGCGGACTGTAATGTCCCCAATTTTGCGAGCATCAAAGTTCAGTGGATTTAGCCTATTCTTAGCCCTCGTAGGCTAATATGCATGGTTAGAGGGTCTCTTGATGGAGCTTGGCTTGGCTTCGGATTGTCAGAATTTACCAGTTGGCTTTCGTTCGGGCTCATTCGGATGTTTTTTGCCTGACTTGCTATTTTTAGCAGTATTTGGCATTCAGCGGAGCACCCCTGCTATTTTTAGCAGTATGGTTTGGTCATGTGCAAAATCACTCACTTATTCACCAGCTTCAGACGGTTCGTTAATCGGACGTAAATTGAGAAAGATATTAATATTTTAATTGTCAAATTAAAATATTAATTGTTGAAGCTTATAATATTAAGTTATAATATTATTTAATATTATAACTTAAGTGATTTCTTGAAGGGTTCGACCAACATTGAAGGGGGCCACTTTTTAATTATAATTTATAATTAAAAGTGCGTTCGAGACTTTGGAAATATTAAAAGATAAAATTCAATTTTATTTAAATGATGCCTTTTGAGGAAAAAGTCGACCCTCTTGAGAATATAAGGGTTTTCATTGAAAACAGAGCTGATTATGTTGATTATTGGATTTTTTGAACAAGTCTTCTTCCGGAGAACGAAGCCTAGGGTTTCTGTTGTCTACAGGCATTGGAGAACGAGCCATCTTCAGTATTGCAGTTCAGAGGCTGTGAAATATCAGCTAATCTATTGCATTCAGAGAGATATCTTCATTCAGAAGTTATCACAGAACGTTCACAGAGTTTTCTTTCAGCTTGCTGCAATAATCAGGTTTTCATCAAAATATCGTTGCCTTTTTAGTTGCATGTTATCAGATCTAGTTGTAATCAATTCTGAAGATCAATAAATAAGTCTTCCATCAATAGATTCAGTAGATTCTATCATTTTCAGAGTTGTATTATTTTATTTAAATTTATATGCAATTTCTCTCAAAAAAATCGCACAACAAAGGTATATTCAATGAAAACGTTCAAAAATTAGCAAAACAGACAGTTTCAGAAAAATAGGGAGAACAGGGGTTTGTACAGGTGGGTTATTACATATTGTTTTGGACACTTCCAGAAGACCATGAATATGAAGAAAAATAACATCTTGTACAAATAGAAAGCTGTAATTGAATAAATTTGATCCAGGGACTAGTTTGGGTCATGCAACAGGGCAGTTCTAGACAAAATTCTGAAATTATCCAAAAAATAAATGTTTTGATTTTTCTAAATTTTCTTGTTTTACATTTTGGGGCCTTTCACAATGGAATTTGACCTTGGAAATTGGTCGAATGGCCCTAAACTATTAAATATATTAAATAATGTAATATTAATGGTCATCTTAGTCGTCTTTAGTTAGTTTAGATAGTTTCTAAATTTGTCTTCAGTCTACGATCATTTCTTTTAGAAACATCGTCTCTTGTAAATCTATATAAGGAACTTTCGTTCCTCTATTTAATACATCGAATATTTTATCATGGTATCAGAGCGGGTCTAGGTCTGACTCCCTCACGGGAAGCCCAGGATTTTGGGAGAGTTTCATAAATCTTTTAAAAAAAAAATTTGAGGAGATTTAAGAAGAGAATAAATTGCGGCTCTTTGCTGGCCGAGGGTTTTCTGGCATTGGAGATCTCTGCAAAATTGTGATAACCCTTATCACGTTTTTTCTCCAAAAACCCGAGTGTCGGTTTTCAGAAAATCGCGTCTTTCTTGGCCGCGCGACTTTTTTCTGCTTCGTTTTCGAGCCGTTTGCCTGAGAAAAACAATTTTCGTGGCCGTTTTTGCTTGTTCGTGGGCCATCAATTTCTTCCTTAGCAGTTTTTTGTTGATCGTGGGTTGTTTTCTGTTGCGATTTGCGTTTTCTATGCTCGTTTTCGTCCCCAGCTCGCGACCTGGTCTCTAAAGCCCGCGTTCTTTTTCCTGCCGTTGACGCGACTCTATGAGGTCTTTGTGTTTGTGACCTTGATCTAATTTGTTGCTCGCATCCTGTGCAAGGGCATCGTCTGTCTTTGTTTGCTCTTGACGGCTCTTCAAATCAATTTTTTTTGCACGCGGTTTTATTCTCTATCCTTTTGGCCGCGACTAGGGTTTTTGACGCAAGCTTTGGTCGCGTTTTCTCTCTCTGTTTTTAGGCGCATCCTCTCACAATTTTTGGGCGTGTTCATTTGTTGGGCGTCATTTTCTGAGCTTGTTTTTTGTTGAAGGCATTCCGCGCGATCTCTGCATTTTTTTTGGGCGTCTTACTCCCACGCGACCTACTAGAAGGCATGTATTTTGCCCGAGATGTCACGGGTTCTATGTCTTCTTCTGTCTAGTATGTGTCTCTATTGGCGGGATTGTGATATGGCACAAACATCATCAGGTTTCTTTGTGCTGCACTTTGAACTCTCTGTTTGGTAGCGGCAGGGATATTGCCTTGGTTCAAAGGTGCTTGTTTACAGTGATGGGGTTTTAATAATTTCTTCCTTAAAAATTATTTTTGGGGTTTTTATAATTTTTCGCCCTTTAAAAAAATTATTTGATGGGTTTTAGGATTTTAGCCTTCAAAAATTATTTGTTGGTTTTCTAATTTTTCCTTAAAATTATTTGGTGGTTTTAGAATTTTTAGCCTTAAAAAAAAAATTATTTATTGGGTTTATAATTTTTCCTTAAAAATTATTTGGAGGTTTTTTTAATATTTTTTCCTGAAAAATTTTGTGAGGTTTTTGATTTTTGCCTGAAAAATCATGAAAGGGTTTTACCATTTTTCCTTAAAAACGATGTTTTGTATGCTGATCCGTGTTTTGGATTCCGTGCCAACTACTTGGATTCCTTTGTGGGTTTTTACCGTTTTTTTCCAAAAAAACGATGCTTTATAAACTTTAGATTCAGGGTTTTGCGATTTTGTCCTAAAAAATCGTGGTTTCTTGCAGTCTATTTTGGAGCGTTGTGCTCATCTGCAAAAGTTTGGAGGGTTTGCCGATTTTTCCTCAAAATCGTGGTAGTTGTTTTTGGAGTCTCTGGCTACGAGGGACAACTTTGTTACCCAACATCAGGTTGGATGTTTTGTGATCAGTTCTGGTTGTTTTCAGAAGTTCTGCAGTTTCTGAGAGAGTTAGTGGCAGACTCATCGCAAGTGGCAGACTCATTGCAAGTGGCAGGCTCTTGTCTTTTGTGGTAGAACGTTCTTTGTTTCTATGGGTAGTTAGAACGATGACCATTAAGGGAGGGTATTAAATATATTAAATAATGTAATATTAATGGTCATCTTAGTCGTCTTTAGTTAGTTTAGATAGTTTCTAAATTTGTCTTCAGTCTACGATCGTTTTTTTTAGAAACATCGTCTCTTGTAAATCTATATAAGGAACTTTCATTCCTCTATTTAATACATCGAATATTTTATCATAAACGTGTCATTATTCCTAAGGGCCATCATAACTAGGTCACAATCTAAGCCTTCCAACAAATGTCTAAAATCTGAATTCTGAGCTACATTCAAGGAGTGACTGTGGCAAGTGATGCCACCAAAATAACCCTACTCTAACAGTCAACTTGTCATTATCCAATACTTCATTTCTGCTGCCAAGCAGGACATATCACCCACATTGTAATGTCCCCTTCCAGTTGACATTTCTCAGTACTTGAGATTAGCCTATTATGTGGCCCCCGTAGGCTAATATGGAGGATAGAGGGTCTTGTCGAGGCATGGCTTGGCTTCAGTTGTCAAAACTATTCAGTTTGGCTTTGGTTCGGGATCTTTCGGACATCATTTGCTTGACTTACTATTTTTAGTAAGTGGAGACATTCAGCGAAGCACCCCTGCTATTTTTAGCAGTATAGTCTGGTCATATGCAAATTTAGTCACTTATCATCTGGCTTCAGACGGTTTGTCATTTGGACTTATATTGAGAGAGATATTAATATTTATTTGCCAAAATAAATATTAATTTAATTGAAGCTTATATTATAAAGTTATAATGTAATTTAATATTATAACTTAAGTGACTTATTGAAGGAGTCGACCATCATGAAGAAGGGGCCACTTTTTAATTAATTATTTAATTAAAAGGGCGCCCAAACTATTGAAGAATTAAAAGTGAAATTCAAGTTTTATTTAAATGATGCCTTTTGAAGGAAATCAACCTAATTGAGGAGATATAAGTTTTATTTGAGAGAAATTCATTCATTATGCATATGAGAATCGATTTTAGCCATTTCCTTCTTCAAAGAACGAAGCCAAGGGTTTTAGTTTTCTTCTGCATTGGAGAACGAGCCATCTTCAGTGTTTGCAGTTCAGAGGCTGTGAAATATCAGCTGATTTATTGCCTGCAAATGAATAGCTTCATTCAGAAGTTATTACAGAGTTTATTGTGAAGTTATTATTCAAGGTTTGATTCAATAATTGTCCAGAGAGAGTGATATTCTTGAGCGGCTGGTTTTGATATACATCTAGCACATTTCCAAAGGTGGTACGGATTTATGCATTGCTGGTTTAGGGCCGTACTTCTTCTACAAGCTTGGACGCCTTGCTTTTTGGTCTTTTTCCTTCACTAGATGGGACGCCTTGATCTCTGGGATAGTCTGCACCAATCTCGAGGCTGGATAAGGCTTTTTTGAGGCTTGCCGTACTCAATCTTCACCATTATTGGCGGCTGCAATAGCCAGGTTTTCTGAATAAATGTTATTGCTTTTTACTATGCATGTTGTCTGATCACAGCTGTAATCAGTTGGGAAGAATAATACATAATTTGGCATCAATATATCAATTGGATTCCTTCATATTTAGCATTGTAGTATTTTATTTGAATTTTGCAAGCATTCTCTTTCAAAATCGCACCAATATCTTTATGAGCCAAAAACACAAAAAAATCAAAAACACAAAACACATCAGTTTAAGCATCTGGGGTTGAAGTAGAACCAGCAGGGTTCTTCACACACATGAGGGATGATTCTTCAGTTCCCAAGTAGCACCTTTATTTACTACTTTTAATAAATTTTTAGTTTCTGCATTGTAAAGCTATAAAAATAGGTAGATTCAAACAAAGAAATCAGAGTTCAAGGCTTACATCTCTTCCACAGAGATTCTTTTGCAATAAAATCTTATTGTTTAGCAGTTTCAGCTCTTTCAGTATGCTCAATCCCTGTTCTTTAAATATCTATAGCTAGTGTATTGTCCCCTAAATTTCAACCATAATTCATATCAAAGTTGGTTGTATCTGAATAGATACCAAATAATCTAGACCATGCAGAAGCTTCATGCTTTAAAACAGGCAAACAAATGTGGTAAGTCTATGAGTAATAACTTAATTGGCCATGTACTATTTAATTATTACCATCATTCAAAAAAAACCTCCATTCTTATTTTAACCATGTACACATGTGCATGTTTCATGTTCATCCATCAAGACCCAACCAACATAGGCAGAAACCTTTAATGAACTGAACCTCATTTATAAGATACATGATATTTCCACAGACCATTATAGATAGAGCTAGTGCTTCTGGATTTAACTGCATAGTTATTTTTAGCATCAGCATTTCGGATTACATTCTATGATATCCTTCAACAGGATGAGGAAGAACTTGTGATCCAAACTGTTGATGCTAATGAAGGATCACAGAGAGTAATCACAAACATTGATGGTAAAAATAACTATGCAATTAAATCCAGAAGCATTATCCCTGAACCTCATTTGCTTAATGCTTTGTTACCAAATTAATTGGTTATTACTTATTGGAGGAAAAATCACTTGTCACCAATTCTTATAGGAAATAAAATCTTTCAGAAAATTATTTTTTTTTGTTAATGCATAGTCAACACCTGGTAACAGACCGTAATAACTGCTAAATCAAGAGTGTAATGTATAAAGAAAGAATAAGATTTTCAAAACGTGTTGGGAGTAAAAATTTTGGAAACCCATAATGGAGTGGAATGGTAGGGAGGATGTAGAAAAATGAAGGATGAGAATGAGACAAATTGTCAAAAAACATTCTGTGTCATAAGTTAGTTTTTTACTTGCATGGAAAACACTCGAATAGGGCTATCATGGTTCCCTGTCTATTTTTCTTATTGTATTGCATGTTTTAATTTCTAGGTCAACAAAAGTTTTGCAATAAGTTAGTGAAACAAGAAGAAGAAAAGATTCTTGATGTTTTAATTATATTTGACAAGAACTTCTAAAGAACCTGACCTGATAAAATGACTGGTATTCGATAATCTGGACTAGGTATCACTGTTTCTCTCTTTGTAGATTTCCTCCCTATCTGCAATTAACCATCAAAGAAATAGGATTCAAGAAACAACTCCCAAAATTAATTAGTACTTTAGTAATAAATCAATGTAACTCATTATATTATGTCAAGGAGTCATGGCCAATACATCTATAGGCACATTGAATAATTTGCATATCCTTTAGTTGTACACATAACAGATAGATTAGTAACCTAATTGTTAATTTAAATTACATTATATGATTTGAATTGTCATTTGATTCCAAATAGAGAAAACACATAAGTTCCTTGCCAGTAACTTCTAAGCAGTTCCAAAAAAATTATATTATATGATGAATGATTCCAAACAACAGGCATTTAGAAAAACACATTCTAAAGTAATAGATCAACATTATTGGACTCTAAAGAAAACAATCTATGGCTTGCAAAATTTATATTTAAGAAGCAGTTTTCCCAAAAACAGCACTCGAGCCGGGAAGTCCCGGTGTTGCACCCTTTTATAGCCAATAGTGGCATGGTGTGATGGTTAAGGTGTTGTGTTGTTATTCTTTCCATCAAGGTTCAAACCCCATTGGGGTGTAATTGTTGAGAATTTATATTTGGGATGAGGTACCCCGTTTGTGACCTCACTGGTTCATAGCTCTGGGTCAAAAGTATTTACCCCTCTAAAAAAAAACAGCACTCAAGAATTAAAAAACCACATAAGAATTCAGCATATGAAAATAAATATAACCAACGTTTCATGAAAAGTTTTTTCTCTTTCTTTGCACTATAATCTATCTGCCTTTGCTCATGTTGACCAGTTTTATTTCTTGGTAGAAAATTTGAGGAGTGGGTGTTTCTTTTGTGCCTCGTGAGAAAACAAACGGAGACAAATTGTGTGTTGGTATCATTTGAGGTTAATGAGAGTCGAGACTGCAAGAGAAGAGGGTGGTTGAGTTCTGGTTTCCTGCTTTAGCTTATTATTACGCTAGAATGTTCCTTCACTCCTCTCTTTTCTTTTTTCTGGGTTGACTGCTCTTTGTTTCCCTGTTATTCAAAGGCTAGCAAAAACTCTACTCAATCTGCTAACTACCTGACCTCTAAATAATCTGGAAAACCCAAAACATCTAAACAATCTACCAGGGACTCTATTGCTAAATCTGATAAGAAAGCAGGCTTAATTCTAAAAGGTTAATCAAGGAATGGCTTGAAAACAATCACTTTTTCCCCTCTATTGTTGAAAGCAAATTCATTAAAAAACGTGGAAGATTTGGAATTGTCACAATTCTAAGAATCCCATTGCTATGAAGACACAACCCATTCCCATTCCTATTCTCAATGACCCCATGAACACTAGATATAGGCACTCTGTTTATAGAAATGTCACTGCCATTGCAATTACCCAGTTCAATCAAGTGTGGATAAATGGGTGTATGAGAGCCGAAGTACTTAATGTTAGGTACTATTTGTGACAAGCTGAAAAGATTTTTCTGCCTTGAAGGAGTGCATCACCTCTGCCATGTTCAAACCTCCCTGGATTACTCTTGGCTCTTCTTCTATTGTTCTAATATTGCTCAACATCCTGCTCCTGTTCTTCTTCAGGAATATGAAAAAGGAATGGTGACCTCAGGGATGTCCTACTCCCCCAACATGAGCAGATTAATGCCTTAAATTCCAAGGCTTCAAGAAATGACAAGGTACCCATGCAGGAATCACAGCCTCTAGTATTTGCTGCTAATCTTGAAAATTTCCGTCTGGACAATGTCACTTCTACTGGACAAGTCTTTTGTTGTGCTAATGAAATTTGCAGCCACAGACCTTCTGATGTGGAAACTCTTCACAACCTCATCTCCATCTGATCACTAATCCCTTGAAGACAAAGTTCACGATGAAGGTCCTTGCTTGGAAGCTGCTGTTGGGGAGAAGCCAATGGTGGAAATCAAAATGGAGCAGGGTGATGGGTTCAACAATGGTAGACCAGCTGCTCCATTTCCTAGACAATGTTTATGGTGTTTTCTGATCTGAATTTTAATGCTGCAAGGAGTTATGACTTCAATGGCTTGCTTTCAGTATGTTTCTTTATGATAATTCAGTTTTGACAGTTTATTTTTTAGTTTTCAAAGGTTTACTTATTTCAAATATAGTCACAACTCCAAGCCAAGTACTGTCCCGCTATTCGCTACTTGGGCTTTCCTGAAAAATTAGATTTTTTCTCTACGACCTGTTACAAGGCTACCAGATTGGTACTTTGATGTTATTTGATCGCTGTTTTATTTTGAATATATAATCCTCTTGATCCTTTCACAAAGAAAACCTCTTTTAAATTGAAGTTAATAAAAATGAGGGAATCATTCTCAAAAATTCTCCAGATTTATTTTCTGTTTCTTTTAGTTTCAGCCAACAAAAAGAAAGATATACATGTTCTAAAATCTACAATAACACAAGCATAAATTGAGATATGCTACGTGTAAGTTCATTATATTAGCAATACAATACGACACTCATGAGAAGAATTAAACTACAAACAAACAAAAAAAATAACCACGTTTTGATTAGTCTAAAGTCTAGACAAATAAAATCAATTATAATGTAATGTACCCATTTTTTTGAGTAATCAGCCAACGGAGTTATCTAGCCTATTTTATTCCCATAGGCTATGATCAAGCATTGTAAGGGAATATAATTAAATTAATTATTTATAAAGTTGTCTAAATAAATTAAATCATAAGGATAACTTTATTTTAATTAATTTAATTAAAGTGACAAATAAAAAATAACAAATGTTATAAAGTCACTTTATTAAATATTATAAAGTCACTTTGGCCCATATGCCAATCGGCGTCTCATAGTCTAGGCCGGAGCTGGCTAGATCAGGCAAATGGGCCTCCCAAACGAGCCAGAGGAGATATTGTTGTTGGCCTCCGCCGCCAACGAGCTCTCACGATCAAAGCAATTAACATGAAATGATGGAGATGTCAATAGGAAGAGCTAGGCCAAATTGGCACAGAAGAAAACCAAGGAAGTGTACAGGGTTTTTTGTAGTACACACAACACGCAAAATGACAATAGGAGGAGTACTCGGCGATAAGGATTTTCGAGAATATTGGCAAGAGTTGGTATTGATATTCGTGTGAAGATCGGGGCCAATCGAAAGGAATTAACTTAGACTAATTGAGAGGACGGAGATGTTTAATGTAGTCGGCCAAAGCATTAATGAATATTGAATGGATGGATCCCTATTTATTCGATGCCGAGGAAGTGGAATAATGTCAAAACATGGATACGCCGATCAAGTTGAAGAGCTCTAAGAAGAAAGCGGCCTTCTTAGGCTACATTTGGGACCAAAGATTGAAGAAAATATGCCTCAACAAGGACATCCTCTGCTTGGAGGCAGTAAGGATGGTGCTACGCAGGAGCTCTTGCTTCTCACACATCAGAACCAGGGCGAATTCGGACATATCGTCCCATTTTCTCGCCTCCCTCCTAGATTTAAATCTACCGAAGGAAAGGTACTTGGTTCTACTACGGGCGGTATTCAAGGCTTCAATTTTGGTTGATGATATTGACACAGTGGCCATAGCTCTTCCAGGAGTTGGGATTCCCTAGCCAGATGGCACCATCTGAATGTTTCAGCAGGGGGTGGAGGTCGAGTGGCACCCATTCATTCTCGGCTTAAGCACCAAAGGGTTGCAACGACACAGGCACTGGGCTACGCTAGGCTCCACTTTCCTTAGTCGCAAGCTAGGTCTGTACAAGGTGGCGGGGCTTCAATGGTGTCATGAGTTTACAGAGCTCGTTGGAACGAGCCAATTCAATGAGGAGAACGACTAAGGTGCAGTTGCGGGCTGTGAATTTTGCTAGATATGGTTGATGCAATGTAAGGATTTTGTAATGCTTCCCCCAAATTGGGATGTGTATAGTTTGCTTGTTTTGTCAATGTATGGCGTAGAAATGCCTCGGGCATTTGCTCTGCTACCAAAGGGAGCTGAAACGATGCAATTTTTTGGACAATATTAATATAAAGCATGCAGCTTTGGCTACGTATTACGTATCCAAAAAAAAAAAAAATTATAAAGTCACTTTATTAAATATTATAAAGTTGCTTTATTAAATATTATAAAGTTACTTTATTAAATGTTATAAAGTCACTTTATTAAATAAAGTGTGCTTCTAGAAGTTGGAGGAGGTTACAATTGGATTCTTCTAGAAGACTTAGCTGAGCCTTTAAAAGGAGATGAGAGCAAGACATTTGAGCATCCTGGTTTTTGATATCTTTTCAAAGATTGTATTGGAGAGCTTGTATTTGCAAGTTCAGCTTATTCCAAGGATGAAAAGCCTTGAGAATAAAGGGTGAGTGGGATGAAAACCCAATCTCATCTTGGAAAGACTTCATAACAGAAATCTACTTGTACTTCATTGGCATCATTTGGAGAAGAGGAGCAGATTGCAGATCAGATTTGGAGATCATTCTTCAAGGCGATCATTGGGTGTGGATTGATCATTGGATAGGGAATTGTCCTTGTTTGTAGCACCACTCATTGGAGGTGGAGCAATCAGCATTGGAGGCGATTTTGGTGGTCCTTGTGCATGATTTAGTTGCAGATCTGGGGCAGCAGAGGAGCAGGCCTGATTCACCCATCATTGGAGGTGATTTCTCTTGGTAAATTGTTGACAATTTGCCTAGGGTTTAGGCCCTATTCTTGAGCGCCACCTTTGGGAGAGATGTTCATGGATGTTTGTTGGCTTTTGTGGCAAATTTGACAACATTCTTTGGAGCAGCAGACAATTCAGACCTGAGCACATCCTTGGGAGTGGATTTCCATTGTGTTTCGAGGATTGAAGACCTAGGGTTTCAAGCCCCAGTTGGAGCGCAACCCTTGGAGATCTTTCCTATCATTTACTAAGGTCATTTTTCTATTGTTTTGGCATGTGTCAACCTACTATTAGGTCTGATTGGTAACAGTAGAGATCTGATATAAATTTGGGCCTAATTGACTTATGTTTTGAATATAACTTGCAAAATTCAGAATTCTGATTTATAGTAATAGTTGTTCAATTCAGAAAATCAGATCTTGGTTCCATGTTTATACTTGCAAATTGATGATATGATTGGTTGGATAAGTTCATGTTTAAAGATATAATCATGAGGATTTGTAATTGCTTTGTTATTGGATCATTTGGTTGCTTATGTGTGCGCTGTCCTTGTTTAATTGCAATCAGGAAATCAGATCAGAATCTAGAGTTTTGAGCAGAATACAAAATTGCAGAAAATTAGGGCAAAAGTTAGAAGTTGGAAATCAGAAATTTAGGGAAATACCCTATGTGGGACATTACATATAATTTGAAAGAATAGTCATAAATCATTTTTAATTTGAAATCCATAAGTGGAAAAAATGGGTAAAACTATACAAAAAAGGTGCAATGCTCAAAGTAGACAACATGAGCACCTGCTGCATTTAACAAAAGCATAAAACAATGTAATGAAGCGAAGGAAACCTAGAAAGTGTAGAAGACTAGAAAGCCATCACAAAAGATGCTCAAAGACACCAACCATGGAGAAAAAGATCAAATACAAACACTGACATGGCTAACAGCACACAACCCAAGGAAGTTTCAAACTATAGTTTTGTTTCTAATAAGGGATTAAAACCCTATGTTACCGGGTTCTTCAAAAACAGACCCCGTGCCCGCTCTTGGAGCATTTGGGTACAGGAGCGGCCTGGGGAGCGTCTAGGAGCGCCCTGGAAGCACCCAGGCAGCCCAGGGTTCTCTATGGGTCCTTCTTGGGCGCTCCCAAGGTGCTGCCAGGCAGAAAATGTTAATTTGAATCACTGAAATTAATATGCTTGTGCAAAAATGTTAATTTCCTGTGGTGCAATATTCTGTAACAATTTCTAGAAGAAGCATTTGAGTTTCTAGGAGGGTTGCAACCTATCATTGATTGATTTGATGCATCTAAACACCTCTGTACAACTTATTTGTCAGTTTGTTCAGGCCATACCTATACTGAGTTTGAGCCATATATCAATCAGGATCATCCTTTTTTGTTGCAGCAGTTTGTGATTTGTTTTAGCTTGGGTTTCAAATTAATTTCAAAGGTATTATTTCATTATCAGCTTCTTAAATGTTGCTTGTCAATTTAGTGGATTTATAAAATATTTATTTCAGTATAAACATTGACATTAATCCAATATTGTAATAACTAGATGGTTTATCATCAGATCCCTATTATCATTGTAAGTTTGTAATTGTAATGATCTTCATTTGAATCATGACTTTAGACATATATGATATATGACATAATATTGAAATTTTGAACTATCAATTGGCATTTATCTTTATCACTACCATTGATCAATGATTCAATGATGAATTGATGACTGATGATTGATGAAGTATACTATATCATACTATCAAATGTATTTACAATTTTGTATATTTTTAAATTTTTTGCATATATATATATAGCCATACCCAAACATACCGTATTTCAGGAAAAAAAATTGCTGTACCGGCGTATCCGTATCCCGTACCCGTGCCCGATCCCATACCAGAACTGGCAACTTAGATTTAAAAACATGATACACAAAAATAATGCAACTTTTACACTAACACAAAAAGGTGAGGAAATGATAAATAAAGTAGTGAAGAACTTGAACTAATGAAAACTAGTAACTAACTCAACTATTTGATAAAGGTCGTATAAAAATTTACAATATCATATATTTGGAAGTGTTGGAAAGAACTTTACAAAATCAAAGATATAGGCTGTCTGGTTTAAATGGTACTTGCATTTACAAACCTATAACTAAAGAGAAAAAATGGGAAGAAAATATGATATGAAGCAAACATATTTCATTGAAAAAAAGAATGTAGAGCTATGTAAAGAAAAAATATCGAAACTTTTCTTTGTTAATTAGCAAGGATGGGATTCTGACCTTAAAATTAAAGAAAATCTTAAATTTTGGGAACAATATGAACACTAATGAAAATGTGAACTAACCACTGCTTCCACCAACATTCGTTTTCGAAAAACTCGCCCTTTTGGACTTAAATAAATTCCTCTGATCCCAATGCTTTGATGGTTGTAAAAGGAGCAGCAAATTGCTCGTGATATTGTACCTTTGTTACGTAAATTCTCCCTTGCACCTATATCAGAAAGAAAAATTATTCAATTAATTAACTACAGAGTAAAACTATAGGTTTCATTTATAGAATATAACATTTTCAATAACAAAGAGGCCAGTAGGTGTGACAGAGTGACAAAGGCTGAGTTTTTCCACAATGAAGATCCAGTTTCAGATCACCATGGCAACTGCTGGGCACAAGCACACACAGCTCATGTAATATGAGTCCCAAAGCACGTGAGCAGACCATAAAAATTCACACCCTGGGACTACACGCCTGTTTGTGTCTGACGGTTGAGGGATCCGTAGAAAAATTCTCATTGATCCAACAACAAAAGAAAATTTCACTAAGAGAGAAATGATATCTCAACTAAGAAGTAGAATGAAGTAATCAATTAAACAAGAAACATTTTTTCATAAAAATGTACAACTCTTAACATTGAAAATCTGAATTTTTGACAGAAGGACCAGTCACAAAAATGCAAATAGTATCAACTGGATAAAAGCAATCATGAGACACATCAGAAACAACCATGGAAAATTGACAAAATATTATTTTTTTAAATCACCCATATACAGGCAAGATGCATAGAAAGACACACAAGTATTCTAGAAAAAAATAATAGTAATTTATATTAGTCCTACCAAGTATTGACTGATATAATTAATCTAGACATAGTTTACATTGAAATTTGATTAATGTTGCATAAAAAATGATTAAAGAACTTATTCCTGTACAGACTCACAAGATTGGTTTATTTCATGAAATTAGCTCGAAAAGTTCTTCCAAGGAAAATTAATAAACATATCACCTATGTTCCCCAAGGAAAGTCACCAGGACTCTTTCAAGTGTACCTGTACTGAGGACATTCCAGGGACACGGGGACACCTTGGAAACATCCCTAGGCCATCCCCTAAACCCCTCTGCTGCTGCAAAACATTTATGAAACACCTTACGAAACACCAGGATGTATTTGTCCCAAGGGCAGCCAGTCGTCCCCACCTGGGAAAGTGAAAATAAAAAATTTAAATTGCTGCATGCTGGTTAAAAAATTTAGAAAAAAGGTTCTGCTCGGCACCCCCACACCACACTCATAGCCCTAAACGTCTTCAGCCCAATTCTTTTTTGCAACCACACTTACAAACCAAAAATTCTCCAGTGAGCAGTAGCAGGCAGTTGAAGGAGAAATGAAAATGTTTGGCATTGATTCTTGAAGGGCAGCAGGGTGTAGCAATTAGTAACAAGAAGGGCAGTAGCAGAGGTACATGTCTACAGCCTGTGTTTTTTTATCTTCTAATTTTAGTTTTCTTAAATCTAAGTTTCAACTTTCAAGTGTAAATTTTATGTTCGTTCTTTTGCTTTTTCAGTTGGCACTTTGCACTCTATTTTTTGCTCAAAACAACATGAGCAAACAGCAATGAGAGTGGTGAACATGAAACTATTGACATGGAACAAAGAAGGGTTTCATTGTGGGGGGAGGGGGTTCACTATGGTGTGGGTGGAGTAGAACAGCCAGATAAGCTCTTTGAACACCCTTCCATCGTCTTGAGATCTTATGCAAAGAGGTCATTCAAATCCTCTAAACCTCTTCTACAATTTGCAACAGATTTAGACAAAGATAAAAGATAATTTTGTCCAGGGGCCAGGAAGCTACACCAGGACATATAGTCATTTTTTGGGCATTACAAGACAAGGGATTAAGGTTTGTCCAAATATAACTTTAGCTAAGAAGGTGGAGATAAATAGATTGTTTATGGAGCGAAGCATGATCCAAGGGCATGTCAATATAGTCTGCAGAATCTACTATGCCATCCATGGTTGCTGGTGGTGATGTTTCTAGAAGAGAATGAGGAAGACATAAACAGATGTTACAAGCACATTTTTTGGACCCTATATTGTGTTGATGCATCGAAAAACAAATTGAAAGATATAGGGAAGATAGATTGGGTGAAGAAGTGGTGGCATAAGGGAGATATATACAAATGTTCATTTGCAACCACCAAACCTTGCTTGCCCTCTTTAAGACCTTTTCAAGGGAGGAATTCCTCAAACTCATGGAAACTATATATGCCAGCTATTTAATTTGTTAGAGAGGATGCTTGAGGTGCAGAAGCCTCTACAATTAATAAGAGCTAATCCAAAGTGGGGTTAGATGGCTAAATGCGAACATAACTAAAGGAAAAATCATGAAGCAAAAGATCCTTGATGATGATTGGTGATCCACTATGAGGTAAGAGAAATCTAATTTTATTATTATTATTAATTTGTTAATGTTTGAAACTTGTAAATTATTTATTTTTTGTATTAGCATTCAATCTTTCATTTGAGTCTTATTAACTTTTTCTTTTTGAAATTTTTGTTTGTAAATGTGTCTGCTCCTTCATCTCACCTACTGTGCAAGGCATTAGATATGTTGATACAGACTCTCCTAGTCTTGGAGAGATTTACAAGATGTTTGACAACATGCTTGGGCAGATAAAGCAAGGAATTCATATTAGGGATCCTAATTTGGAATTATATAAAGAGCATATTAGGCCTATTGTGGTGTAGCAACAGAAAACTACTAATACCCCGCTTCATATGCCAATTTATGCGCTACATCCCAAATGATATGCACAAAAGGGTGGAAGAATGCCTCCTAATGATGAAGAGGTGAAAAAAGGATTAATGAGGGCCTTTTGAAAGATGTATACTATTGAGGAGGCAAATTTATTTTGAACTCAATGGATTTCCTTTGTCAATCTTCATAGTCCAACATTCAACAAACTAGAGGCGAGAGAAGATAGAGTGACATTAGCTAAATCCAACCCTATTGGATGGTGGACATGACATGGCAAGGATGCAACAAAGTTGAGGATGCTTGCCATTCACCTCGTTTCACAAATTGTCAATTCATCTACTATAGAGAGGAATTGGTCCAGATACAACTTCATCCACTCTATTAAGAGGAATAGGCTTACCTCTCAAAAAAGAGAGAAGTTGGTGGCCATTTATAGTGCCTTACAATTTCAAGATAGATAGACTCCAACTTTACAATGGGCGGTTGATCCCAAAGATGCCACATAGATTGATGGGGAGGAGGCACAGAAGGAATTGGTGGGGGTTTTGTTGGATGAAGTAAATTATGATATTGATAATGACCCAAATTTAGAGTGCAACTTTTATTTAGGCAAAGATAAGACCAAGGTCTAGCAGCAGTAGATCTAGTTGTCCACATTTTGTCATTTTGCAATTGCAGCCTTTTGGCTTGTTCTTTTTGTTGTGTATGCACATTAGTAACAAAAACTCAAATGATTAGACATTGAAAGTTTGTTTATTTATATGTTGATTTATGTGAATTCTCAATTCAGCTCTAAAATGTTTCATAATATGGTTATATGATAAATATGGAAAATGTCTTATCATATGAATATTTGCAATTTTCTACAATTGTAAAGTTTCCCTATTTTTTTAATTGTCATCCCCTAAAAAAATGCCTCTATCCTTTGTCGTCCCAAAAACAGATCCCCCACTTCATATCATCCCCATCCAGGAAACTTGGTGGAACATACCATATCATTAGTATAATTGCATCAACTAATCTATATATGTGTATGCATGCACACAATGACAACATGTTTTATATAGAAGTGACGCTCATAATGTAGATAGGAGTGGGACAATGTCTTGCTCAAGAAAGACACTCTCCTACTCCCATGATCTTAATCATGTTTAAACAAACATCATTAACCTTCTTTTATTAGAACATATATTATTGGCATTAACTTCTACGACATCATATATATCCCCAAGAATAAATTTGTAATGAATCAGCAGTCAGTCAACTCAACACTAAATTAGCTTAATTTCCCTCAAATCAAGGGCAGTTTGTACTAAATCAGAAATTCAGTTAGGATCAATGCACGGTTAAATAAACAAATGAATTCCTAAAATAAAGGGATAGTTGGCACATAGTTAGAAGTTCCTCAAATAAAGGACACCTAGGTAGAAGTATAGTTAGAATTTGTTGCACAGAATTTACTACAAAGATTGAGGATGATTGATCAGTCAATCATAAATTGAGGGTGATTTCAGTAAAGAGAGATTACTGCCAACATACTTCCTCTTTTATCACCTACCTTCCACATCATAAAAAGTTGTATAATCATTTCTAAAGGGTCATTTTATTTTTTATGAAATCAATCAAGTTACATAGATATCGGCATCTCTACCCTTAAGCCAACATGTTGAATATGCATACATCTATACCAAAACCCTCCTCCAACTAACCTAGCACAAGTGGGGGAACCATTCTCTCAAAGTCACCCAAGGATCAAACCTAACCCATTCCCACCTCTAAGTATTTGAACATTCACTGATAGTGTAACACACCATATCCTCACTAATAAAGCTCGGACCCTTTGATTAAAGCGTCTTTTGGAATGAAGAAGGTTCCCCCTTGAATGGTAAGGGAGGAGTCGGTAGCTTCTCCACACAAGGGAGGCTCATTGAAGATCTTGGGCTGTTCTATATTTTTTTTTGATGCATAAATGTGGACTTGGGGTCTAGTCCCTTTATATTAAACTAAATAATATGAACATAAGATTATAATAGTTATACCAACCCAATGGCTTACATTTGACTGTGGATTTAATCCAACAATGATATCAGAAAAGACACCTAAACATATACAAGCATAAGCTCAAGAAAACAAAATTGTTCCCTGTTTTCTATGTATTTACTATGTGACCTAACAAACATTTTGCAACTTATTCGTTCCTAGCTCATTCCATTGTCCTACCTAGTCCTTTGGAGTGATGATTATTGATCTCCAACTTCTAGTGGAAGCATTTTGTGTATACTATTTAATGCTAAGACCTTCCCATCATTCCCTTGTATTGTCCACAATGAGGCTGTCTTGTGAATCTATATCATAGTTAGCAAGAAAATTTGTGACTCCATTGGCCCCCCAAAAACAATCACCAATTGAAAAATTGTCCAATGAATCAAAAAGCAACCAAGCACCTTAAAGAATATTAAGTTTCCAACATTGAGATCCTCTATTTGTATAGCATAGAAAACAATCATAGAGTCTCCTTGGATATACAAAGATTTTATTCCATTTTGATTGGCAATCTAAAGCCCCAATAACATAGCTTGAGCCTCAACTTCATTGTTTGTTCCAGTATTTAATTTTTTTGAAGCGACTCTAATTAAAGTTGATCCATAAACCACAGGATTGATAACCCTAGTGATGCATCAGATATGGATATCTAAGTTGGCTTTATGCCTACTTCTTTCAATCGAGTTGTCTTACAGTTTAATAACTTGTAAGAGAATTAATATCCAAAAGACAGAAAAGACATGCAATAAATAAGCAACATTTATGACACATAACACTGAAATTCCCATGGAGAAAATGTAATCAAGTGAAAATCTCCAAGAAGTGTATGCTGCTAGTATTTCATTACTAATTCCAGCGCTATTATAAGAGATGTATTGCCTGTATTGGCCAACTTGAAGCTATCCTAGTCATTCATAGACTCTTACAACTCTAATATATTCTATACAAAAGAATCCCTACCCCTCTCTCTCTCTCTCTCTCTCTGTTATCTTCAAATTAGTATGAGAATACCTTCTTGAGCCTACCAGCCAACTAGCTATCCTTGCAAATGACTTCTTCTCTACCTTAAATCCCCTTTTGGCCACCTTTGCAAAGGAAGATCGATGCTTGTTCTAAAATGGCAATGGCCACCATTGCAAAGGAAGATCAATGCTTGTTCTAGAATGGCAATAGCCACTCTTCCAAATATCCTCATTAGGAAGATGGATGATTTCCTTGCAAGACAATAGTTGTCCACGTAACCACCAAGATATTGCAGTAAGTTAAGAATGCCCACAGAACCAGTACAAATTTTAAAACTAACATCAACCATCCCATAATGGCCTATCCATGTGGCAGAAGGATAGGCTGCCAACAAGACAAAACAATCCACCATGATAGAAAAATCAGGCATTGCCATAACTGACACCTAGATGAAGACAAAAATGCAGCTGAGACAAAATCAAACTACCACTCCAACAAGAGGCAACTGCTTCTTTGTAATCCTCTGCCCTAAACAACTTTCCCATTGTTGTTATATGCCCCGGTTAACCTACAGCAAGCATGAATGAAGATAATTGGTTTTGTATGTATCGAAATGACATCCCAGACCGCCACCAAGACTCATACACCTTAATCTTAATCATTGTCCATCATTCTTCCAACACACTCTTAGCAAACAAATGTGTTGCTGCAATTGTTATAAAGATCAACATGACTCTCCCAATGGGCAGCAGCAGGTGCTTACTACAATTGGAGAAATTGCCATTGAATGCACAACTTCAGAGGGGCAGATCCCTCATATCAAAGGGCTGTTTATAGATTTTCATGTACTATCACAATGTTTTGAGGCTTTAATTATTTCTAGTTGTAACTTACATGTTTTATTCTAGTGAAAAAATTAACTCCTTGTTGTAGGTTGCTTTGCTGGAAGTTTATGCATATTTAATTAAGTAAACAAAGGAATATGTGCATTATCAAAGACAGGGAAACAAACCTGAGGAACTGCTATATTTTAACCTTATAGTTTTTTGTTTACTATCACAATGTTCCAAGGCTTTACTCATATCAAGTTGTACCTTCAGTGTTTTATTCTGGTGAAAAATCAGACTTCTTGTTGTAGGTTGCTTTGCTGAAAGTTTATGAATATTTAATTATGTGAACAAAGGAGTGCGTACATTATCAAAGATAGGGCAGCAGACTTGAGGAACTAATATATTTTAACCTTCTATTTCACAAAACTTAAGAACCAAACATAAACTGGAGGCATCAAGGAACAGAAACTAGTACTAACTGAATTGCTGGCATTTATCAAAAAGGCAACTAATATATACAAAATGAGAGGTAAAAATTTATCTTCTATAAAGCTCTACATGCCTATCCAATTAGTTTCACTACTTAGTAATATCTTCTAATTAAGGGTAGTTTTGAAAAGGAAAAGTTAAGAATTTGAGCAAATTACCATGAGTTTTACACCACAAGCGTATGATGACTCCTCCACTCAACTATTGTACCAACATCCGGAAATATAATCACGGAAGTCTAATTATTATCAAGAAATGTTTGCAAGACACATTCTATGGAGCTCTACTAGGCCAACCAACCACCACCAAACTACCAATTCTTCTAGTGAACTACATCACCAGGACTACCATCACATATTCCTTTCCATATCTTCATAACAAAGCACTTGTCCACAAACTGAAAATATTGTGTAGTTGCTCTCTCAAGAACCATGGCTTTATTTAGAACTTGGAGTTTAATCTAGTGTTGCCGTAAGTTTCCAGGACGGGGACGGTAGCAAACGGCGAGACAGGTCCCCAAGTCCCCAATTTTTTAAGCCAATTTTAGGGACGGCTAAGGGACGACAAAGGGGATGGCTATATAAAATACAGGGAAAATTTAAAATTTTCATATGAAAACATGGATAAAACATGCATAATATACATTATAGAACTTTAACATATAACATTTGTGTTCAAAATCCATTGTCAATACTCATTATGCATTCAAAATTCAAAATTCATTGTCAATATGCATGTGAGTGATATTATAAAATAACATACAAGTTATAATTTATAAACTTATAACAAAATACCTAAAGGCTACACTGATGCCATGTAGTTTTACATTATGAAAATAAAAATACAAAAAAACAAAGTGCACTACTGCCCCTAATCTGCATCTCCCATCACTGCATCAAAATCAGAGTCCTCCTCTGAGTCACTGCCACTGACAACTGTGATGATCCACCTCAGCCAACGAAATCCCAACCAATCCCTCTGGTGTCTCTTCCTCATCAACCTGGGCCACGTCTTCAAGATCAATATCCCACCATAAAGCCGGAGTCTGTCGATACTCTAGAGTCTGACAATCCTAAACCCAAAGAGCACTATGCATGGCCACTAACTTCTCCGCTCATCCAGAGGTAAGTCTATTCCTCTTGAGGGAGCGGATAAAGCTATATGTGGACCAATTCCTCTTTGCAGCAAAGGAACTGGCAACCTGTGCAAGGAGGCGGGTGGCAAGTATCTTCAATTGTGGTGCATCCCTCCCATGCCATGTCCACCATCCAATAGGTTCAGTTTGGGCTAATATAGCTCTATCCAACCTCACCTATGATTTACTCAATGTTGGACCACAAAGATTTGCAAAGTCAAGGAATTATGTGGAAAGTATTGAAGCTTGTTCCTCTAAATACATCTTATCAATGGCCCGTATGAATCCATCTAAAACCTCTAGGTCATCACATGGAGGCACCCTATCATCCCTTGGTGCATACCATTTGGGATTTACAGCAAAGGCAGCCATATGAAGTGGGGTGTTCATTGTGTTCTTGTTGGTGTACGTTTTATCATCCACCGAGCACACAGAATAAAATGTCCAAAGACACTCTATCCTCTCTTGAAAAATCACCACGTATGCTAAGATTGCGAGAAGATCGTATGGCGATTCCAAGGTTTCTTTCGTCAGGTGATGACATGTGGATAAGCTCAATGGGCGTTGCGATTTGCTGGTAATACACAAAGGGACTTACGTTAGAGAATTCTTCACAAGTTTGGGACTTAGACGGATTTATCATTAGAGGCTTCTTCAGTTGAGGCTTTTAGTTTGGATCTCAAAAAAAAGAACAAAAGGATAAGGGTTTAGAGGATTTATTCTACGCCTAGGAATTTAAGAGACAATAAAGATTAGGTGAAAGGAGTAACCACACTTTGTTTCGCCTCCTTGGGACAACTACGCAAAGTGGGTGCAATCTTCAAAGGGTGTGATTATAATTTTCAAGCCTCGAGTAAGACCAAAGTTAAGTATCCACAATCACAAGCTCAGGCTAACTTTACGCATCGAATGAAAATCATCCATCCGAAGAAAGTATGAGCAATATTTCACCATTTAATCTATACGATCAATCTTGCATTCACTTAACAAACATTCAAAGCAAATTCTACTTAATTGTAATCTAATTCTAAGCTATGGTAGAAGAAGTTATGCAACCTTGCTCACTACTTGACAATAAAAGTGGTTCAAAGCAAATCATGCATAAGAGCTTTTATTATCGGAAATAGTCTAAATGCAACAATTTCATACACTGTCTCCACACAAATGAAAGTGAGAGATCACAAGTTTAAATAGAGTTTTCAAAATCAAATGAAAGGCCAAGATTAAATCAACATCAACGGCCAAAATTAATACAACCCAACCCTAATTAGGGTTGCCCAAAATAACATCAATTAACAACCAGTAAACAAGCAGTGAACAAGCAGTTGGAGCTATCTTCAAGGGAAGGCATCCCTATCTTCCTGGGCAGCATTGTGCTCGATGAATCTGGACACGATCGTGACAACTTCCTCCATCATGACTGGCAGCAGCATGCTCATCCTGAATTCAAGCCCGTCCAAATCCTCAGCACATTTGGCGAAGGTATTCTCCCAATCCGCTTCCTGTCTCACAAAATCATCCCAAATGGACAAGAGATTAGCCACTTTGGTGAAATCCTGTCTCAGAATTGGTCCAGTAGTAGAGAAGAAAACTTCCTGAACCTTATGCTTCAACCTTTCCAGCTGCATGTCATTTTCCCTAACAATCTCTTTATCAAACACATCTGCAGCTATCATATAAATCTTTTCCCAGATTTCTTTAACTTGCTCCTCAACTCTGAACCCAACTGCCTTTGCCTTCTCCAGAATCTCTCTTCGTATTGTCACTGCCCAAAACCAATGGTGAAAATCATAAGCCGCTCCTGCAGCAATTACCTTTCCTTCGACCAATTCTTCCCTTGGAACACCCTTTAGTACTTTAAGGCATGGAATGAGCCTCTCCTGAATATCTGGGAGGTTGTCCCAAGTTTCCACCATGTCAACCAAACTGGAAAGGAAAGAAGAAGTTTGTCCGTAGGCAAGCGTCAATCTCTCCATGAACAAGGCTACTTCTGTGCCCTTGCCTGCCATCCATTCCTGGGCCTCCTTGGCCGTGACCATCCCTTCTTCTACATCCTTGGCCATCTCCAGTGAGGAATTGAGAAGAGGAGGAGCTACTGCATCACCCTGATTGAGTGGTTGGGTCAAATGCCATATATACTCCTTCAGGTGCTCGACCTCCCTTTTGTACTCCTTTTTTGCCACTTCTTTTTCCAATCTCGCCTTTACAATTGAGACGGAATTGTCCAGTTCTTCCACTTCCTGGCCTTTTGTTGTTGGGCCAAGGTCTATAGTGGTTATGGCGTATTCCTCGGGAGTGATCTCGTCTTGTGCTTTATCCACTGTTGGTACTACGATATGTATGGAACGGCCGCCGGCTTCGTCCCTCTGAATGGTGGAAAAATTCTTGGCAGGTTTCTTAGTAGCAACTTGTTCTAACCTTGCCAAGAAATCCGCAGTATCATCTTCTTCTTGGACCTCAACTGGTGCTTGAATTTTCATCCTCTCCTTCAGCCAATCTGGGATTTTAGGCTGCTCGATACCATCTTCCTCCTGAACGTTCCCTTATTTTGGAATATCCAAGACTCCTCTAAGGGCGGAAATCATTCCCTCTTCGAAGTCATCATTTTGGACTTCCATTTAATTATCCGAACCCAGTACTTTTGTGCCCGTAGGAGATGGGGGCTCATTGTCATCCAACTGGATTGGTTCATTGTCCCTTTCCTAAACTGCAGAAGGTCTTATCATTTCAGCCAAGAATTCGTCTATTGTAGCTACCAGCTCATCAATATTCTGAGATGTCACGGAGCAAGATGGCTCCATCTTCTGTCTTTTCTGGACAGGCTCTATGCTTGCAACTACTTCTTTCCTCTTCTCACCAATCTCAACTAAATCATCATGATGGGATGCGTTGGCATTGGAGGAGTATGACTCTATCTCACTCAGTAAACCATACGTGAGCGTTATTCTTTTCTGCCTCAACTCCTGGACCTGATGGTCGACCCACCACTGAGAGTACTTGATCACTGGTCTCATCAATGTCGCCAAATCTGAATGCTCAGGCTCTGACCACTTCACGGAAGGAAGAGGTCGATTCTCCTCGAAGAACGGCTAGACATAATTTCCATCATCCTGCAACTGATTGGGCACTCGGCAAAGTTCAGTTGCCCTCATAAAGTCCATTGGCACTCTAGACCATAATCTTCTTCTGACTTCGTACGCATCAGCGGCGTTCGCCCAAAAGTCCTCCAATTCTACTATGTGTTTGTATCTTCTACCATCCGCAGTCCGAATATGATGATGCGGGTCAAAATTGGCCCTGGACTTATAGGTTGTAAACGGGTACCACTGGATTTCTAGCCTGGCGCTCTCGGCTGCTTGCGCTAACGGACAAGACTCTAACATATTCCCAATAAAGAATGGGAAAGTAACAGCCGCCTTCTTACTTGGCCTTTGGATGTTCTATACTCTTCCAACTGCCTCAGGACTTCAAGAAAAATCATCCAATTCGTTGGATAAATAGGCAGCTTGTAAGAATTTCTCGTGAATCCTTGAATCCTGACATATGTAAACTTTGGAAACTGGATAAACCAAGATCCATACCTACTGATCAAATTCTTTGCTTCGGGACTCAGCCTCCGATGCATTCCTCCTTGAAGTGTTCTTGTGATGTACGTTAGGAAAGCATCGTGCACCCGCCTGAAATGAGATTTCTCCCTTAGCTGAAGTTGCGAGTAGCAATCATAAGGCTTGAGTTCATTTTCTCCATTGCCAACTTTGTCTTTGCAAATCAGTCCTGAGTATTTATATGTCCTGGCCAACAAATAGACAATGTACAAGCTCATATGAAAAGACTTGGTCTTTTCCAAATTGGTCAGCTGCTCGTGAAGATTGTCGCTTATCATTCGAGACCAATTGAACATCTTCACGCCGAAAGTGATTCATCTATAAAATAATACATCCACTTTTCAAAATATGCACCTTGCAGATTGTTGGCTATCCTGTTCAGCATCAGAATGATATCCCCATAGTCCTCTTTAAAATCTGTCCGGCGTGGCTTCTTAGGCATCTTCTTTGTGGATGGTCTAGGCTTCTTCAGCCATGCCTTATTAACATTTGTGGCGCACAATTCAAACTAGCTGTCATACAATCTCTTGGCGTCCTCCTTGGTTTTGTAGATGGTACGGGAATGTGTTGGGATGCCGAATGTCTCCTATATTGCTACCTCGCCCAGGTGAGCCAGAACCCTTCCATCAGGTGCAACAATTTGTCTTTCCTGAGCATTGTAATGGATGGCACATTCTACCATTAATTCGGCACAGTATACTACAAGCGGGAACCCAACTGCTTGGAAAATTTCATTCCTCACCATCCGTTTGGCAATCGGTGTCGATAGTCCAGTATGTCCATATACTCTCTTCTTGAACTCCACGAAGTGTACATGTCCCAGATCAGTGTCTGTAACATTTTTCCATTTTGAATTTATTTTTTACTCTCGCTGTACCCCTTTACTAGCGAACTTCATTGGCACCTTCTTCGATGATTCTCCTGTCGTGGTCATTAACCTGCAGTAAAAATACTAACATTAATACGGAGATCTTAAAATATAATTTATTCCCGTGCCTTGTATTCGAATATTTTACTTTCAGCTTATTAAAATATTAATTTTTTGCAAAAAAGCAAGCTGAAAGTAAATGAATTTGATTGAAATTTAGCCAAAACTTAGCCAAGATGAAAAAGACAGAAGGAGAATTGATGAATTTATCCAATCATACTCCAAACCTCAGGAAAAATCTTCTGGCTGCAAATCAGATTCAAACTTCGTGAATTTAATCAAAAATCAAATGTCAAAGTGCGCCAGTCTTGCTGAGAAGTTCGACTTTCAGCAAATAAATCCTTCACTTCTTTGAAAAAATACTTCCTCAGCATAAAATTATTCCCTCCTTTGAGAAAATCGATCTTGCCTGCAAAAGAATTGATCGTGTCTCAACTTCCTTGCGATTTCGAGAGATTAACTTCTCTTCAGCTGTGTCTGTGAAAAATGAGTTGCTGAAACTCATTATAATGCTGAAGAATTCAATTTCTTTTAGCAATTGCATCTTTTTCTCTTGATTTCGATTTGTTTTCTCTTCTTAAATCAGGCAAGTTTCCATTCTTTTTCGAAAAGACTCCATGGCGAGCTTATCCAGGCAAATCTCTTTGATTTTCCAAAATTCGATTTTTTGCTAGATGTTTATCTTTGATTTTCGAAATTTTGAAAATAACATTAAATGTCCAATTAAATTCAATTTTCTTAAAATTTTAATTCATGGCGAATTTAATTTTGCTCATGGATTTCTTCTTTTCCGGCATAATTTATTTTCTTCCAATACATCTCTGGCGAATTTTTATTTTGTCCAAGGCATTTTATATTTCTAAGTATTGGAAATAAATTATTAAAATGCCAAAATATTTAATTTATTTCCAACCCATTCGTTTTTGGACCCATGGCTATTTTAATTTTTCTCTTTTTTTCTTTGGCTAAATGTTTATTTTCCAAATTTATTTCAATTTTCGTCTAGCCAAGTTGAAATTTTAGCCATCTCGTCAATAAATGTTACGCCAGATCCTCATTTTATTCTACCATGGCGGACTTCAAATTGTGTCGGGCACATTTTCTCATGCCGAAATCAATTTTTCTCTTGCTTGGACGATTTTCTCTGAGCAAAGTATGCGTTTGGATGTCTTCTTTAGGCAAAATTCCATAATACTTAGACAAATTTTCATCCCTTTGAGTCAAGGGCGGACTTTCTTGCCTCTTTGCCATGTACATTTTCCTCTGTGCACTTAGCCAACTTCATCAATTTTTGTCCTAGGCATCATACTTAGGCGAATTTTCAATCTTTTTTCCTTTCCTTGTGCTAGGCAGACTTTATCAAATTCTTTCCATGGCCTAGGCAGTCTTCAACAAGTTCTTTCCATCTTCCATCAAGGCATGGCGGACTTTCTATCCTTCTTGACATTTGCCTTTCACACTCATACTTAGCCAAAATTCGCAATTTTCCCTCTAAAGCATTAAAATACTTAGCCAAATTTTGCATTTTCCCTCTTCTTAGACCTCCATACTTAGACAAATTTCGGATTTTTCTTCCAAGGCATAAAATACTTAGCTAAAATTTTCAATTTTCCCCCTTCTTTGCCTAGGCGGACTTCACAAATGTCTTGCCAAGGCTTGGGTGGACTTTGGAGGTGTCTTGACATCCATCATCTAAGGCTGGGCAGACTTCATAGAGGCTTTGCTACTTTCCCCTCAAGGCTGGGCGGACTTCCTTAATGTCTTGCCATCCTTTGGCGAACTTCCAAAACTTCATGCCATGTCCCTCAAAATAAGGGCCGACTTCCTTGCTCTCATGCCACGTCCCTCAAAATAAGGGTCGACATCCTTAATGGCTTGACATTCTCCTCTTGATGGCGAACTTTTCATCTTCACCTTCCCTTCTTTCTAGGGCCGACTTTGTTAATGGTTGGACATTCTCCATGGCAAGGGCGAATTTCTCCAAACTAAGGCAAAATTTATCATAAATTTCATGCCTTTGGGTTGATTTTTTGGTGATTTTTGCATGCTTTTTGACGATTTTTCCATATTTTTGCTCGATTTTTCAATGTTTTTGGGTTAATTTTCTCATATTTTCCCTTGCTTTTCCATGCTTTTCCTGATTTTTGCTTGATTTTTGCTTTATTTTTCGATTTTTACTTTGATTTTTCAATGATTTTTTTCAATTTTTTGGTTGATTTTTGCTTCTAAAGATAGAAACGTTGACCCATTGACCAGGGTTGACTTTCTAAAAATAGAAAAAGCAAAATCCCTAAAAAATAGGGAACCCCGTTTGGTCCAAAAATGCCAAAAATGAAAAAGCAAAAAAGCAGATTCCCTAAAAAGTAATAAGTGATAGAATTGGCCCAAAGCACAGGCGATCCTCGTCTCCCGAACCTTCTGAACCCTTCCATGACGTTTATGCACTGATTCAGGCATGGATTATCAACTTGGCTCAGATGACTTTCAAAAGACTGACTTGAAACTCTTAAAATGATGACCTCATGAAACCGTTGCACGGAGGCAAACCCTAAAAACTAGCAAACTACTGGGGGTCCCCATTTGCAATGGGGCGATGTGAAAAGGTCACAATAGTTCCACCTTTGTGTCATAATGGGCCTAATATGTTGCTCATATAAACTCAAAGTAGGATCCTTAGCCAAAATTGTTTGCTTTATCTTCCCAAGCATACTATCAAATGTCTTATATATCTCTTCAAAACTAGGAGAGTTTGTATTAGCATATCTAATGACATCTACAATAGGTGAGATGAAAGAGCAAATATATCTGCAAAATGCAAACAAAAAGTTCAATAGAATTAATTGACGTGTTAGAAACTTTGAAAGTTGGAACATTGGACAATAAAATTAAAAATATTAAAATCAAAAATTTAATATGAAAATCAGCAATCTAATATTTTTTAATAAAATTAGCAATTTAATAATAAAATCAACAATGTCTTACCTCACATTGGACCACCAATCGTCATCAAGGATCTTTCTTATGATGGATTTTCCTTGAATAGAACTTGAATTAGGCCATCTAGTCCATTCTGCATTCACCATCATCAATTGTAGAGGCTCATGCATCTCAAGCATCCTCTCCAACAAGATGAAGTAAGTGGCATACCTATATTCATTAAAAGGCAAAAGCAATATAAGGCTCAATGTGTTTGGAAATTCAAATTTGGAATACAAATGTAACAATGTTTGAAGTTTCAAAATTTGAAAGTGAAACAAAATGAAGTGGCATGCCCTGTCTCAACAGGTTTGAGGAACTCCTTTGAAAATGTCCTAAAGCAAGCAAGTGAGGTGTGGTGGTTGCAAATGAACATTTGAATTTCTCTAGCTTCTGCCACCACTTGCTTCACCCAATCTAGCTTCCCTATGTCTTTCAATGCATGAACACAACATGGGGTCCAAAATATGTGCTTGTAAGCACCCTCCACCATCAAACAAGCTGATTTGCACACACGTGTTGAACCGGTGATCACCTGTACAACATTCGTAGGCCCAACCACCTCTATGGCATCTCTCAAAATGGCAAACTGGAAGTTTGCATCTTTACGCTTCCCCAAACAATCCACAACTCTGAGAAAATAAGAACCAGCAGCACATGTGACTATGATATTGATGAATGGTCGATGTCTAACACCAGTCCACCCATCCATCACAATAGAGCAACCTATCCTCATCCAAGTTTGCCTCATATCCTCCATTAACAAATTAACCTTGGAATACTCTTTGACTATGAGGGTAGTGCATAGCTTATGATCTCCAAGAGGTATGAATGAGGGACCAATAGTGCCTACATCTTTGATCATTTGTTTGAAATAAGAGGAACGAACCACATGAAATGTGATGGCATGAACAAAAAGGAATTTGGCAATGTAAGACTCTGTAGCTTCTCGTGCTTGCACATTAAACATAGCTTCAACTGAAATTCCCTTATCACTACCACTTATCTTCATCTTTCCTCTTGTGACAACTTCACTACTACCAACTATAGATAGTGTAGGCATAGATGATTGTGCACTTGCAAAAGAAGGTGTCGACATTGTCACACCTTGAGCTCCCATGTCCACCTCCATTTGCAATCTATGGCACTCTATCTTTTCAACGTTCTTTTAAATTTGGACACATTTTAACTCCATGGCCCGCAACACCCAAAAAATGAGACTATACCCTTTGTGTAGCTACATCTAAAATCTTTCTTGAAAACATGACAATTCCACACCCTACTCCCCCCTAATTTTTTTTGCTTTTGATCCACAAGTGCAACATATTGGAGAAAAGGCTTTTTCTTGTTCAAAGGGCCCTTTGCATATGTTTCCATGATTTTTGAAGGGCACTTAAATGGGTTTGTTTGGTTGCTGTCCACTACCACACTCACCACTTCCTCTTGTATTTCTAGCAACTAATTCCACTTCATTTTCACTTCCACTCTCATTGTTGCTCATGTTTTTTTTACTTTGAATGCAAGTTTAAACTGAAAAAATGCAAAAAATAAAAAGAAATCAGACATTTCATGCTTCAAACTTTAAAAAAAAATAAGTTGCCGGTTCTGGTACGGGATACGGGTATGCCAGTACGGCAATTTTTTTTTCCTAAAATACGGTACATTTGGGTACGGCTGTATATATATATATGCAAAAAAATAAAAATATACAAAATTGTAAATACATTTGATAGTATGATATAGTATACTTCATCAATCATCAGTCATCAATTCATCATTAAATCATTGATCAATGGTAGTGATAAAGATAAATGCCAATTGAGAGTTCAAAATTTCAATATTATGTCATATATCATATATGTCTAAAGCATAGTTACCGGGTTCTCTGTTTTTGCCCTGCGTGCCCGCTCCGGGAGCGTTTGGGCACGGGTTCTTGCTGGGGAGCGGCTGGGAGCGCCCAGGGAGCGCCCAGCCACCTGTGGGTTCTCTGTGGGTCCGCTCCCACAGACTTTGGGCACTGAAAACCAAAAAAAAATCAGTTTTTGAAGCACTTAAAGTGCCAAAAAAACCCTAAAACGCCTTTATAATATGACTATCACTCCTTTGTCATTTCATTGCTCTCACAAACACATTTTCAAATGATGTTGAGACTCTTTCACATGATGCAGAGACTCTTTCATATGATGCAGCTACTACAAGTGGCACTGGCAATGCATTTGCTTGTGGTTCAAATAATGTTGAACCAAATGATGATGATCTAGAACCTTTTGATGATTGATGAATAGTTGTAATGATCTTCATTTGAATCATGACTAGAGAGACATATATTATTATATGATATTTATTATTAATATATGAGTATGACATATGTATTGGAATTTTGAACTATCAATTGGCATTTATGATTTATCTTTATAAGTTTATAGGCTTGTAGTTTATCACTAGAATTGATCAATGATTTTAGATTTAATGATGATTGATGAAGTATCATAGACTCTTCATACTATCAAATGTATTTACAATTTTGTATATTTTTAATTTTATATATATATATATATAGCCGTACCCAAACGTACCGTATTTCAAGAAAAAAAATGGCCGTACCGGCACGTATCCTGTACTGCGTCCGTCCCGCACCGAACCGCAACTATGGTCTAAAGTCACGATTCAAATGAAGATCATTACAATTACAAACATACAATGATAATAGGGATCTGACGATAAACCATCTAGTTATTACAATATTGGATTAATGTCAATGTTTATATTGAAATAAATATTTTATAAATCCACTAAATTGACAAGCAACATTTAAGAAGCTGATAATGAAATAATACCTTTGAAATTAATTTGAAACCCAAGCTCAAACAGATCACAAACTACTGCAACAAAAAAGGATGATTCAAATTAACATTTTCTGCCTGGCAGCACCCTGGGAGTGCCCTAGGAGTGCCTGGGAGCGCCCAAGAAGGACCCATAGAGAACCCAGGGCTGCCTGGGCGCTCCCTAGGCCGCTCCCGTACCCAAACGCTCCAAGAGCGGGCACGAGGTCCTTTTTTGAAGAACCCGGTAACATAGAAAAAACTGAAAGGAAAAGACTTACCTCTTTGAAGGATTTGCAGCCCCACTTGCCCTAGATTCAATCTCTTTTCCTTCTATACCTTGCTATTCCTCCTCTTGCAATGGCTAGCTTGAAACCCTGCAGCTGCTCCTATTTTTTCTTCTCATACAAATGTTCAAATGACTTAAAATGGTGAGTCTATTCCTCATAAAGGCGAGCTGGGAGGTGGGGGCCCACATGACAATAAAAAAATGCTTTTTTTTAACTTGCAAGTGTTTTTTTTTTTTTAAATCAATGGCCTGAGGTAGGAGACAGCCAGTCGTCCCCTGTCTCAGGCCCAAACATCCCCAGATTTCCAGGACGTTTCCGAGATTTTTGGCAAATTTGGGGACATCTAGGGGACGTCCCCTAGCCCTCTGCCTATCCCCAGGACAGGGATGGATGTTTTTGGACCGGGGACGCATCCCCGAGTAACGCTGGTTTAATCTGCAATATTATTGTCTTCAATAAATTTTGAGAGAATTGGAATTATCTCATAATATCCACCTTCATTATATCCCACAAGTGAAAATCTATTAGATGAAAGAAAGGTGATCATACTGTATAGTATTATAAAACTCCCCAATGAGCATTTAATGTTTGCTGCCATAGTTGCCCATAGGAATACTTGTGTGATCATACAGTATAGCACTATAAATCTCCTCAATGAGTGGTTATTATTGGCTGCCATAGTTGCCCATAGGGAGACTTATTGGTGATCATACAGTATAGCATCATAAAACTCCCAAATGAGTGGTTAATGTTAGCTGCCATAGTTACTAATAGAGAGACTTATTGTAGGGTAAACAAACCACAAAACTGTACCCAATCTACTCACAAAAAAGTGTTATTTCATATGGATGTCACCATTGACATGTGCAAAAAAAAACTTGGATATAAAGCAGGCGTATGTTTAGAAGACCCATATAGACTGTTGACCATGTCACTGCCAGGACACCTGAACAAGAAGCCTACCATGTTAAAGATATGTAGAAGCATTTCTCTATAACGATAAATTAACTCCAAATCTACGCAAGAAAACAAGTACATAAGTTTTTGATATCAAATATCATACACTACTATGTAAATCATTATATAATCAAGAAAAAAAGAAGATAATTTTAGTTTTGTCTCCACTGAATAGCAACCAAAAGAGAGATCCATCATTTGATTCTTGTTTGTAAAATCTGAAACTGCTTCTAATCTGAAAAAATTATAGGAGTTAAATGTATAAATCTAGTAAATGACAAAAACACACACACAATTTTGTTACAGACAAACTCTTGGTAACTGCATAAACATATGGCAAAGAGCAACAGGAAGAAGAAAGGACATGCACTTATATGATTAACATGCAATTCAACCTACTCAAGAACTAAGGGCATACAGTCATAGATGCATATGTAATGTTGTTGAACCCCTCGGAATGAGTACTGGAATGCGATCACTGCCAAACCTATTGCGACAATCCATGATAGGCAACATTTTACATTCATTGTCACCATCCTGTCTGAGTCAAGTTATACTTGAATCTGAAAAAGAATGAGTGAACTTGCAACTGAATTTGCAAAAATGCAAGTCAGACAATATTTGGACAAAGCATGGCAGAATCATAAAGTCTATAGGCCAGAATTGGAAAAAAGAAATGAAACAATATTTTTTTATGAGATCTAATGTTAAGCATTGCAATTTTATTCATTCTAAGCCTTGTTTTTGGTCTTTTAAAGGAGCAAACCAGATTTTCTGCCAAGAATTTCCAAGCTAACTGTGCACAAGAGACAGTAGCAGTTTGATAAGGTTATTTAGGTGATTAGAGGATATTTTGTGAAAGAATTTGAACGTAGGAATTAGCAATTTATTACAGTTTTGCGTTGTTTGGGTTTTTGTCACAAATATGAGATTCAAAAAACAAATCAGCTCTGTGCTGTGCTCTTTTGGGAGAAATTATGGATAAGTTTCAGATTTAGCATTTGTGGACCAATTATTCATGGGAATCAACACATTTTTACACCTAATTAATTTTTTCTTAATTTTGTATATTCTCTGTTCTATTTAAACCCAGATTCAACCCTAAGTCAAAAGCGAAGTCTGAGTATGAGTCCAAATTGACTCTGTCAAATGGTAACCAAGTCCGAATCCCGTACATTTGCCAGCACATTTCACATATACACCCTAACCATGATATAACTATTGTTGATGATTAAGAAGTCTCTTGATTATTCATGCAGTAAACCATATTGACTGCTCTTCAATGGAGTTCTTACTTGGTCTCCTTAATGATCCCACAAATTTGCTTGGACTGCACTTAAGTGGCATTACCAATCATATTATATGAATTAACCATACAAACATTCATATTTAAATTCTTCATGGCTGCATTTAATGCATCACAATCCAGACAGCTTGGAAATTAGAATGCATCCTTAGAGTGATTTTTCCAATCTCCTAATTAGCATTTGTTCTCATCAATTTTGGATTGAGTCAAATCACCACGTTTGCAAGAAAAAGCATCCTTGCAGACTTTGCCTCCGAGAACCTGATTCTGTGTTCAGATGCCCTATGGGCCCCTATCTACTATCAGATTTATGGGGAAATACCACTGGCTGTTTAGAGACACTCGCAGATCATTGAAGACTTTCATTCAATATGAGGATAAGATATGCTTGGCTTTGTTTATCCATGCGATGTCCCTACTTAGATAAAACACTCAGCTCAGAAGCATATTGCACTCCAAGCTCCAAAGTTGTCACCTACTACCTTCATGGCATTGGTGGTCCAAGCCGCAATTGACTTGATAATGAAATGGCAGGTATCTGTCAAACAGTTTATATCTCAGCAGCCTTCAGGTATGAGATCGGTTGGTTATCATTTTCTAAATGCACTGAAATGTCTGAAGAGTGGCTACTTAGCATTAACTCATTTATATATGCTTCTATTTCTTTGAAGTTCTCAACTATATTCTCCACTTTAATGGGGATGTACTAGGCACTCCTATTGCATAATTTTTAACTGCTACTTCTTTTGTCAGTTCCATTGACCATTCTTGGTCATTTATGATAATTAAATTGAATTAGGCTTGTTAGATTATTGATTCAAAACAGCATATTCATTAAGCAAATAATTTATGTGCATAACCAGGTATACAAGTTGAATGATATTTGATATAAAATCATTTTTTATGGATATGATTTCATGCATATGCTTCCCTTCAGAAATCTTGAAATACTTATTCCCCAACTTCACCTACTCTGCATTCAGTGGGTCATGCTCAAAAGATAAGGTGGGAGCAACTGCCATGACAATATCCCAAGATTTAAGCCCAATAGGCTTGCTCTTCCGTCAATTTAATAGCTGTGTAATTATGTGGGCCAAGAGAAGAGAAGGTCAGAAGCCCCTTATAGATTTTGTGGAAAAGATAAGCCTCAGACATGGCTCCTTAGTCATTAAAATACTTGTGTTTAACGTGCATATTGTTTCCCTACTTGCCTCTACAAAAGCCATAAAATATACAAGTTGAACATTTTATTTTTGCTTCTGCATGTTCTTCTTGAGATAACATATACAGCCTCGGCTAAAATCATTTTTCCTGAGAGGACCCTTCATTGAATCATTTTGTTAAAAAATTCCACTGAAAAGCCTTATCAGCCATGAGTGTATAAACACTACCTCAGATGATGCTTCTAAAACCAAGTCCCAAATTAACCCATCCCCTGCCCTGCTTCCCCATGGCTCTTCCTTAGAAAAGAACCCATTAGACACATCTAGGGAGAACTTGGGAGCGGCAAAATCAAAAGTGCACGTAGCCCCTACTAGAGCAGCTCACAGTCCAGGAGCAGGTCTTGGGTTTGACTCCTAGCCTGTTTGAAATTTTCGACATGGTACCTGAAGCAGTATTACTGTTTAGCTAGGACCTCAAATTAGTGAGGCTTGAAATGAAAATGAAACGGAGGACCACAAATTCCTATGGCTGTCTCAACCATAGAGAAGGTCCACACTTTAGGACATGTTGCTTTCTTATGAAGGATTATACAAATTTTGATAAAAAAAAATTCCTAGACTCTGCAGTCCTGCCTTTTGAAGAATTATAACATGTAGTTTGATAATCCACAACTTCAAGAAATAACCTATAAATTTCATAAAAGAAAAAGCCCCTTAGATCAATGGTAAATCCGTTCACAGAATGAGACTATATCTTAAATTTTTCAGGACAGTAATCCCCCATTTATAATTACAGACAGTAAATTAATTTCAAAATGACAAAGAGATCCCAGTGGTAATTTATTTTGAGCAAAAAATATTCCCAACGTCGCCATGGTTTCTCACTTCTTGAAACTAATTGCCGCCACTATGTTTATATACTTAATCTTGCTTCGAAAAATCATTGTGTTTTTTTTTATTCTTATTATTATACTTGGGATTAGGCATTACTTACTATTGATAAGTAGGAGGTATTTTTCCACAGCGTGTCAAATTATGATATTGCTATCAGGATTCAACCGTGTAGTTTCGAGTCAAACTCATTGACCCATGTTTCATGAGTAGTGGTTCAACAAGAACCCTTCTCTCATGATATCGAATGGTCCACTTAGCACTCATTGCATCTAGGTGATGCTCACAGAGGTGAAGCATTGGTCCGTCCGGGAGGTCACCCATCCCAGTACTATTAATTTTAACAATAGTATTTAAAAAAATAAATTAGAAGGTAGAATTTATTTTTAAAAATATATTTTATTTTTTAATTTTAAAATTATAAATATTTTTAAAATAAATTATTAACAATTTAATTGGTTGATTTTTTTTATTTCTTAAGGGTGATTAATATAATGGTATTTTACAAAAATAAGAGTTGAATATTTTCATTGTCTATTTTCCCAATATCAAAAATTTATGGGAAAAATATTGGGTAAAAACATTGACGAGATTGTGATTTAGGGGAGTGGATGTCCCTGCAATATGGACTCCAAACATTGGAAATAGTTGGTGAACAATAAGGGACATTGAGGATAAATGGAGTAGGTCCTTTGTTACACCAAAAAATTACAACTATTAGACCTTTTGAGCTTAGTTGTGTTGTTCTTGCTTAGATTTGAATGAATTTGAGAGTAATTTTCCATATATTTTTCAATGTAACATCCCATGTTGATCAAAACAATCAATTTTCATAGTATGCACAACTTGGTGGATGGAATGGTAAAACCAAATATAATTTAATGGGAAGCATAATCCCGTATAATCCACGGTAGAAGTAGTTGGATACATTATTTGCTAATTTATGAAGTAAAAATATAATATTGCTCCTTATAGATTGTCACTGTCATTGTTGTGGGTGGAACATATCTTGATATGTTGGAAGCAGTAAATGGTCACATGACCATGTGGACAAATACAAATCACATAAATTTGGGCTATTGTGAAGGTGATTTGTGTCTCTTCCTTTTATCTTTTCTAATATGGGGTAAATATTTTGAAACTTTTTATTTATAAGGAGAGAAAACTATTTTGAAGAGTTAAAAGTTTGCCCTTAGATTAAACACATATTTCACATATTCAATACTTTCCTTAGCACAGTATGCATGGGAAGAAAAAGTATTTTTCTTTGATCTATAGGTTTTTGGACCAAAAGCTAGTATGACTAGAATATGTAAGTAGGTTATTAATTGTTGACTAAATTGTTGAAATGTCTTAATAATCTCTATTTATGTGTTCTAGACTTACTCATGGGGGGCATTTTTAGAGATTCAAATTTACAAGTGGGTTTGTGTGCTCTAAGTTGGCAAGTAATCAATACTATGTGAATTTGAGATGTCTTCCATGCAAATCCATGGATGTAGGATTCTTCTTTTATCTAGATTGGTTAAGTTGTGGACAATTTCACATAGGATTTATAGGTTGACTTATTGTTCTAACTTTGTCATTTTTAATAAAAATTAATAATGCAGACAAATTTTCCCCACTATACTTCTTTGAGATGAAACTTATGATTTAATTTATATTTTTGAACTTTTAATCAATTTTATTGAGGTATAATTTTCCTAAATCGCATTTCAAATGTAGCTTATGTTTATACTATATTTGATTCAATTTCATGGATACAAAATAGCTTAAATTGATATCATTGAAGATTCAACAATGAAATATATATTTTTACAACAACAATATATAAGATTGAAAATTCTAAACACTTAAACAATAGAGGACACAAGATATCAAATATTTATGGATATATAGACCTCATTAGTGATGGTAGCAAACTAGATTGCATGAACATACCTAAGTATAACCTTCATTTTCCAAAACAATTATACCCATTAATGTTGTAGATGAGGGGGACTGATTGTTCTAGGTCATGGGAGAGTCGAGAACAATAGGCCACCTTGATCTACCTCAAGCTAGATAAATGGATTGAAAAGGTTTAATCTTAAAGGGCTAAAAAGGAGGAGCAATCTGGTTGCCACTATCCTTCTGCAAACTTGAGTGTTTTAAGGGATCAAGAGAGCTAGTTTTTTAGGTTTAAACTGTGACTCAGGCAACTTATTGCCTAGGAACTACAACACGGAACACAAACTCCAGTGCACTGTGATGGGATCTTAGGGATGAATTGGCATCTGTACGAACAAAAAGTGTAAAGTATAGTGTGGAAAGCCAAAAAACCTACTAACTTCCTAATTAATAGAGTTTTATGCTATAACAAAGAGAAAATATAGAAACACTAAAATAACAAGAAGAATACTTTAGCAATAATAAGTTAGAATTTGACAAGACAAAGGTGGTAGAAATGGACCTTCAAACCTGCAAGTTGGGGTCTTCAAAATCTTCACTTGATGAACAACCTGTACACACAAGAACGAGAAAATGTAGGGGTTGTTTTTAGAGGACTGCCTCAATCAGTCCTTCGCTTTGGTTTTTCCACCTCCACGGACAACTAGATAGCAACAATTGTAGAAATATGATAAAGAAGCTATAGAAATGGAAATACCACACAATGCTAAAACAACAATATGTTACTACGCAAGTAGATGATGCAAAAGTAGAGTAATAGTGAATGGATATCACCTTCTCAACCAAGTGCACTCAAGGAAAATGAAAGAAGATGTGAGCTCACAAGCTCTCCAAGAAAAAAGTTGCCACAACAATGAAGAGGAGGAGCCAACAAAGTAGCAACTTGCAACTTCAATGGAGAGATGGTGTGGCTTGAAAGTGTGGGAGTTGATCAAGTTAAGAAGCCAAAGTGTGTAGAAGATTGAATAAGCTATATAGAATGAAGAATAAGGTAATTTGAAGGGAAGAATGGAGGAAAAAGGGTCATTTGAAGTCCGTTGGAGGGGCAAGAAGCATTACACTTCACATCTAATGGAGGACTATAATGCCTCTACAGGATTTAGAGGCAAGAATCTTGTTAGGATGGAAGCATGCCACACAAAAATTCATGCGTTGCGCTAGCTTCCTCGACAGAAATTCCCCTACTAACACACAAAACAATTGCCAAGTGGATGGAAGGTGGAAGTGGATGTGGAAAATTCATCATCGGGATCGCATTTTCTAAGGTTAAGGGTGTATAAACAGGGAATTTGCAATGGTTAAAAATTCATGCCATTACATTTTTCCCCCACTTTAGTGAGCATAAGTGTCAATGAATGCATGGTAAGAGTAGAGTGAAAGAAGTTAAAGAACATATACCAAAACTGTCAAGGAAGCAAATTGTAATCCGACGAACTCGGATGCAAGAGAGAGATGGATGGCTCCCTAGGTACTCATTCCTATGGAGATTTGAACAAAAGTGTCGCAGGTGCTTGATTCTATAGAAGGTGAACAAAAGGCTCTATAGGTGCTCAGTTCTACAAAATTGGCCCCACAAGTGCTCGGTCCTACAGGGGATGATCAAAGGTTCTACAAGTGCTCAATCCTACAAAATGGAAACTCTTCGCAAGTGCTCAATCCTGCAAAGGAGGTGCCACAGGTGCTCGGTCTTAAGGGAGGCCAAATGTGAAAGGATTCGCAGAGTCTGATTGACCCTTACAGGTGTTCAATCCTGCAAGGCAAGTTTGATTGTCAAAGCATCTTCATAGGTACTCAGTCCTGTAAAGCAACATGTTAATCTACAAACAAAACATGTTGGGAAAGAAAAAATTCACGCAGACAGATAGATAGTCACATCTCATAACAAGCAATTGAAGGAGAAGCTTTCAAAGGGATCCCACAGGAACCCTTCAAAAGAAAAGGGGTCCGCTCAAGGGATGGTCTGTTTGAAAAGCGATGATATTTTCACAAACAATCCTGTCATCAAGGAATACTTTTGAAAGATTCTCTTTCGTCAAGGAATCCAAAAAAAAAAGAATGGGTGGCCTCCTTGAAGGCAACATTACAATTATTTTTGTTACAAATTCAATTTCAAAAGAAAGTCTTACTAAGAGGATCCTTTTTTAAGGATGCATTTTTGAAAAATATAGAGATTTTCAACAAGGGATTCATTGGCTGCTGAGTACACCTTATTGAAAATTAGAGAAGTAGGAGCCCCCCCTTAGGATGGTGTGTGTGAACTGAAAGAGCACATGGCATCCTAGGGAAAGGAAGAACATGCAAAGATATCATGGCCCACAATACATGGCGATATGTAGACATGGAAATGTTGTCACACACATGAGGGACAACACATAGGCACCACAACATCAAGAAGCAAGCAAAGAAGAGAGAAAGATGAAAGAAAGATAAACAAAGACAAATAAATCAAGAGACGGGATTTGATAATTCAGGGTCAAAACTACTCATAAATATAGATAGATAAATATAATATAATAAACATATGAACTATCATCAATCCCCAAATGTATCAGAACATGAAGAAGAGCACATGAATTTTTTTTTAAAATGGGTCAACATGGAAGGGAAGCTTAAATGTCCCTAACACTTTGCATAGTCCCCAATTGTCAAAAATTAAGATACAACATATAAAAGGATGATGCAACAAATAGAGGAATTTTATGACACGATTTCACTCATGTATCCAAGTACCTACAAGGGTGACAAGGGTCCTCCATGAACACATAAAACAAGCATGGGGGAAACACAACACACACACAAATGTAATCTCTAGATAAAGAAGAGGTTCTCTCCTAGTACTCATTAACCAAGAGGTCATCATTCTCCCAATCTAGATCATTATAGGGAAAGGGTGAATGAGACTACAAGGGTGGGATAGCAAGGGGAGCACCCTTCAACTCTCTTGTGACAAGAGCTAAGGAAGAGGGCCCCTCAAGGTCTTCTTCACTCAACTCTTATGAGATAAATTTCATTGACTTTGCAAAAATCGTTGATAGAGTTGGAACATCATCAACCGAGTTAAGCATGCACTTGATAGGAGTGCCATGTGTTTACTGAACAGGAGATGGAGGCACCCAAGATCCACCATTAATCTCATCAAGAGAGACGGTGACAAACTCAAGAGATGTCGAGCTACCTCCATCACAAGGACAATGCAAGCCAGAGCGAAACCCTCTCCCAAAGAAGGCAATCCCTTCTTTTGACCTCCATTGGAAGTGAGGTCATCCTCCAACTTACGCTTCATCAAAGAATGCAAGATCCCCATAGATGAAGTGGAAGGCGAGAAGGAAGAGGACAAGGCCACAATGGACACCATCGTGGTGTTCAACATGTCCATGGGTCGGGAAAACAAAGGGATGTCTAGGACATCAGAAGATGAGGCTCCGTCGAGGGAGCAATGAACACTTGCACCCTTTTGGGGTGAGGGTCATTAGCATTCGCAGGGGGTGCTAGAAGCAAGATCGAGGTGACAAGAATCGATGCAAAAGAAGCAAAAGAGGGAGGAACATAAGGAGAAACTAAAATAGGAGCTACTAGTTCTTCTTCTACCTTCTGCGAGGCAACTTACTTAGTAGCCAAAGCCTTCCTTTAGCACTTACGCTCACACGCAAGTCAGTTTTTTTGGCCTCAGGAACTAGAACTTGTTGCTTGAGAAGGAACAAGAGGCTCTTATTCCGCCATAGGAATGTCTTCAACAACCGTTATTGGTGGAAGGGCAACCTCCTATATGGGAGAAAGAGCAAGAGTGCAAGAGCGGAGACTAAAACAGGGGGAGAAACAGACTCAGGCACCTCAATGGAAAGCCTCTTCCCATTCACTGCCTGAGGGGAAAGAGTAGTAGGAGGCCACAAAGGTCGATATGCAAAGGTGGCTCCATGAGGGCCCTTCCCCTTACCATAAACAATGAGCCTCGACATCATGGGTAAGATGGAAGCTCGAATACATGAAGCTTGGCCTTTTTCGAAGCGAGCACCATCGGACTCCCCATGAAAGGCATGAGAGTAGAAGCTAAAGGCACCACAAAAGGGCAAGAGGTAGAAGTAGATGAAACAACAAAAGAAGAGGAAGGCTCTTGGGCATGAGCAGACTTCTCCTCCCCCTTTTAAGAGGAGGAGGAGGTAACCTACTACTGCATGATCATAGCGTAAGGGGAAACAAGGTAGGTCACCTTTAGTGTTATGCCGCCATTCTTGTATTTAACATAAGTGTGATATAATAAGTTTGTTCTTGGAGGAAGCAGATTGACAAGGGTAGGTTAGAAGTGATCTAACGAGTAGCCCCCATGCGACACTAGAGGTTTATATCTAGTGTTGTGCATAACGTGCATAGATCTCTCATCAGAGAACTTAAAACATTTATGAACGATCGAAGCGACTGTGTTCATGGAAGCTAGCCATAGGATGCCTGGCTTCACTCTGAACAAGTCAGACTACGGGATGATGTCGAAAAGGGAATTTACAATCTTAGGTCCTCCCAAGACTAAGAGGGTGATAGAGCCAATTGGAGGGACTAAGAGTTCGTCGTGTGTACATATTGTTCTCTTTGATTCATCATTCCCATCCTTATGTAAGAAATTTATTAACATAATCTCCTCTATTATGACATTAACACGACACATAGGATCAATGAGAATGCTAGTCACGATGTTCCCATTGATACAAGTGGGAATGTATAGAGGAGAGGGTTCTCTATTCACATTCATAAGCAAGTCCTATGATGTAAAGGTTATAGAAGGTGACCCATTCGTAGGTTGTGTAGAAGGGATGGAGAGATGCATAAAAGAGGTCATGTTTATGTACTTTGAAAAGGACTTCCTCAGGATACCCCAAAGGTTTGACAATCAAATAGTGAACTATCTAGATTTCGCTTTACAATGTCTAGGGATCCTTCTGACTACGTTGCTAGGAGTAGTAGGTTGGGTTGCAAGGCTATGCACCCTACAACACACACACCTACAACACGAGAGAATATTCCTTCAACACTATGAAACGAAACCAAAACAATTCATGTCGAGTTCACCAAAAAGTAGAGGGGGACTAACTACTTAGAGACTCCAGGTCACAGGAGAGTCTAGAACAATAGGCTACCTTGATCTACCTCAACTAGATAAATGGATTGGAAAGGTTTAATGTTAAAGGGCTAAAAAGGAGGAGCAATTTGGTTTCTACTATCCTTCTACAAACCCAAGGGTTTTAAGGGATTATGAGAGCTGGTTTTTTAGGTTCGAACTGTGACTCAGGCAACTTACTACCCGGGGACTATAGCATGGAACACGAACTTTAGCGTGGCATGTCGGGGTCTCAGGGATGTGCTAGTGTCTGTATGAACATCAAGTGTAAAGTACAATGTGGAAAGCCAAAAAACCTACTAACTACCTAATTAACAGAGTTTTATGCTATGACAAAGATAGAAAATGCAGAATCACTAAAATAACAAGAAGAATACTTTAACAATACTAAGCTAGAATTTGATAAGAGAAAGGTGGTAGAAATGGACCTTCAACCCCATGAGTTGTGGTCTTCAAAATCTTCACTTAACGAATAACTTGCACACACAAGAACAAGAAAATGTTGGGGCTATGTTTAGAGGATTGCCTCAGTCAGTCCCTCACTTTGGTGTTTCCACTTCCACGGATAGCTAGATAGCAATGATTGTAAAAATATGATAAAGAAGCTATAGAAATGGAAATACTACATAATGCTAAAACAACAATATGCTACTACGTGAGTAGATGATGCAAAAGTAGAGTGATAGTGAATGAATATCACCATCTCAACGAAGTGTACTCAAAGTAAATTTAGGAAGATGTGAGATTGCAAGCTCTCTAAGACCAACACTGCCACAACAACAAAGAGGAGGAGCCAACAAAGCAAGAACTTGTAGCTTCAATGGAGAGATGGTGCAGCTTGAAAGTGTGGGAATTGATCAAGTTGAGAAGCCACAATGTATAGAAGATTGAAGAAGCTAGATAAAATAAAGAATAAGGTAATTTGAAGGGAAGAATGGAGGAAAAAGGGTCAGTTGAAGTTGGTCAAAGGGGTAGGAAATGATACACTTCGCATCCAATGGAGGAGTGTAACACCTCTACAGGATCCAAAGGCAAGAATCTTGCCAGGATAGAAGCACACTGCACACATATCCCTGCGTCGTGTTAGCGTCCCTGATGAAAATTCCTCCAACAACACATAAAACAACTACCAAGTGGATGGAAGGTGGAAGCGGATGTGGAAAATACATCATCAAGATCGTGCTTTCTAAGGTAAAGGGTGTATAAACAGGGAATTTGCAAGGGGTGCAAATTCATGCCATTACACAATCAAATGATTCAATTGTTGTTAACATCAATAGTAGTGAATACCATAATGAGAGATTTGATGTTGACTTGGTTATGCATATTGCATATGAAGTTCCTTACTTTATAGCAAGTCTCTATACTTGTGTGCAAGAGGGGTATGAAGAACTAAATAGTTGTGTGTCTATTTGTTGAATACAATATTGTATTTGATTTCAAAGTAGTATGAATGTCATCCAAGTCTAAATATGTGAAAATGGTATATCAGTTATGTTTGTTGTAGATGTTGTAGAATGTTAATGTTATTATTATTGAAGAAGGGCAACGTGGGAAGTGTGGATACATATGGAATTGGTAGTTCTTGTATGTCTACTATTTTTGTGAAAGTCTAGAAGTGTTTGTGGTAGTGTTATGTGGTTTGTTGCTCAAAAGCGAAATATGTTATGTGCTAAATTGTCATTATTTTTTGTACTACATTCTACCGTTGCTCACAATTCTAGCTTGCAATTTGGAAGTTAAGTAAGATTGCTCGTGAAGTATCATATTCCATAGCTTCAATGAATTTGAGTTAGATTTGTAAGGTAGAAGTGACAGAGTGAAGTTTGTGTTTGTTGGTTGATTATGAATAATGTTTGAGTGTTTGCACTAGTGAAGGGAAACATGTGCTAGCTAAAGGAAGCATGAAGGTAAAATATGATTGAAATTAAGATCATGGTAGGAAGTGTGTGACAACATCCCACACTAAGGGTGACACATTTTATTTGAGACCGAATTGACTACACATTTCATATTATTTTTAATTAAGGTTTATCCTTGGTCGACATGGCTAATTGCAAATGGTGTTAAAGGGTTATAGGTTGACATGAAATGTCATAAAAATGATGGAATGGATATATATTGTGGATATTTTTTATGATAATATCATGTGTGTATAAGGAGTGGTGGAGAAATTAATGAATTTAAGAAGAGAAGTCAAATATATTGAGTGAAATAGAGATATTATTATATGATGTTGTTCGCCTGTTGGTGCAAAGTAGATTGGGTGAAAACATATCTATATTTTTTTTTGTAACATAAGGTTGAATCCTCTTAATTAGAGTTGATGATCAGTGACTATTTTGTATCCCATTCATAGGAAATTGGTGTCTCATATAGGTTGGTGCCTACAAATCAAGTTCAAGGAGATTGATGTCTCCTTCTAAGGTTGTAATTCCCATGGGTTGGTGATTGCAAAATTTATTATAAATCCTATATTTTGTGTAGATGGATTTGGGTAGTAGTTCCACGAAACTCTTTTGTTGGGAAAATGTGTCTCAACCTTGAAATTACATAAGGCATTATTGATACATTAGTGATGGGGGGCAGGGGTTTACCCCCCCTGAGGGATCTGGGGAGATTATCCCTTGTGAGGGGTCTGAGGGTTGCACGCCCCAATGGGGGCTCGTGGATAGTTCCCCTGAAAGGAAAAAAATATTTATATTTTATTATTGTAAATTTGGACCATTCATCAATAGGTCTTAGATCTGACAATCAATATTTTATTAGCTTGACTTGCCCTAAAAGGCAACCCGATTTTATGAGGTCGTTGTATTACGAATATGTATTGTGATGTATTTTGAGAGTCTAATAGTGGTCATGTTGCTTTGCAAATATATTATAATCTTTGTGATTTATGAATAATATATTGGGTGGCTTTTGGAGTGTGAGGTTTTTCTCCTGAAAGAGTTTTTCCCACGTAAATCACTATGTTGTGGTCTGCATTATATTGATGTTTATTTCTATTTAATTTTTTGTAAGTTTAAATATCTGTAAAGTTTTGCATTATCCTCCTCTCAAGATTAGTGTAGGAAGTTGTTCCACTACCTTAGCTTCCTTACATCTCCTCACTATGGTTTTCCCTTCAAGGCTTCCATGTAAATTTAGTGTTCTCTTATGTGAATGTGCTTGTTACTTGCATTTCCATTGATTATGTTTTTATAATATTATGAATTTGACGGTTTAAAGTAAAAAGGTATTAAATATTGAGTCACCCCCCTCTCAATATTTGTGTCTAACACTATTTTTAATAATAAATATTATGCAAGTTATGGGTGGCTCATGATAGTGTTACGAGTAGTTTTAAATTAACTAAGTATTTCCTAAAGGAGTTTAATAAAGTTAATGTCAAACTGAGGAGTCTACATGAGAAGGTTGTTGAATGCACAAGACAACTGAGAGGGGGGTGAATTAGTTGTTCATTAAAATATTAAACCCTCATTAATATTCAAATCCACATTAACCTTATTAGCCTTTAATCTATTAGATTGATTTAGCACGTAAGAAAATAATAAAAATGGAAACACAACAACACCATACATAACAAAACACCAAATTTACATGGAAAACCCTAGAAGGGAAAAACCACCATAAGGATTAGCTCACAATATAAAGTAATTGCAACACTAAATACAATAGGCTCACTACTGGAGGGCTCATTGCCCAAAAGAAAGAATGGCTCACTACTAGATTATAGAAATGAAGAAAGAAGATTGTTACAATGATAAATCCATCTCAGAGCACTAGAAAAGTTTCACCATTGCACCACTAATACATTTTCACTTTCTTTGAAGAATGTAGACACCTTCTGCTCACTACTTCTAGTAGTCTTAGTAGTTAAATCTCGCACTACAGTTCACACTTTTGAACTTCGCATATCAATTTGAATCACACACACTTGATCCACACATCCTCCATCAACTCAACATTTATATATACCATTCTCAACCTTGAAAACAATTTACAAGGTTGACTATGCACCTCAAATGTGTAAATTCAAATTAGGTTGACACTAATAATTCTCGCTATGGAGAGGAATGAAAGTAGACCACATTGCACCTTAACTCATACCTAAATCGATACATATATGCCACACCATGCTTCCACAAACATTGAAGCATTTCCATAATTAGTGTAAACACCCAAGGTTGGTCAGACCTATATAAACACCATTAAGCATTTAAGTGCATACCTCCTTTTATCCAAATACAACTTGTGAACCACACACAACACTCAAGCACAATATAGAATATTCCATCAAAACCCTAAAAACCAACAAATTCCTTTGCAACAAATTTCACCTGAAGAACATATTCATCCTATACACCCAATTAACCCTCCACATACTATAACACATGAATCCAACCTTACAAAGCACCAAACTTCAAACAAATCAAACTAAAGATAGATATGAGCAATGCAAGAACACCCTCAAATCCACAAGACCAGAAACCAGAGCAAAGACATCTCTACCAGACAACACTACTTTCACAGTTCATGCACTAGTGAACATAACTTTCTTTGCACAATGATCTAGAACAAGAAACTATAGATATAATATCTTTGATCAACATATCCAAATTTCATAAGAAGACATTCAATATAAAAGAAATGTGGAGCAAAAACTAGAACACTACTATGCTACACTGAACACTCTTTACCACATTGTTTCCTCTTCTATTCAAATTTTCTCAAGAGCACTTGGACACTAAGCACCACAAACACATTCTCATCAACTGCAACACTTTATCATCACCAACAAACCAATTGCAATACAACAAATCAACCACACACATGCTTATCAAGGCAACACTAGAGGTTGACACCTATGAGACTACTAGTGACAACATAATGTAAAAAATCAAAGCATATCTAAGGTTGACATAAATGAAACAACATATATCTGTTGACATTAATGACAAAAAAAACTACAAATACTTCCAACAATATCCACCTTTGTCATTGATTACAATACATGATATGAAAAACCACCAACAAAAAAAGCAACAACTCTAATCACTGACACATATTACACAACAGTGCACATTGATCCCCCTTACACAAGCATCCATCCTTTCCAACACTTTCTCTTTCTCCTCCTTACTTCATAAGTTTTTTCAATTAAATATCTCCCCCTTTGACATCATCTTCCCCTTTGACATCAATGGCAAAGGGAAACATCCCCTTTGATATCAATCACACATGTATCTACTTTGCAACTTCCTTTTATTTTTACTACACTCTACTTTTTGTCACACCTTCTTTGCACACCTACACATTCCCCCTTAGGAGTACACAACATACTTCACCAACTAGCAATCATTTCATATATCCTTTGACACAACTGATAAAGGGAAAATATTTGTATGCAACACAGTGGCAACACTTACTCCCCCTGACTACAACAACCAACAATGCCACTACCTACTCCCCCTGAGAGGTAGCCACCAATATCAGTCTAGAACTAAGGAATGAATCTTGAAATTCCATAGACTAGTACATATCCTTATACATCTATTTGAAATGAGTGGAAATAACCCCTAAATTCTCTTGGAGATACTCAAAAGTATCCTCAGGAAGAACCTTTGTGAAGATATCTACAACTTGGTCTTTTGTAGGCACATACTCCAACTTCACCTCATTCTCTGCAACCTTCTCTCTCAAAAAGTGATACTGGATTGAGACATGCTTTGTCCTTGAATGCATTACTAGATTCTTTGAAATGTTGATAGAACTTGTATTATCACAAAAGATATAGCTAGGTCTATCATATACTACTATGATATCCTTCAAGGTCTGTTTCATCCACAACACTTGTATGCAACAAGATGCTACTGCAATGTATTTTGTTTCTATAGTAGCCAATGACACTGAATCCTACTTTTTTCTTAGCCAAGACACCAACCTACTTCAAAGAAAGAATGCACCACCACTTGTACTTTTTGTGTCATCCACATAGCCTACGCAATTTGCATCAATATAAACACTCAAAGAGAAATTTGTATCCTTTAGATACCACAAGCCATGTTTTGGAGTGCCCTTTAAGTATCTAAATATTCTCTTCATTGTTGTCACATGTGACTCTCTACGATCTTCTTGAAATCTAGCCACAAGACAAACTACATGCATGATATCTGGTCTAGTAGTAGTTAGATACAACAATCATCCAATTATTGATTTGTACTTGCTTTGATTAGCCTTGGGAGATTCATCATTTATGCTCAACTTGCAACCAGTAACCATAGGAGTGCATTCCGGTTTAGAGTCTTCCATTCTAGACTTCTTCAACATTGCCTTGATATGTTTTGATAGTAAAATGAATATACATGTTTCAATCTCATTGATTTGTAGTCCAAAAAAGTAATTCATCTCCCCAAACATTGACATTTCAAACTCATTCTACATCTATTTGGCAAATCTCTTGCACATAACTTCATTTCCTCCAAAAATTATGTCATCAACATACACAACCACAATCAAGATTTGATCTTTTTAACTTTAAAATAAAGATTGCTATCTGTGGTACCTTTATCAAATCCTCATTGCAATAAGTATCTATACAATCTTGTATACCAAGCTATGAGAGCTTGCTTCAGTCCATAGAATGTCGCCTTCAATCTGCAAACTATATTAGGGTTATTTGATAGTTGAAATATTTTTGATTGTGCAATATAAACTTCTTCCAACTCACCATTCAAAAATATAGACTTCACATCCATCTAATATACTTTGAAATCTTTGTGTGCTATAAAAGCCAAAAACATCCTAATAGCTTCCATTCTTGCCACCAGAGAAAATGTCTCCTCAAAATCTATTCCTTCCACTTGCGAGTAACCTTTACACACAATCCTTGCCTTATTCATGACAACTTCTCCATTCTCATTCAACTTATTATGAAATACCCATTTATTTCCAATCACATTCTTGTTTGTTGGTCTTGGGACAAGTTCCCAATTTTGATTCTTCTTAATATGCATCAGTTCTTCTTTTATAGCCTTGATCCAATATTCATCTTTGCATGCTTCAATCATTGTTTTGGGTTCATTTTTAGAAAGTAAACATAAGTTTACCTATTCCTCCGTCATAGTAGCCTTTCTTCTTGTCAATACACCTCTACTTTTATCACCAATGATTTGATCTTCATAATGATTCTTCTACACATACTTAGGAGTCTTAGGGATCTATTTTGGAGCTTCTTCCTCTTCAAAATATACTTCATTTTCCTTACCTTTATCTTTTTCTTTTTCTCTGCAAGAGGACTCATATGATTCATATCTATCTATCATCATTGAAATTTTATGTAGATCTTCATCCACCTTGATACTTGTACTTTCAAAAATCATTTTTATCCTCTTATTGTAGCACCAGTAAGCTTTGTTTTTTGTAGAATATCCAAGGAATATTCCTTCATCAGATCTTGCATCAAACTTTCCAAGTTTTCTTCATCTCCCTTGATATAGCATTTACTTCCAAACACTCTAGAATATTTGATAGTAGGATTCCTTCCATACCATAACTAATAGGGAGTCTTTGAACTATTTGTTCTTGCTTGTGCTTTGTTAAGTATGTAGATTGCAGTATGAATTTCTTCTCTCCAGTAGACTTCTGCTAGGTTTTCTTCTTTCATTATTGTTCTTGTTGCTTTATGAACTATCGTGTTCTTCCTTTCAACCACTTTGTTCTGCTAAGGAGTCCTAGCGGCTGAAAATGCCTCTTTATTCATTGAACTTCATAGAAACTATTAAACTCATTGGAGGAAAACTCTCCACCTCTTTCAGATCTTAAACATTTAATTTTTATATCCATTTCATTCTCAACCATAGCTTTGAATGCATTAAACTTATCTAGAGCTTCTAATTTTTCTTTGAGAAAAGTAACCCAAGTCATTCTAGAATAATCATCAATTAATAGCATGAAATACCTGCCACCTTGAAAAATTCTTATTCTGGTAGGTCAACAAAGTTTTGTATGCACTAGCTCCAAATGACCGATAGTAGATTATTCTTTGAATTTGAACCTTTTTCTAGCCTGCTTTCTAATCTGACATTGCTTGCAAACAACATTGATAGGATTTGTAATCTTTGGTAGATCTCTCACATCTTGAATTGAATTGATCCTCACTAGGCTATCAAAATTGATATGACACATTCTTTTATGCCATATCCAACTTTCATTAATTTGAGTCATAAAGCACATACCATTAACACCCTTGAGCTGATAAACATTTCCCTTCATTCTTGTTTCTATAGCAACTAGAGTTTTGAAGCCTTTTCTAATCTCACAACCATCATCTTGAAATACAAGGTTATATCCTTTACTACACATATGTCCTACACTCAAAAGGGTATGTCAGGGACCCTTAACATAAATGACATCATCTTTATTATGCTTTTCATCAAAACTAATTGAACCTTTTCCACATATCTTAGCAGATGTATCATCACCAAACTTAACAAGACCTTCAAACTTTTTAAGTTTAACAAACTTACTCTTATCACCTGTCATGTGATTTGAGCATCCATTGTCAATGATCTAATAGTTCTTCTCTTTTATAGCATGAAAAGAAGTCACCATTGCTCCTTCAATATTATGACCTATTTTTGGAGTACTTTCCTTCATACATATCTTAGGGTTGGAATAATTGGTTCCATCATTTAGACCAATGAACAAGCATTCATTATCCTCATCATCAAATGTATTGTCATCTTCTTTAAAATAATAACTTCTCTTAACTAATTTACCTTTGTTCTCTTTATATTTATCTTTTGGAGCTTTGATAGGACATCTTGTAGCATAATGACCAATCTTTCCACAATTGAAACATTTGAAAGGTAACTTACCTTTGTATTTTATAGTGCTCTTTTTAAATCTCTGCACAAAATTTTCTTCTACATCATCAACACCTTCTGGATTTGATTGCTCATTCTTTTCAACTTTGTCAACTTTAAAAGTAGTTTCACTTTTTGAATCACTTGGACCAAACTTTCTCAATTCAAAAGCAGTTAAAGCACCAAACATTTGATCTCTAGAATGTTGATTTAAATTATGAGCTTCTCCAATAGCATAAACTTTATGACTATAAGATTTAGGGAGAGTTCTTAGTACCTTCTTTACCACCTTATCTCCTTCAAGTTTTCCACCAAGGCCTCTAATGGAATTGACGACTTCATCCACTTTATGCATATAGCTTGTAATATATTCATCCTTTGAAATCCATAGGTTTCAAACTTGATCTTTAGGTTTTGCATCTTTAATTGCTTGACTTTTTTATCTCCTTCATAGATACTTTCCAGCCTTTTCCAGATCTCACTAGCAGATTTGAGATCCATAACTTTCACAAGTTTAGTATTATAAAGACCACTCAAAAGAGCATACCTTAGTTTCCCATTTTTCTCATAGGCCTTGATCTCATCATCAGTGCTCAGACCATTTACAAGCACACTATATCCAGATTCAATAGACTTCCAAACTCCAAACCCTAGCGAAACAAGGAAACCTTCCATCCTAGTCTTCTAGAATACATAATTTGATCCATCAAACAGAGGAGCCTCCTTGTGCACCATCTTAGATCTACCTCGAGATGTTAAGATTTCTTCCAAGGAACCTTGCTTTGATACCAATTATTGAATGCACAAGATAACTAAGAGGGGTGTGAATCAGTTGTTCATTAAAATATCAAACCCTCATTAATATTCACATCCACATTAACCTTATTAGCCTTTAATTTTTTAGAGTGATTTAACATGTAAGAAAATAACAAAAACTGAAACATAACAACATCATAGAGATAACTTACTTTCCTAGTGACAATAACTATGATATTATTGAAAAGCTGAGGATGGAGAGCGTTGGTCTGTGCAGGCTATGGCTTGCATGAGGGGCCTTTCATTCTTGCATGTGCCCGATCTTGGGCTTATTTGCTTCCTGCTTTCGAGTTGGGTGTGGGGTTGGGCTTTTTCAGGTGTTCGGGTTGTGGTTTGTGGCTATCAGACGGGGTTGGGGCCAGCTTTTTGTCTTGCAGTGTTTGCAGTTTCAACTTTTCTTTTGTTGGTTTTCTTCTTCTTTGGTTTCTGTAGAGTGTTCTTTCGGCTATGGTTATGGCTCCAGGGGAGACTTCTGGGGAAAAATCCCCTTTGAACTTTCGTGCTGCTATTGGGGTTTCTTCCCCAAACCAAAAGATAAGAATTTTTGATAATAGTTTATTTTCCAATGATGCTGGAGATGGAAGTTTTGTGCCTACAGGAGGTTCTCGAATTTCGAAGGTGAACGGTTGCCTGGAACGCTCTAAGGAGAGACCCGTTTTGGTGATTCAGCCAGAATCCATTGCTGAGGACATTGAATATTTTTCGAAGCATGCCTTGCTATGCAAATTCATGGGAATGAGGGTTTCACTTCAATTTTTGGAGTCATGGTCACAACAGACTTGGTCTCCTGAGGGGGAAATGGACATTATGTTGTTGGCTAACAACTACTTCATGGTGGTTTTCAATTGCATTGCAGATCGGAAAAAAGTTTTTGAGGGTGGACCTTACTTCCACAATCAGGTTGGTCTTTTTATGAAACCTTGGCATGCGGGCTTCAATCCTTCAGAGGAACTACCAAATCGTGTTCCTGTTTGGGTGCGTCTCCCCAGATTTCCTGTTGAGTGCTGGCATAATGATATCCTACACAATGTGGCTGCGCTATTGGGTAATCCTATGGGTGCCTCTAAACAAATGAGGGAAAGAAAGGTAATGAATTTTGCTCACATTTGTGTTGAATTAGATTTAAGTAACCCTCTTCCTGATTCCTTACAAATTCAGGAGGGTTCATATTCTTGGGTTCAGCAATTAGACTATGAAACACTGCCATTCCGTTGTCGTCTTTGCCATGAATATGGCCATCTTCAGAGAAGATGCCCAAGATCTAAGCCATTTGAGACTCAGTCATCTCAACCCCCTCGTAACCCTCTGAGGGGTGACAAAGGAAAAGCGCCTATGTCTAGTGAGGTTGCAGATGCTAAGGGTTTTATTCCAGCTAAAGCTCGTAATAAGAATCAAGGTCAGAAGAGAACATTCAAGGAAAGATAGGAGGGAGATACCTTTAATCGGTTTGAGGTTTTGGATGATCTCAGTCTGCAGGAGGTGAACCCTGGTATGTTTGGAATGGACTAGAGGGTTATGGAGGAGGTTCAGGAAGACATTGCCATAGAGGACATTTAGATGCCATAGATAGAGGGGGCCTTGCAAACGGACTCAGTTCAGAGTTTGGGGACATCTAGGGAACCTGAGTCTATGGTTATTGTGCCTTTGATGGTGGGAGAAACAACTAGTCCTCCTTTGAAAATTGTTCCTGATGTAGCAAAAGGAAGCAAGGCTTCTCCTGCATTGGGTATTCTTCAAAAGGACTTGAAGAAAGGGACTATTGAGAAGCCTTCCAAGACTGGAAGAAAGAAAGATTTTGAGAAAATCAAGCTGATGGGGGAGACTTTAGTGGAGTCAGGTTCTGTCAAAACTCTTGATTCCCACTTTTCTAATCCTCCAAAATGATCATTCTCTCTTGGAATGTACGGGGCTTGAATAGTGGCCCTAGACAAAAAGTTGTTCGTGACTTGGTGCGAATTCATTCTCCTGATTTTCTTTTTTTACAGGAGACGAAGTTATCTGTTGAAAGCATGACTAGTCTTTCATCTAAGTTGTGGAGTAGAGGTGATTGCCAATGTATTGGTGCTCATGGTACTGCTGGGGGTGTGGCCTGCCTCTGGAATCCTTTGAGGATTCGCCCTCTCTGGTGGATGTCTTCTAAATCCTCTATGTCTTTGATCGCTACAAGCATTGAGACTGGGGAAACTATTCTCCTCTCCAACATTTATGCTCCTACTGACTTTCTGGGTAAGCAATATTTATGGTCCCATTTAAGGTTTATCCGAAGTATGGTGCCTTATCACCCTTGGATTATGGCGGGAGATTTCAACGCCATTATTGAGTTGGCTGAGAAACAGGGTGGTATAGCAAGATTGGAACCTTCTGCTTTTTTGCTTCGTGATAACATATCGGCTTTGAACTTGGTGGATATCAAGCCTAGAAATGGACAGTTTACCTGGAACAACCAGAGAATTGGGGAGAAGTGCATTGCAGAAAGACTTGATCACTTTCTGGTTTCTTGTTTTTGGGTTGGTGGTGGTTGGTCTACTTGTTCAGAGATTCTGGATTGGTGGGGTTCAGATCACTGGCCTATTAAGTTAGTGGTGTCCTCTGCTCGGGTGGCCCGATCTCCTCCTTTCAAGTTCCAACTTATGTGGTTGCGTGATCCCTCTTTACAGGACTATGTTGCTCATTGGTGGAGGATTGGTAGACCCGCCTATGGCACAACTATGTATACTTTTGCCAAGCTATTGCAATATGTTAAATATCAGCTTAAGTATTGGAATCGCCATTGTTTTGGGAACATTTTTCATGACAAAGCTCTTGCTCAATCTAAGTTAGATAATATAACCAGGGAAATTAGGGAGAATGGTTTGTCAGAAGCCTTGCTTCAGGAAGAGGCTATGGCCTTAAAAATCCTAGAAGAATGTGAAATGCGTGAAGAAATTTACTGGAAACAAAAAGCTCATGTGGAGTGGCTTCAAGAGGGGGATAAAAACACAGCCTTCTTCTTCAATTCGGTGAAGGCGAGGAGGCATGGTAATTCTATTCCTATGCTTGTGAATGATAGGGGAGAACAGATTTCCTCCTTACAGGAGATATCTAGAGAGGCAATGCAGTATTTTACTTCTCTTTTTAGGGAGGACACTCAAGAGGGTTCTGTTGAGGAAGCTCAGGTTCTTTCTTGCATCCCCCAACTTGTTACTAGAGAAATGAATGATAATCTTATGCGTTTTGTTTCTCTGGAGGAGTTGGAGGAGATTGTTTTCCATATGAAGAAAGGGAAAGCTCGGGTCCTAACGGGTTTCCAATTGAATTCTTTCAAGAATTTTGGGATATTATTAAGGTTGATTTATTAGAGGTGGTCCAGGAATCTCAGAGGAATAAAGAAATGCTTCAGGCACTGAACTCCACTTTTCTTTCCCTCATCCCAAAACGTGATGGGGCAGATCGGTTAAGCCAATTTCGTCCCATTGCCCTTTGCAATGTGATTTACAAGATTATCTCTAAGGTGATTGCTGAAAGGTTGAAGAAATGGCTTAAATGTCTTATCTCTGAGGAGCAAGGTGGCTTTGTGGCTAACCGACAAATTCTGGATGGAGTTGTTATTGCTACAGAGACTATCCACTCTATGGCTACGTCAAAAGCTAAGGCAATGTTTATCAAGCTTGATATGGCTAAGGCCTATGATAGAGTTTGGTGGTCCTTTCTTCAGAATATTCTTGGGGCCTTTGGATTTGCTGAGGACTGGATTCAGTGGGTTACGAGTTGTGTAACTTCTACCTCCTTCTCTGTTTTAATCAATGGGGAGCACACTGAGCTTTTTCGAGCTTCTCGTGGTCTTCAGCAAGGAGACCCTCTTTCCCCTTATCTCTTTCTTCTTTTTGCTGAAGGGTTGGGGAGATTGTTGAAAAGTAATATTGAGTTGGGGGTTATCCAGGGGTGGAGGTGGGGCAATGAGTTGCCTCCTCAGTCACACCTACAATTTGTGGATGATACTGCCCTGATGGGTATGGCTACTATCAGGGAGGCTACTAATCTGCGTAAGGCTTTGGATGTTTATCTCACTGCTTTTGATCAATTAATTAATGAAGATAAGTCCTCCATATTCTTTTTTAATACACTTGGACCTATTCAACAGAGAATTGCTCTTATTATGAGGTTTCAGATAGGCTCTCTTCCTTTGAATTATCTAGGTATTCCAATCTCTTCTGGCAAGCTCCCTAGAGATTCTTGGCAGCATATTCTAGATAAATTTTGAGTGAAGGTTAATCATTGAACTCATAGATGGCTTTCCTTTGCTGGGCGTGTTTAGTTGCTTAAATCTGTGGTTCAGGCTCTTCCCTTGTATAGATGTATGCTTCAGGTGGCTCCGATGGGCTTTGTTAAGGAATTGGATTCCTTGGCAAGGCAATTTTTATGGGCTGGAAACTTGTCTTCTTCTAAATGGATCCTGGTCAAATGGGATATTATGTGCTCCCCTAAACAGTTGGGTGGTCTGGGTTTGAGGCATTCATCTTTATTTGGGATGGCATTGGCTGCAAAACTTTATTGGAGATGGTGTGTGGAGCAAGATCAGCTATGGGCTAAAATTCTTCTTCTTAAGTATCTTCTTGGGATCCCAAAGGATGAGGTTCCCCATTTTCCTCTGGTGGGAAATGGATCGGTGATTTGGGGGACTCTCAAGAAAGGGGCTACTTTTATTAAGGAGGGATTATTTTGGATATGCAAGAAGGGAACAAATGCTCTCTTTTGGTCTGACTCTTGGGATGGTTGTCCTCCCATTATCTCTCAGTTTCCTAATTTATTGGCTCTTTGTCAATGCTTCTTGGAGGCTGGTTGGTCAAGGGTGAGTGATTTTAAATCTTTTCACCCTTGTGGTCAGCTGGAGGTTGCTAGCTGGAAGTCCCCGCGTGAGTGGCCGATGGTAGGTTTGGAGGAAGATTGTGCTAAGCTTCAAACTATTTTATCAGTTAGACATTGTAGTTCCCTCAAGGACAAGGATGTTCTTGCTTGGTGCCCAAATCCTAAAGGCATTTTTTCTGTGGCTAGTGGATATCAGGAATTGATGGCTTGCAGATTGAATGGAGAAGAGGTCCATTGGTGGAAGTATGTGTGGAATAAGTTCTCTTGGCCAAAATGTAATTGCTTTGTGTAGACTTTGGCCTGGAATAGGTGTTTGACTTGGGATAATATTTAGAAGCATGGATTTCATGGACCTTCCTTATGTGTTTTGTGTGGTGCTGCTGAGGAGGACTCTTCACATTTGTTCTTCAGATGTTCTTTCTCCTTGCAGCTCTGGCACCTTTGGTGGGGTTTTTGGAAACACCCTTGTGTTCATGCTTCATCCTTGATGGAATTTTGGAGAAGTCTGGGTAAGCCCCCTACTTTGACTCCTTTTCTTCAGATTGTTTGGTGCATTGGACCTACCTTTATTCTCTGGCAGATTTGGCTAGAGCGAAATCATAGGATTTTTCGAGGGGAAAGGCTAGGTATCCAACAAGTTTGGCATAGAATTTTGGGAATGATCCAAGAGACTGTGGAAGCTAAATGTGAGGTGATGTTCCCACTTGATAGAGGGGATGGTGAAATTATTGATAGAATGGGTTTTCAAGGTTTGTCTCCTACCTCTGCTTGTGTCAGAAGGTGTAGAAGGGCGAAAAAGAAAGTTCAAAGGATGGGTAGATGGATGCCTCCTCCTGAGGACATCTTGAATATTAACACAGATGGCTCTTCCTGTGGTAATCCTGGACCTGCTGGGATTGGCGGCGTGGGTAGAGACTGTTTAGGTGAAGTTGTGTTCTTCTTTTCTATTTATAAAGGTTGGCAGGCTAATAATTTTATGGAGGGATTGGCGATTGTCTATGCTCTAGAGCGTGCTTATGCTCTAGGTTGGCGTAAGGTTATTTGTGAATCTGACTCTCAGGTTATTGTGAATTTGTTGATTGAACGTAAGGTGAAGGATGTTAATTGGTAGCTGGCTCTAGTTGTTCAACAGATTTTGCAAATTAGTTATAGGATGGATATGGTGTCCTTTGTCCACATTCCACATGAGTGGAATAGGGTTGCTGATTGTTTGGCGAAGTGGGCTTCTGATCATGTTGATGTTTGGAGGGTTGAGGAATGGAGACATCTTCCCCAGGATTATTGTTTGGATATGAGGAGGATCTTGACCGATGATATGGATGGTTGTGGAGTTGGTTGACCGGTGCTCTTGCTCTTCTATTGTTCTTGCTTTTCTCTTAGAGCTATTGTTCTGAGTTTTGCTTGTAATCTTTTTTCTGAGTTTCAATAAAGTTTTTACCCCTCTTTTTCATTAAAAAAAACATCATAGACAACAAAACACTAGATTTATGTGGAAAACCCTAGAAGGAAAAACCATGGTGAGGATTAACTCATAGTATAAAGTAATTGCAACATCGAATATAATAGGCTCACTACCCAAAAGAAAGAAGGGATCATTACCAGATTATAGAAATGAATAAAGAAGATTTTTACAATGAGAAATCCATCGTAGAGCAACAAAAAAAGTTCCACCATTGCACCACCAATACATTCACACTTTCTCTGAAGAATGTAGACACCTTCTACTCACTGCTTCCAATAGTCTTAGTCGTTAAAGCTTGCACTGCACTTTGCACTTTCACACTTTACATCTTAATTTGCATCACACACACTTCATCCACACATCCTCCATCAACTCAACATGTATATATACTATTCTCAACCTTAAAAATAATTTATAAGGTCAGTTATGCACCTCAAACGTGTAAATTAAAATTAGGTTGACATTAAGCATTCCCACAATGGAGAGGAGGAAAAGCAAAACATCACACCTTAAATCGAACCTAAATCCATACATATATGCCATGCCACACTTCCACAAACACCGAAGCATTTTTACAATTAGTGTAAACATCCAAGGTCAATTGAATATGTGTAAACACCATTAAGCATTTAAGTGCATGCTTCCTTTATCCAAAGATGACTTGTGAACCACACACAACACTCAAACACAATATGGAATATTCCATCAACACCATGAAAACCAATAAATTCCTTTGCAACAACTTTCACCTAAAGAACATATTCATCCAGTACACCTAGTTAACCTTTCACATACTATAACACATGAATCCAACCTTGTGGAGCACCAAAATTTAGACAACTCAAAATGAATATAGATATGAGCAATGTAAGCACACCCTTAGATCCATAAGACCAAAAACCACACTGTAGAGAAATTTGGAGCAAATCCATCTCTACCAGACAAAATTACTTTTACAATTCACACACTGGTGAATGCAACTTTCTTTGCACAACGATCCAGGACAAGAAAATTTGGATATAACACCTTTGAACACCTCTGATCAACATATTTAAATTGTATAAGTATATCTTCAATACAAAAGAAATGTGGAGCAAAAAACAAAACATTACTCTGCTACACTGAACACTCTTTACCACGTTGTTTCCTCTTCTATTCAAATTTTATCAAGAGAACTTAGACACCAAGCACCACAAACACATTCTCATCATCTACAACACTTTTTCATCACTAACACACCAACTACAATGCAATAACTCGACCACACACATGCTTATCAAGGAAACACTAGAAGTTGACATCACTGGGACTACTAATGACAACATAATGTAACAAATCAAAGCATCTCTAAGGTTGAAATCAATGCAACAACATAGATCTATTGATATCAATGACAACACAAACTACACATAATTCCAAAAAAGGTTGGAGAGGAGGATTTAGACCAATCATCTTCTAGGGCAGAGGAATTAAGGATTACACTCTCTAAGATTGAGGATGTTATTTGAGAGCTTAAAGTAGATCATTAGACTCACATTTAGGAAACTGAAAAGATGTTTCAAAATGTCAAAACCAGTATGGACAATATCTTGAAGATAAGATAAGTTTCCATTCATAATAGTGCAAAAACCTTAAATATCCTCATTGAAAAGCTCTGTAAATTAAGGGAAGAGCAGATGATTGGTGGTCGTGTTTCTAATAGAAAAGTGAAGGAGCTGTAGGGAAAGGATAAAGAGAATTTTATGATTGTGGAGGTTGAGTAGGGGCCTAGTGCCTACAATAGGGGTAAAAAGAAGAATTTTGATGAGGTGAAGGAAGAACTATTGATGAGGGTTGATAAGCATTATCAACAAGACTTATAAGTGGAAAATTCCCTTAATAGTCTAAAATAGTCTGTTGTTTTGTTGTTGTTTCTTTTGTTTTGGTCTGTCAGTTAGCTCTTGTGTAGCCGATGTTCTACTATTTTATGGTTGTGTGTTATTATGTGGTAGCAACATTTTATATTTTGGGGTTTTGGGTCCCTTATAAAAACCTTTTTTCCCAATATAATAAAAAAATAATGAATATAAGGCAACAAATTGCTAAGATAGAATTGAAATAGAGATGCAATGGGATGGATTCAATCCATCACTTGAAGTGCCTCAATTTTATTCTTATGTTGATGATATCAATGAAGACGTGGATCATGTGTGTGATCCAAAAATAAATTATCACATAAATGTATGTGAATACAACTTATGTTGATTACATTTTATTCAAGAGCTTGATGTGAAGGATGATGACTACAAAAAATTCCATTTTGATTAAGGTCAATGGATGCATTGTGCTAGAGTTAGAATCCTTTATGTGGGTTTAACATACAAATGAAATTTATATTGAGTTTCAATGCACATGTGAACTTAATTACCAAATCATGGCATCTCAAATTGATGATATACTTGAGCTTTTGACATTCCAATTTAAGATGCAAGAAAAAGGATGTCTTTGTGTAGATTAGAAAGATAGGTATAATTTTCCTTACTATGTGGGTTGGAGGCATTCTCTTTTTACCTTGATTCATCTAAGGAGATAAAATAAATGTAACAATACTACTACAATAAGGTATGGGTAAATTCATACTAATTATGGGTTGAGTGTTGCAATAGTTTACATGAATGGGATGACTTGTGTGCCATGTGCTTCTATGGTCTACCGCTAATTACAGATAAGAAATATTCAATGTTTTATTGAGTGGGGGACACTATTAATTTAAGAAGGATGTTCAACTCATTTTTAGTTTGTTTTTTATAGAGGCAAGTAGTTTCTAGTAGTATATTCACAACTTTATGCTATGGATCCTTTTGCAGGGTCTAACTTGCAAGTGTTCAAAAATTTTGTTCACAACCATACAATGTTAGATTCTTTGTGCCCTCATTTAATTGGTTTTAAGCTTTTTATTTATCTTTTATATACTCCATTGTTGATGTTATCTCATAGACATGCATATTTTTTCCTTGTGTGTACTTTGTTTCCTCCTCCTCCCTCATCCCCTTTTGGCCTTTTAATCTACTTCCCAAATATATGTATCTATATTCTTATTATGCCTGCAAGAGGTAAACATCCTTAGCTAGAGTCTATGTTATTAATATTTCTTGTATGTCATGAAATGCAAAAATTTCACAAGCTTATCACCCTCTTTTTAGCCTTGGCTTATGTTACCAATCATTAATATTTAATCAGAGAAATTATTCAATGGCCCCGCTCAATCATATTCATGCTTGTTAGCATGATTTGATTCCCTTCTAACCTTCTCATGCACCTACAAGTGTCGAATTTAAAAACATCTAAGTTTCAAGGGTTTTGTGTCAATTTCTTGCTTTGGGGGGACTACAAAATTCTCTCTACCTTGGTGTTGGACATTATTGTACGTATGAGCACTTAGATGCTTGATGATTTTGGCTTTATGGATTGTTTCCTTAATGTTTTAGTTTACTTATGATCCCTTATAAAATGTATAAGAGTGGGAGAATGTTTGGAAAAGGTGTGTTTTTCACCTACCACAATGTTTATAATATAAAATTAATATTATTTATGGTACACTTAGGGAATCTAGTGATGCATGAATGGCATGGTTTAGACATTCTTAGTGCTTGTATTTTGACTATAAAATTGGTATTCTCATTTACTTGTCCACATGGAGTGCAATTAGGGATTTTGATGTTTCAGAAACCTTGCATGGAGAAATTGTGAGTGTATAATAATATTTGTTCATGAGATAATAAATTAGACGTGTGATAGATTTTGGAGGCTAGGTTTTTTCCATCACAGGGGTTTTATCAAGGTACATCTTGTGTCATCTTGATAGTATGTCTACCTATTCTTTTGCAATGTAGATTCTAAATATTTGTTTGCATATTTTTATCTCAAGGGATTATGTGGAAATAGTTTATTATGACTACAAATTTCCTTGTAGGCACTAGTTAGTAGATTTTTTATTTAATTTGTTCAAAGAAAGGATAATAATAAATCTATTCAAAGAAAGGATAAACACTAGATTATTAATTCAACATCTAATAATGGTCAAGAGAGTTCCCATGGAGCATAGGCACAATTTCAACTCTAGGTTTGAGAAAATATAGAAAATGATACCTTTCTAATGTTCAAAAATTCCTATTTTTGCTTTTGTTTATGACTTGAAAGGTTTAAATTTATAAAATCTATGATGATTAAAGTTTTAGGTGGTAAATATCTCCTGAAATGTTATTATTTAGTCATCCAAGCTAAAAATGAATCTCATACAAATTAGAAAGTTACCCATATACTTGCAGTTCTATTGCTTTCTCAAATATGCAATCCTCTTCAAGAAATACAATGTAATCCATTACAATTTTTCAACCCACCCTCCTCCCCTCTCACCATGCCTTTCAATCCTAGTAAGGTGGTATAAATTAAGATTTTGGTAGGAGAGTTCTCTCATGAGCTTGTATATTTTAATAAGCAATTGTTTGACAAGAACAACCAATATTTTATGTTATGTGATCCTTAAGAATAATAATCTTTTCCATCTCAAGATCTCGAAACATTATCCCACCCTCTTTACTAGGTATAAATTTTCAATTTCATAAATTTTAACACATATGCCTCTAAAATGTAGGTACAATTACCAAGCTATGATTTAACCAAATAAAGGTGGATTATGTTTTCTATCAAATTGATCTAAGGTAAAGTTGTGTAGAAAATAATAAGGGGTTGAATATTAAAATCCAACATCCTAAAGAAGAGGATCTTGTGTGTATATAAGTTATGAGATCAATGAAAAATATTATCCCTTTGAGTTGTAGTTCATTTAAATATTTTTCTAGTGTATTTTATGAGAAAAATAAGAAAGAAAATAACTCTTTCATAACTCAAATATTCAGTTGCAAAAAGAGAAAATAAAGCATTGTCCTATGGATGAGAAATCAAACAAGAAAGAGCTTGTATAGACTATAGGTTTTGATGACTTCTTGGATACCATAGAGGTTGGTGATTGCATAGATGAGAATGAAGAACATTTTATTCCTTTAGCAAACCAAATTTGGCAAGATGTTGTTGGAAGATGTGTGAAGGATGACATCATTAAAGATAGCTATAGCACTCTAGATCAAATAAATGGTTTATCCTACAAAGAGGAACAAACAAATGGATAATTTTTTCTTATTCACTATAGAGGGGTATGTTATTCTTATGAAACAAGATTTAGTTTTGGAACATGTTACGAATTTTATTTTAGAGCCTATTGCAAGAGATGCATAAAACAATAATGTAGCTTAAAAATATTTGAGCATAAATGAGACATACTTGTTTACCATTTTTAAAGAGGAATAGAATCTTTTTCTTGAATAGTATGATCATATTCATACAAAATCTAACTATTGACACATTAATAGACTAATTTTAGTGGCACAAGGTGATTCTGGAAATAAACACTTAGCATTTTATATCTATGGAGGTTTACAACTATTCTAGGAAGTGCAATGATGAGACCTAGGAATGACCAGTTCCTAGCTTTAGTTATATATGTTTACCTCATTTATGCTAAACTTCAAAAGACATTTTCAAACCTTTTTCATGTAATTTAAAGTATTTCAAAGAATTTAAGAATGATACATTATATTAAGGAATGAGTGTGTGAACTTTGAATGCCTAGGACATTTAGTATAATTTTGTAATTAATTATAGTTGCTAATAATGAATTTGCCTTAAGGAATAAAACTAACACCTATAGTGAAGAATGTGTCAACTTGCAACAAAAGGATTCTCAACCCACAGTAGAAGGATAACAATTCAACATAGCTAGAGGAATCAATTAGTTATAGTACATGCAATATGTAGTCAATGGTTTTAGGAGGTGAACATGGATATTTATGTGTCACTTCACCTTTTCAATCAACTATGGAGGAAGAAGTCTGTTTTAACAAGGATAATAGTTATAATAAATACTACCCTATTAAGAACGCTTCTATTATAATGTTCTTCTTGATTGTTGTACAATCCTTATTGGATTCTAACACTTCTACTTCTAGCTACTTTTATATTTCAATTAAGATAAATACCTAGTCTTCTTCCTATTTTCTTGGAAGAGTTGATAGTTGCTTATAAAATTTGAATAATAGGATTCTCACATAACTTATATATGGGGATAATCTTGTAAGAGACCATAGCTATATTTTTGCATGAAAATAGATTGAATATTAGATCAATTATATTTTATTTAGAGTATTGTATATCTGGGATTATGATAAAGAAGAATATTTTTGTTGTATAATTTCCTGAGTTAGTCATTGAAAGGAGATATTGTCAAATGTAATAGCTCAAGCAAGGGCCACTTTAGTTACTACATCATCCACATTAACTTAGATGGTTAGTTAGATTTTGAATTATATTCTCTAAAGTATAGTTTCCATTTCACATTACATTAAATGTTATGTTGTCATTTCTAAATTGAAGTCTCTCATTTATATTTTTTTCAATGTTATTAAAGTAATTAGTTAAATTAGGTTATATTGCAGCATAGAGAGTCACTAGTTGCAGCCCATGAATGAGTACTTGTAGCAGTTACAATAGTTAGCAATTGCTTACTCTATTCTTTAATTAAGAGTCAATTAAAGTTAAGAAAGTTTTTAGATGAGTTTAATTTTGTTCAATCCTTGTAATTAGTCGATTCAAGAAGCCCAAATTCTTTACATATATAGTTTTGGCATCATCTCAAGTTCATAATTCCTTGGTTGATAATTCAATGAAGCCCCCTTCTATATAATTAATTGCTTAATTTGGGGAATTGTAGGTCCATTAAACTCTATGTATGGTTATCTACATTAGTTAATTAAACATTAGGAGAAGTTCTACATTTTTTGGCATCATTTTAGGGGATGGTGCTAAGTTCAAAATTCTTAATTATGTTTTAAATTTGTGTTCATTGATTTCATAAATTAGGAAGTTTTCATTTACAAGCATTAGAACCAATAGACCCTTACAAATCAACCAAGAACTATTCACTTACAATGTGCAAGGACACCATTTAAAGCTCAAGATATTATTGTATTTGGAGGTAGAGGGATGCTTTGGGAATATTTCTATCCTCAACACACTTAAAAGTTTAATATATTGGTGTAAGCGAAGAACCAATTGAGGGAATAAATGATATAAAACCACCCCTCACAACAATACCTACTCTAGTAGAACATGCTACATTTGAGCTTCTAATCACAAATCAGGAACAAACCACTTCTCTTAAGAATATACCCCCTCGGCCTTGCTATTTTTTTATGGATTGGTTACTAAGGACCCAAACACATTCTTGTTTGAATTTGATGTTCTATTCAAAATCTATGATTAAACCATAAATGCTGACAAATTAAAATTCTTTCCAACCACACTGAAATACATTGTTTTATGATGGTTTATGGGGTTAGGAAGAAATGAATTACCCAAGTGGGAGATAATGAAAGAAATTATTGTAGAAGTATCAATATTATTACCAAGGACTTGACAGGAAGAGAGATGACATCTTCAGGATGTAACAAAAGGAAGACAAACCAATTAAGGATTATGGGGAAAGGTTTCAATTATATTTCAATAAATCACACTAGAATAGGCTCTCTTTGGAGTCACTAAAGCTAGAATTTATATGAGTAAATGAAGATTGCATGAATGCTTTAAACCTCATAAGAGCATGAGATATTTCTCAATTACATTTTGCAGAAATCTACCAAATATGTTATTCAAGTTCATATATGAAGAAGACCATAGTTGATAAAACATTCTCTTCCACAAAAACATCCAATGGTGTCTTTAGAGTGGAACTCAACAATATTTTTTCCAAAATGAATGAGGAAATAATCATCCACCTAGCTACCCAATTGGATACCTTGTAGACCAAAAATAAACAAGAGGAAGCATAGGTTGCCCTTATTGAATATTGTCCACATTGCTGCCAAAAGAGGGTAAAATATAAATGAAAAAAGATTGCTAACATTTTTTAGGAGAAGTAAGGGAGACCTAAAGTTTGAACCGTGGAGGATGAGGAAGGCCAAGTATTCTACATTGGTCAATGAAATCCATGGCAAAAAAGACAAGGTATACCTCAATATTCCTTGTCTTACAATATGTAATTTCCTTGGGGTAATACAAACTTCTCTAATTGGAATAATCAACCCTATAATAACATGCAAAATCAATCATGGCCAATGGCCTAATCACCTAATTGTGCTCCACAATAGGGGATATGGTTACCATAACCATACCAAGCCTCAAACTACAATTCTTAGTGGTAACCCCTTCAAGGCCAATGGCCACCACAATGACATGGGAACCAATAATGGAAAAACAAAAATGTTAGCTACTCACAACCACAATAATCTTTACAGCCACAACAACCCGTTATAATTCCAAACCCGAACATAACAACCCCAATGTAACCTAGAGCACCTCAATTGCCAACTCAACCTGCACCAAATCCTAACAACAAGTCTATTTAAGAGGCTTATACTAATGAGACCATCCAATACCCAACCTGTGAGGTTGAGGTTAGTGATGTCCACCTTCGTTTAGGAAGGATGCTTGTTGGGCTATCACCTTCTCACATCACAAAGTTTATAGATGAGGGGCCCATTGATAGGTCTAGATAAAAGCTTATTTTCTGTTGCTTTTATGCAAACTTTAAGATACTTTTAAGCATACTTTTTAAACAATATTCCATATTATACTATCCTATTTATATCCATTATGCAGACCTAAACCCAAAAACATGGTGATGGAATTATGGTTTAATATATTAGCATTAAAGGGCTTTTATGAATATGTGTATGGGAATGTTGATGAAATGCTATGTTTAATTATGATAGTTATATTTGTGTACATGTTTTGTGAAACTAACTTGTTTGCACCCAAAGGAGGAACCATGATACATAGTAGTTGCAGGATGAACTCGTAGAAAAAGGGGCGTTGGACATCGAAATAGGGGAAACTATAGAAACAGTTGAACGTGATGATATTGGTTGAAGGAACTTAATGAAGATAGAATGCACATTATTACAATCAGTTAATGAATGTTGAAGAATAGGTCTTTCTCACATGGTACTTTGACAGATAAGCGTATGATTGCATGCATTATGTTTTGATAGAGTTCTAGTTTTGATATAGTTCTATTTTTTATAGGATTCTCCTTCTTTTTTTCAGTTGTAGGTTGAATAATTCATAGTCTTAATTCTACACTCTAAATATCTGGGAGTGGAGTTAATGATTTCAATTAAGTTGTTACTTTCAATAAAGATTCCCTCCAGTTGTATATAGTTGTTGGTTGAATCCATAGGTTAGTTAGTTGGTTTTTCACAGTTTTATGTTATCTGTCACTTTCAATTGAAACATGAATCTTCAAAATGATTGAGTATGATTTGTATAAGGATATTTTGTAATCTTTCATCTTATGCAATAAATGGAGATCAATTCATGGAATGCATGAAATCTGTTAGTTAGATTGAGTTCAATTAAAGTGGGAACGATTACTTGAGCAGGCCACTCAAGGTATTTTTCTTCACTTTGCCTTTCAGTTATTTATTTCTATTGATAGTTATTATTTTATCATTGTTCATGAATCATATGCAAGTTAATTAGAATATCCTTTCTTGCTTATTATGAATGAATGCTTAGGAACATGCATGTAATGATCATTGGTAGCACTCTAGAGGATAGTTTAGCTAAGACAATAGTCTTTATTAAGTTTTTAGTTAATATAGTATCATTTCATTAGAAATAGTTCAATCACAACCTTTACTATAGGTACCTATAGCAACTAGTTTCAGTTTATACTTTTCCTATTTTACAATTTTGTGAATTTCCAACAATTAGAATAACTCCAGTAGCATAGTTTAGGTAGTTTAAGTCTGTGAAGGCATATATAATGTTGCACCATCATAATCTTACACACCTTGGTTGATGATTTAATGTAGTGTTAGCAATGTGAAGTGGACTGTTCAAACAGTTAACCCTCTAAATTGAGTAGATTTTACCAAGTTTACAACATATTAGCTTAGACTGTACATTTTTGGCACTGTTGCTGTGGATGGTGCTATCTTCATAGACCTATTCTTACAATTTTCATAGTTAATTTATCTTTTCAAGCATTAGGACTGTTAGATACCATCTTTTTCAAACACCAAGATACTAACATTGTGTAGGACCATTGGAATTAAAATCACATTTTATGTATGCGGAGGCAGGGAGATTCCTTGGGTAGGTTCCTTCCCCTCACATGCCAGGAAGCTATTGCAGACATTGATGACCCTAGTACTCAGAGTGAAGGTACCACTGAAAAAAGAAATTTCCTTTTCACCAACCTCTACCGCATATAGAGAAGGAACATACCACACTATGGGTGATGCAACAAATGATGATGATGCCTGACCAACCTTTTGGTTTCCTATTATTGACCAGCAAAGGGCTACAGTGTTGAAGAACATTCCTCCTTTGGCCTTGCCAGTTTTCTATGGGTTAATAACTGAAGGCCCAGATACATTCCTCTTTGAATTTGATGTGTTATGCAGAAGTTATGATTACACTTTTGATGCACATAGGTTAAAGCTTTTTCATACCACTCTCAACGATGCAACTTTGAGATGGTTTATGGGATTAGGTAAAGATGTTGTTCTTGATTGGAACACCATGAAGACACTATTTTTTGAGTAGTATCAGGACTATTGACGAGTCCAATTTATGGCTCAATTTTGATAGAGTTTATTATCCATTTGCTACTGTTGTCGTAGACTTTGATACTTGGATGTTGACATTTTCATGTTATTTCCTCAAAACCATAGACATTGGGAATAAGCTTATATTTGTAACTTTTAAATGACATTGACATGCTATGTGAACTATCTATGTTAATTTAAGATGTGGATTAATGAATTTTACTTCAAGATAGTTATAGATATGTAATTGTTGTGTGTGTTAATGTTGTCATGTAGATATAATTAGAGCCTACAAAATTGAGGAAGATTTTTCCAGTTGGTTGTTCACCATAAGAGTCAAAAAGGCGATCATTCAGAGGTCAATGGAGGGAAGACTCAATGGAGGGAAATTCATAGTTCAAATCGAAGATTGTAATTTCCTTGTAAATGGTCATAATAGTTTTTTGAGTGAATATATGAGTTATTGTTATGCTAGATCTATGTTAAGGAAAACCGACTTAACCAGATTCCACGCATGCATAACCTCCTTTGCACTTTCTATGCTTTCCATAAAGTGGTGTCCTCCTAATTTTTTGGAGTTGACCACCTTGCTAGGCAATTAGTTAGTAGTTTTTCCTTCTATAAATAAGACTCAGATGCTCCTTCTCAGGAGGTTGATTGATTTGATGTTGTACTTGCATTCTTAGTTTTTCAGTAATACACTTATGTTGTTATTTTGTAATCATGCTTTCCAATGAATAAAATGAAGTTGTAAGTTCATTGCATCTGAGTTTGTCTTAAGGGATACTCATCCAAGGTGGCCCACTTGGTGAGCATTCCATCCTTTAGCTTAGTTATTACTTTTCTGTCCAGTAAATAGTTATGAATCTGGCAACTGTCTGTTCCTATAGCCACTAGAATTCCATTCTATGACTATTCCTGCAGCCAAAGCAGATAGAGTAGTGTCTTGTCTATTTGCTCAAATTTTCATTTTTTTATGCACTTTAGCTTAGTATAGTTTTTGGTTGATGTTCAACACTTATGTTACTTCTTTCTAAGCAATTTACTTTCAACATTGTGTCTTTCTTAGCTGTAGGATGAATATGGCTACTATGGATTCCCAGTGCATATATTGTGCTAACCCATTTCAAGTCTACGTCCCTGGGTTGACAATTAAATGAACCTTCATGATGATTGAGATAGTTATTCAAATCAGATGTCCAATCTCTAAATCACAACTTAAGGGCTTAGTTGTTAAGTCATGGTAGGAGGCCAACATTTTTGGTGCTGTTGCCGAGGATTGTGTCAAACTAGGGAGTTCTTTGGAGTCATTGATAGTTTCTTTCTTGTTGTAGTATTTCTAAAAATTTATTCTTAGTATACCCCTCATTTAGGAAGTAATGACCCCCCTATTCTTTCACTAATTCTTTGTGTGAGTTGGTTGATACTGAGTTGATACCGCATGCATAGAGGAAGGAGAAGAGATTCTTATGGGAGATTCCTTCCTAACGATCCTGATCTATTTCAACTAGAAGAGCTTCCAAATCTGCTAGGAGACGAAGAAGAAGAAGAGCTTCACTCTTTTGCTGATGCATTTCCTAATTTGACCAATTCTAAAACTTCCTCTAAAGATCAAAATCTGATTGAGAACCCATTTTCTTTGGAACTCCACCAACCAGGCATGGGTGATGCAAATAGAAACAAACCTAACCTGCCAACTTTTCCATTCCCCATTGCTCATCAGAATGAAGTTAACAACCTCAAAAATATCCCTGCCTTAGTCTTTCCTAAGTTCTATGGACTTGTCACAGAAGACCCTGATACTTTTTTATTTGAGTTTGATATCCTTTGCAGAAGCTATGACTATACCACTGATGCTCATAGGCTTAAGTTGTTTCCTACCATCTTGAAAGAGGTTGCATTAAGATAATTTTTGAGCCTAGGAAAAAATACTGTGGAGATTTGGGATGACATGAAGACAAAGTTCCTTGAGATGTACAATGAAATTGTAGGGGTAGTGGCATGAGAGGAGATGACATCTTTATGATGCAGCAGAAAGAAGATGAGAGTTTGGAGGATTACATTTCAAGGTTTTTTTTTTGCCTACAAAAATCATGAAGAGTCCCAAAAGTTGCTCTTCTTGAGAGCCATTAATGAGAGCTACATTGAGGCTTTAGACCTAATGGGAGGAGGAGATATCACCCAAGCTCCTTGGGAAGATATTAAGAAGCTATGTCAGAACTATTCTAGGGTAGCTTCAAAGAAAGGGAGAGCTTACCAATCCTCTACGGGTAAGTCATCTACCAGTGGAGTTTCAAGGATGGATATTACTCACTTGCTGGTAGACTTCAAACAAGACATTATAAACAATCTGGCTACTTAACTAGATACACTTCAAGCAAAGAAGAAACAAGAGGAGGCAAAGGCAATGTTGGTAGAATACTGCCCTCATTGCAGACAAAAATATTATAGATGCAAAATGGTAGCTAACATTGATAGTAAGCAGATCCCACCTGAGTTCAAGCCAATCTAGGGTGACGATGATCAAGTCTACTACATTGGACAAAGGAGACCATGGGCTCCAAGACAAGGTATGCCACCAAATCCATTATCCTTTATTGGGCCTTATTTTAATTCTTATGCATCCAGTAACCAATGGCAACCTCCATATCCATCCAACTATGGAGGATACCCACCACAACCTTGGAATAACCCTCTAAATACCTGGCCCAATCACCAAAACTCTCCACCCTAGTGGTAGCAACCTCAGGGGAATTGGCAACGGTTTTAGGGAAATTGGTAGCCACCTCCAAGAAATTGGTAGCAAACATCTCAATGGAGGGGAGGACAACAATGGCCAAACCAGACAACTAGTTACATGCAACCACCTTCTCAGCCCCAACATCCTGCTAAAATGCCTCCTCCTACTAGCTCAAGTTCAAACACACCTAGACCTACTCAACTACTAGCTCAACCCACACCTAACCTAAATAACAAACCACAACAACCGGTCTATTCTACTAATTCAAATAAATTCCCTACATATGTTGTGAGTGTAAGTGACATCCACTTACGTTCAAGAACCACTTTACCAGCTCCTTCCACTTCTATCATCACTGAGCTTCCTGTGGAAGAAGAGGAGCATCCAAATGTCCCGATTCAGCCAAGTATACCTAGAAATCTTGAACCAGTCCTAGTCTAGCAGACCGAACAAGAACCACCATTTCCTCAAAGGTTGGAAATTTTAAAACAAAAGGAAGAGAAGGAGGAAACAACCTTTGACATTCTAGATCAATTGAAGCATATATGTGTCAAGATACATTTATTTTAGGTCATAAAAGATGTTCCCATATATGGCAAAACAATTAAGGAAGCATGCCTCAAGAAGCCAGGAAGGAAGAAGAAAGACCCCACTACGATTCATGTGGTGGGATAGCTAGCTGAAATCATGCTTGGGAAAGTGACTGTTCCCAAATACAATGACCCAGGTAGTCCTGTGGTAGGAGTTGTTATAAACAAGATCCAAATAAAGAATGATTTGATTGATTTGGGAGTAGTAATAAATGTGACGACTAAGGATATCCTATAGCAACTAAAAATGGCAAGTATAAGACCTACTCCTACTGTCCTGCAACTTATTGATAGTTCCATTGTTAAAACCTGATGGTATAGTAGAGGATCTTGTGGTAACTCTAGACTTTTGGGTGTACCCAACAAATTTCATGATTCTTTATCCTAAAGCTACATTAGGTAGGTATCCCATTATTCTAGGAATGCCATGGTTAGCAACAATAGATGCTTATATAGGATGCCGAACAAGAGACATGACCATTTATAATGGAAAGAGCACCAAAAATCTTGTTCTCTACCCTCCTGCTCAGCCATCCCATGATATGGATAACTCCATCTAGCCACATGTTGGTGAAGAAGCTGAAGAAATCAATTCAGTGGCACAACTCATGATGATAGGTAGGTGTCCTTTCCTGTAGATACAAGAAGAGCATGACATATAATCCAATATAATTTAGAACAACTATGAGACACATGAGGAATTACCTGATTCTGAGTCTGGTTCTACTCGACCATTGCAGATAGTTTTGCTTGCTCCTGCAGTTGAACTTCCTGAAGCAACAAGTATGTCTCATACATTTCTGCCACATGAACTCAAAATTCCAAGCATTAGTGAAATGGATATGGTAGAGTTAACCACACAAGTGCAAGTGTCAAAAGGGAGGTATTTGAACATTAATAACAAGCTTACTCAGGAGCAACAATTGTCCTCGACTGACTTGTTAAAGAAGCATAAATTTGCATTTGCATTGGATTACCATGACATGAAGGGATTGGACCCTAAGATTTGTGCACATAGGATATATATCAAAGATGATTGCACACCAGTAAGACAACCACAAAGAAGAATCAACCTGTTATAGATCAAGTACTAGATTCCCTTGCAGGCAAGCAATATTTCTCTTTTTTAGATGGATTCAGTGGCTATAACCAGATACAAATTACACCTGAGGATCAAGAGAAGACCACCTTTACCTGTCCATGGGGGACTTATGCCTACTTAGTACTTTCATTTGGATTATGCAATGCACCTGCAACTTTTCAGAGGGCAATCATTAACATATTTTTAGATATCTCAAATGTTTACATGGAAATTTATATGGATGATTTTACTACCTATGGTGCCGATTTTAATAAGGCATTGAAAAATCTCAGGAGAGTCTTATAGAGATGTGAAGACCATAATCTATCCTTAATAAATAGTGAAAAGTGCTTCATGATTATGTAGGAATGTGTATTCCTTGGCCACTACATCTCTCACAAAGAAATTCAAGTAGATCTTGCCAAGATTGAGGTGATCACCAATCTTCCTATACCTGCAAAGCAAAAAGATTTTAGGAGCTTCTTAGGACATGCAGGCTACTATAGATGTTTCATCAAATATTTTAGCAAATTGGCAGCACCATTGTACAATCCTCTCACTAAAGATGTTGAGTTCCATTGGAAAAAAGACTATGACAAGGCATTCTATGATCTCAAAGCAACTTTAACTCATGCTCCTATACTCAAAGGTCCCAATTGAGAGATTCCTTTTCAAATTCATACAAATGAATCAGACTATGCTATAGGAATAGTCTTGGGACAAAAAGAAGGAGCAATTGAGAATGTTATTTATTTTGTCAACAAAAACCTACAAGGAGTTGAATTTAATTATATAGTGATGGAAAAGGAAATGTTGGTAGTGATCTATGCCCTTAACAAATTCAGGCACTACATAGTAGGCTATCAGATATTTGTGCACACAGACCATGTAGCCATTAGGTACCTCATGAATAAGCCCCTAATCTCAAGTAGGCTAGCAAGATGGTTGTTGCTGATGTAGAAGTTTGACATAACCATTGTTGATAAACCAGGGAAGGCCAATGTTGTAATAGACTTTCTTTCTACACTGACTACATCAAAAGATAATAAAGTCATTGATGATTCTTTCTCTGATGAATATTTATTTTCCATCAATGTGCATATGCCCTGGTATGTTGACATAGCTAATTATCTAGTCATAGGGAAAGTTCCTCCTCATTTCTCTCTAAAAGAGAGAAGGGTGCTCATTGAGAAAACTTTTCCTTTCTCATGGATTGTAGGATGTTTGTTCTACACTGGACTAGACCATGTCATGAGGAGATGTGTGAGGGAAGATAAGACATATGATATATTGCATGCATGCCACAATGAACCCTGTGGAGGGAATTTTGTAGCCAAGAAGACAACAATGAAGATTCTGAACATAGGATATTACTAGCCCACACTCCACAAGGATGTAGGGAAATATACAAGGAAGTGTGATAGATGCTAGAGGATGGGCCAACCAATCAAATATGATGAGATGCCCCTTTACCTCCAAGTAGTAATCACTCCATTTGATAAATGGGGATTGGATTTTGTAGGACCCATTGACGCTCCATCAAATGGTATATCCTATATCTTGGTCTGCACTGATTATATAACCAAGTGGGCTGGAGTTAAAGCAATGAAGCATGCAAGAGATAATAAGGTTGCAAAATTTCTTTATGAGGAAATTTTTACTCATTATGGAGTTCCAAGGGAGATAGTGACTAATCAAGGGGCACAATTTACATCAACCCTTGTCACAAAACTAGTTAATGAATATAATGAGAGCCACAAGAAGTATACTCCTTATCACCCTTAGGCCAATGGCTAAGTTGAGGTGACCAATAGGGAAATTGAAGTCATTCTGACCAAAACAGTGGCTATCCATAGGAAGGATTGAGCAAATAGGCTTCCAGAAGCTATTTCAGCCTATCGAACCACTTGGAAAACAACCATAGGCTTCACTCCTTTTGAATTACTATATGGGAAGACAACTATGATTCCCATTGAATTTGAGCATAAGACTCTTAGGACTACACTAGACTTAGGGATGGATATCTCTGAGGCACAAAAGGACAAAATTATGCAGTTGAATAATTTAGATGAGATGAGAAAGACAACCTTGCATCACATAGAGGTAGTGCAGAATCAAAGAATAAAGTGGCATGACAAATTCATAAAGGACAAGAAATTCCAACTAGGTGACTAGGCACTCCTTTATAACTCAAGGTATCAACATAGGAAAATTGCAGACTAGATCATTGGGATTGTATGAAGTTGCAAAAGTCTTTCCCAATGGAGTTGTACAACTCATCACCATTGACCCTGTCAGATTCAAACTTCTACTCAATGGTCATCGTTTAGGGTTGTATCACAAGCTGGTGTCCAAGGAAGAGTTCATGCAACAATTTAACTAGCACCTAGCCTCTGAACTTCCTATAGTCAAAGAAAGTAGACCTAGTGTCCCTCCTTTTAACTGATCTAAATACACATGCAATCACTTCATAATAAATACCTCCACTTTTGTGGGAGTCCACTTCTTCATTAATCCACCCATTTGCCCATCCATCTCCACCTTTCTCTCTCTTCCATCATTCCGCCATAACTTCACTTCATTGCATCTCCACTTTCATTAATTCCTCAACTGACTTCTTAAAAGGTGACCAATACTTCCTCAATAGTCTTTGCAATAGATATTTTGAGAATTTAGGTACGTGCACATCAATTTGTTACATCTTAATTATCTTTTAGTACATTTATTTAATTCTTGCACATTAATGTAGATGTTCTCCATAACATGTAATTATCCCCTACCTTGTCAAATCGTCATTACCACTTCACATGTGAGGACACATACTCAAATTTAGGTTGGGGGGAGCGTGAATAACATGTCCACGTGTTAGTCTATGTTGGTACATATTAGAAAATTTGAATTGAGCCAATTTAAATGATAAATTGATGTGATGGCTTAGATGTGTAAGTTGTCACTAAACTACTACCATTTATTTTGATAATACCCCTCATTAATGAACCTTTATTGCCTAGTCATAATTTCAAATGTTATCCAATGAAAGTAATTCAATAAGCTACATGAAATTTCCATTCAATACGACATAAAGAAGAATTGTAGGAAGAAGTTGGGGTTTTTCAGAAAGAAATTGCAGAAAAGGAAATTTAGCAGAGTGCTTGTTGATTGAGGGTAGCTAAATGATGGGAGGATAGCTAATTTGAAGTGAACCCATAGTTCATAACATGGTAATGCAGGATGCACCTTCTTTGGTAGAATTTAGAAATTGCAAATGGCTAGACTATTTCTTGAAGCTCGACAGTTATAATGAAGACATTGTGTAGGAATTTGCGTAAACTTTTTTGAAGGAAATGCCATGGTAAAAGGATTAGAGGTAATAGCTAGTAAAGAGAGGATTGCAGAAGTGACAAGGTTGCTTGCCAATGGTGAACATTACCTTGCTCTCAGAGATGCAAGGTCAGCTAGGGTTGAATTTACTAAACTTGGTCACCCTCCATTGGATGTGGACAAACAAGGTGCGAAGAGAACCTCTCTGCCTGAGCTATGGAAGCAAGTAGTTGTCCACATTGTGAAGTACATTACTTGTGAAGGCTTCCAATCAAACCTACATTTTTTGCACTTCAAACTCTTGAATCGTATGAGGCATGGGAGAAGAAGGAACATGCCAAATATGTTATATCATCTTCTTTCAATCATGGCAGTTGAAACCCAAAAAGGTAGGGATAATTTTATCTCCCACCATTGTCTGATCAAATTATTAGTAGAGAAATATTTGCATGATGTGTCTGATATGACTTGGGAGGAATTTTTAAATATTGATCAATTTAGATCAGAACATTTGCGACCTAGGGTTTTTCCTCAACCTTGTAGCATTAGTAGGAGAGTGAGTATTGTTGAAGCCACTCCTGGAGCCTCAACTTCAGGTGCAAGTCCTAGTGTAAACCCTCATGTAGTTGAGCAAACTATAGAGATTAGTTCTTCTAAGATAGAACATTTAGAGAAAGACATTTCCTCTTTAGACTCTGATGATGATGTCCCTCTTGAAACCCTAATTTGAACCAGGGCACAAAAGAAAGATGCAGAAATGAGGAAGGGAAAAGCTAAAAAGAAAATGATAGAAAAAGAAGTGCCAAGCTCTAAGAAACAAAAGGTTGACACTATTCTTCCTACAACCAAAGAAAAACATGAAAGCCCTCCTAGAAAATCAAGACTAGTTGGGCTAGCCACTGGTGTGCCTTCAAAGAGAATCCCTAGGCCTCAAGGAACATCACGAGAGGACACAAAAGCCCCAATGGGGTAGGTGAACATTGAGGAAAAGGAAATTTTTAAGGAACAGGAAAATATAAGGTTGGCAGAGCTTGCTGCCATCGTAGAATAGGTTGAGATTCAAGAGTATGATGAGAATCAGGAGCTCCTGCAGCAAGAGTAAGAGTTCCTGCAGCAAGAGCAATAACCCCTATAGCCAAAACTGGGTGAACAATCAAAATCCCTGCAGTAGGTGCCATATGAAGAGCAAGACTCGATGCTAGGAATTTTTTTGGTAGGAATACATAGACCCTTTGATTTTTCATGGAACATAGTAGCCATGAACCTATGGAATGAGATGCAAAGGAGGGAAGAAGAATGGAAAAAGGAGAAATGTGGGCTAAAGGAGGAGATTAAAAATAAAGATATAGAGATTGAAGAAAATAATAAGAAAATTGTTTCCTTAAAGGAAAAGGTGGACAATGTAGTAGCCTTAGTGCCTCAGACGTTAGAGTGCAGGACTCCTCCAAGAGTCTATGCTCTATATTTGAAGGAGAGGAATCTTTCTTTTAAATTGACAAGGATCATTTTAGGTTTGAATCCTTCCATTGAGACTCCTCTTGAATTTTTCCAGGCTCATCAAATTGCTCCTCTTGAAGTGAAAAATTTGTTGTGTGAACTCTATTTGTATAATTATGTTGTGTCCTATGATCATGATTGGAATCCATTATTGTATGTTGGGGATCTCCAATTAAGGGAATTTATGTCATGGATACATAATGAAATTAGTTGGGGATAACAGTTCAAGACTTATAGGCAAATAAAATCCAACACTCCCTTGCCCATCAGGGCTGAATCTAGAAACCCTGGAGACATTTTTTTGGAAATGGCACAAATTTCTTTACCGACCAAGCTATAGTAGAAGGATCCTTCCTGTGAGAGAAGTAAATTACAAAGAATATGAGAAGGTAGTAGAAACTACAGGGAAATATGTAATGGGATATCTTCCATAGAGGTGGAACAGTCTGATTGATGAGTTAAAACAAGTTGAACCTCACTCTCTGCAGAACTATGCTGCAACATGGAAAAGAGTTGATAGATATATACAACTTGGAAGGATGAAGGGGAAATTTTGGCTTCCATTAACTTTTCAGCCACCTACCCTATTATGGCCTGTGCCAAATTTAAGGTATTATCAGTATGATATAGCTACAGAAAGGAAAAGATGGAATAGGTTGGACAACAATCAAGGGTTCTATTGGGACCCCAATTCATACACTACAAGTACTAATGTGGGGCAGCTGGCAATTGCATATTTTAAGATATTGACTAAGCAAAGGAATAACTCTTCCTCTGCTAGAGGACCAACAAAACCTTAGGTTGGGGGGAGTGATGAGTCCAATTTATGACTCAATTTTGATAGAGTTTAATATCTATGTGTTGTTGTTGTCATAGACTTTGATACTTGCATGTTGACATTTTCATGTTATTTCCTCAAAACCATAGACATTGGGTATAAGCTTATCTTTGTAACTTTTAAATGAAATTGACATGCTACGTGAACTATCTGTGTTAATTTTACATGTGGATCAATGAATGTTACTTTAAGATAGTTATAGATATGCAATTGTTGTGCGAGCTAATATTGTCATGCATCTATAATTAGAGCCTACAAAATTGAGGAAGATTTTGCCAGTTGGTCGTTCGCCATAAGAGTCAAAAAGGTGATCATTCAAAGGTCAATGGAGGGAAGAATCTTAATGGAGGGAAATTCCTAGTTCAAATCAAAGATTGGAACTGCCTTGTAAATGGTCATAATAGTTTGTTGAGCGAATATAGGAGTTATTGTTATGCTAGATCTGCGTTAAGGAAAACCGGATTGACCAGATTCCATGCATGCATAACTCCTTTCCACTTTCTATGCTTACCATAAAGTGGAATCCTCCTAATTTGTTGGAGTTGACTACCTTGCTAGGCAGTTAGTTAGTAGTTTTTCCTTCTCTAAATAAGACTCAGACACTCCTTATTAGGAGTTTGATTGATTTGATGTTGTACTTGCATTCTTAGTTTTTCGGTAATACAACTATGTTGCTCTATTGTAATCATGCTTTCCAATGAATTAAATGAAGTTATAAGTTTGTTGCATCTAAGTTTCTCTTAAGGCATACTCATCCAAGGGGGCCCACTTGGTGAGCATTCCATCCTTTAGTTTAGTTATTACTTTTATGTCCAGCAAATAGTTACGAATCTGGCAACTGTCTGTTCCTGCAACCACTAGAATTCCATTTTGTGACTGTTCCTGGAACCAAAGTAGACATAGTAGTTTCTTTTCTGTTTGTTCAGATTTTCATTTATGTCATGCACTTCAGCTTAGTATAGTTGTTGGTTGATGTTCAACACTTATGTTACTTCTTTCTAATCAATTTACTTTCAACATTGTGTCTTTCTTAGTTGTAGGATGGATATGGCTACTATGGATTCCCAGTGCACATATTGTGTTGACCCATTTCAATTCTATGTCCCTAGGTTGAAAATTAAATGAACCTTCATGATGATTGAGACAACTATTCAGATCAGATGTATAATCTTTGAATTACAACTTTAAGGGCTTAGTTGTTAAGTCATTGTAGGAGGCCAACAACTACTGTAGAGTTTCTGACAAGAGGAAGGATGATATATTCTGAATGACACAAAAGGATGTTGAGCCTTTAGAAGATGATGTTGAAAGATTTCAATTTTTTCCAAAGAAAAACCCCCATAACAAGTTGTCAGAATAATCTCTCAAGTTAGTCTTTTTGAGAGGGGTTAATGAAGACTGCATGGATTCCTTTAATATTATTGGGGGAGGAGACATCTCTCAAATGAAATTTGAAGAAATTTTTAAAATCTTTAGATACTATTCTAGGACCTTCACAAAAAGGCCAAGAGGAGATAGAACACCAATTCTTGGCAAATCATCTACTGGGGTTTCAAAAGTTGAGTTGAGAAATCTATTATCCAACATGAAAGAGGATATAATTAGTCATTTGGAAACATAGTTGGATACTCTCCACATTCAAAAAAAGTAGGAGGAAGCTGATGTTATGCTCACATAATATTGTCCAAGCTACATGCAAAGAAAAGCAAATTGTAAATGCAAAAGAGTGGCCAGTATCCATTAGGATAAAGTTGAAAAGCTTGACTTTCAACCCATTGAAGGAGATGATGGTCAACTATTTATATAGCACAAAGGAGGCCCTGGCAATAGAGACAAGGTATGCCACAAGACCCCATTAGCTTTAATTCATCTTTTCCTATTGGCAACCAAAACTTTTCTACTTGGAACTCTCAACCCTGGCAAGTAAATCAAAACTAGTGGAAAAATCCTCAATGGCCAAACCCTCAATCAAATTGGAACCAACAACCAAACCCTTGGCCACAATAGAATTTTCAAGGTTCTAATTACAATCCACAATGCCCAAACCAATAGAATCAATGGCAGAAAAGCTAGCAATGGCAGCAACAAAATATGAACTATCAACAACACATGCTCCCTCCTCCATGACAACAACAAGCTTTAATGCCTCCATCAAATCCTACATCCCAGCCACCAAGAAACAAATACCTACCCAACCTACACCTAACCCTAAAGCTAAGATTGTTCAACAAGCTTATACTAACAAAGCTATGCAATACCCCACTTATGGGTTAGAGGTGAGTGATGTCCACCTTAGATTAGGAAAATAACTTGTTGGACCTTCATCCCCTCAAATTAAAAAAATGGAAGATGAGAAACCTACAGTTGAGGCTTCTAATAAACCATATTTGGAGCTTGAACAAAATTAGGTACACCAAACTACCTCAAATCCCAAGCCACCTTTTCCTAAATGCCTAGTTATGCAAAAGCATCACACACAGGCTGAGACATAACTTTTGGGACAATTGAAAGATGTGAACATCAAAATCCCACTTATCCAAGCTATCAAAGACATCCCTATATATACCAAAACTATAAGGGATCTTTTTCTTAAGAAACTAGGTAGGAAAAGAAAAGATCCACAGATAGTCCATGTCTTGGGAAATATTGTAGATATCATGTTGGAAAGCATTATAGTCCCTAAGTCTACTGATCCTAGTAGTCCAGTTGTGGATGTTAAGATCAATGGGACCCTCATTAAGAATAATTTGATAAACTTGGGGGAAACCATCAATGTCATGACAAAAGAAATAATACAGTTGCTACTCAGGACCACACAAACTATTTTACAATTAGTTGATAGGTCCATGGTCATGCCTAAGGGAATTATTGAAGACCTAGTTATTGCATTGGATTCTTGGGAATACCCTAAAAACTTCATACTGCTCTAACCCAAAGTCAATCTTGCAGGTTACCCACTCATCTTAGGCAGGCCTTGGTTGGCAACAATCGATGAATTTATAGGTTGCAGGTCTGGTAAAATGATAATATCCAATGGGACAATTACAAAGAACTTGGTTCTTTATCCACTTGCCCAACCATATACAAACCTTGAGCATACCATTTGGCCAAATTTGGGTGAGGAAGAGGAAGATAACTATTCTCTGCAGACATGATGACTATAGAGTGCAACCCCTTATTGGATGACTAGGATGAAGATGAGCTCATTGCTCATATAATCCAAAATGACTGTGATAGGAGCCAACAATAATAGGATTGTCTCACATGCCTAGAAGACACGTTGCAAAGTATTATACCTACCGATTCTACATAAGAGATATCACAACTATTTCATTCATTACTTCCTCAACAATGTTTACCAATGATACTAAGCCTTGATGTCTCATCAGTTCAAGAGTCATCAAAGGAGTTGGAAATTATGCCATGAAGGAAGTTAAATATCAACAATTCTTTGACAAAGGAATAGTAGAATTCTTTACAATTAGTCTTGCAGGCACACTCAATTGCATATGCATGGGATTACCATGATATGAAGGGTATAGATCATGATCTATGCATGCATAGGATTTACATTAATGATGGCTATAGACCTATAATACAACCACAAAGGTGCATGAATCCTGCTCTAAGGGAGATAGTGAAAGCTGAATTACAAAAGCTTCTAGATGTAGGTTTTATATACCCTAATCAAACAGTGAATGGGTTTCCCCATTGGTAATAGTTCCAAAGAAAGGTGGGAAATGGATAGTTTGTGTTGACTATAGGGAACTAAATGCTACCACAAGGAAGGATAATTTTTTTCCACCATTTATTGATCAAGTTCTTGATTATTTGGTAGGGAAGAAATATTTCTCATTTCTTGATGGTTTCAGTGGTTGTAACTGGATCACGATTGCACCAGAAGATCAAGATAATACTACATTTACCTGCCCCTGGGGAACCTATGCATATTTTGTCTTACCTTTTGGTTTGTGCAATTCTCCATCTACCTTTCAAAGAGCAGTACTCAACATATTTTCAATTTTGCATATGACTGCATGGAGATATACATGGAAAACTTCATCAGATATGGTGAAAGTTATGAGGAATATCTTAGTAACTTGGAAAAATTGTTAAAAAGGTGTAAGGAACACAACCTATCACTCAACAATGAGAAGTGTTTCATGATGATGACACATGCAATAGTATTGGGACACTTTATATCCAGTGCAGGAATCCAGGTTGATCCACACAAAATTGAGATAATATCTACCTTACCTGTTCCTAAAAAATAAAGAGATATTAGGAGCTTCCTTGGTCATGCAGGTTACCATAGGAGGTTTATCAAAGATTTTAGCAAGATTTTTGCACCTTTATTTGTTTTGTTGAGTAAGGACATTGATTTTGAATGGACCTCTAAGTGTCAACACTCCTTTGAAGAATTAAAGAAATCTCTAACTCAAGCACCAGTGTTGAGAGGGCCAAATTGGACTCTCCCATTTCACATTCATACAAATGCTTCAAATTTTTCCATTGGAGCAGTCTTGGATCAAAAGGATGGAAACAAGGAGAATGCAATTTATTATATCAGGAAGAATCTTCAAGGGGCAGAATTAAACTACACTATAATAGAAAAAGAGATGCTTGTTGTAGTTTATGCTATTAATAAATTCAGACACTATATTATTGGATATCTAGCCTTTGTTCATACTGATCACACAACAATTAGGTATTTGATGAACAAGCCAGTAGTTGGGGGTAAATTGGTAAGATGGCTACTTCTCTTGCAATAATTTGACAATACCATTGTAGATAAGCTTGGAAAATCAAATGTGGTGGCAAATTTCCTATCAAGACTTCCAACACAATCAATTGAAGGAGTGGTGGATGATTCATTTCCTGATGAACACTTGTTTGCTTTGCAAGTACAAACACCCTAGTATGGAGATATTGCCAACTATTTGTTCACAGGGTAGATTCCACTACATTTCTCACCAAGAGAGAAGAGACAACTGGTTCATAAATGTTTTCCCTACTCGTGGATATCTGGTTTTCTATTTTATATAGGGCATGATAACATTATGAGAATATGCATTAGAGAAGATAATATTTCTGATACAATGAAAGCATGCCATGATGAGCCATTTAGATGTCATTTTTCAACAAAGAGAACAACTTTTAAGATCCTCACAATTGGATATTATTGGCCGACTTTACATAAATATGTTGTTAAATACACCATGAGTTGTGATAGGTGTCAAAGAATGGGAAGGCCAACAAAAAGTGATGAGATACCCTTACAACCTTAGTTGACATTTGCACCTTTTAAAAAATGGGGTTTATACTTCATTGGTCCAATCTCTCCTACCTCTAATAACAAGGAATATATCCTTGTTTGCACTGATTACTTGACAAAATGGGTAGAAGCGAAAGCCCTACAGTTTTCTAGAGATGGTAATGTGGCTAAGTTTTTATATGAAGATATTTTATTAGGTATGGGGTACCTAGAGAAATAGTCACTGACCAAGGGCCCCAATTTACTTCTTATCTAATCACCAAGTTGGTTGAGGAATACTAAATCAGACATAAGAAATCAACACCCTATCATCCACAGGCTAATGGTCAAGTGGATGTCACAAATAGGAAGATTGAAAGTATTCTCACCAAGATAGTGCAACTGCATAGGAAAGATTGGGTTTCAAGATTACCTAAAGCAATCTGGGCATATAGGACTACATGGAAAACAACCACTGGGTTTACCCCCTATGAGTTAGTTTATGGAAAGACAATAGTCCTTCCTTTGAATTTGAATACAAAACATTGAGGACAATAGTAGAGTTGGGAATGGATTTAACAAAAGCACAAAAGGAAAGGTTACATTATTTGAATGGGTTGGATGAGATAAGAATGGAAGTAGTCCATTATATAGAGGTAATACAACAACATCAAATGAAATGGCATGATCAGTACATTAAAACAAAAGAGTTCATTGTGGGAGATTGGGCACTATTATATGGTTCACAATATAAGTATTTCAAGGGTAAATTCTAGTCTAGATGGTTGGGCCCCTATGATATTAGCAAAATTTACCCTAATGGAGCAGTACAATTGCATACTATTGATGCAGTTCGATTCTCACTTCTTTTTAATGGCCATACACTAAAGTTATACAAGAAACCAATGCAACATGATGACTTCATTTATTCATTGATCCAACAATATGATGCTCACAGTGAACCTAAAACATAATTTGATTCACAAAGTCCTACATTAGTAACAAGGGACATACCCAACACTTCTGGTGGCCTAGAGATTGAGTTACAAAGCTCATTCCTTAAGCTTGCATGGAACTAGCTTTCTATGTTTTTTTCTCTCACAAGCACACACTACACAATCATAATAATACTCAGGATATCTTCAGAGGGACTTGTTACCAATAGTAACAGGGGTTAGGATGTCGTAGGGACTTGTAGCTTCACACTCCCAACATTTCAATTGGGACCTGACACTACTGACATCCGTAGCAATGTTCAACGACTGGAAGAATAATCAACTTATTTGGCACCATATTTATTACAAGGTTATGAGCATTCATTTCTAAAATATCCACATTTTATTCATCAATTCATGCAAAGTATTGTGGCATAATTGCTTTATTACCCACGTTCATTTTAAATCTTTGAAGCTGTCAAATCGTCAGCTTACATTCGTCCCATCATATCCACTCGCCATTAGATACTCATTACCTTGTAGTTCATATTTGTCCCATCAAATCAACAAGTAAATATGTTCTTTTAGTTTCCACGAGCCATCGATGGTTATTTTTGCATGATAGTACTTAAGGTATGTCGTTATGATAAATCAAGTTTTCTTTAAACTTTTTATACACTTTTCATTTAATTCCATGCATGCAAAATATTAAATTACTAATTTCCATCAACTCACATTTATGCCACCTCCAAATCATCACCACGAAGTGAGGTCACTTCACCAATTAAGTTGGGGGGAGGGTACACTTACTTTTTCTTTTCACCAATCTTTTCGAATCTACCACCTTAAACCGAATTTAATGAATATTATGACATGCAAAACCCTTAGTCATTTTATTTTTGTTGCTATTTCCATTGCCATTTTCAAAATTGCTAAAACTTGAAACCCTGTAGAGTTTATGAGAACTTTAGCTTGGTTTATACTAGAGTTGAATTTGAAGAGGAATTTGTGGTTATGATGTGGTTTAGTAGTAAGAATATATATGGAAACTAAGGTTTTGAAGTCATAAGAGAATTTGAGGGTGGTAGGTAGAGATTGAGTTGAATTTTTAGAGCTAAATTTGGTATATCAAGCACTAAAGGAAACAAGGATGGGAGGAGATGTCATAAGGAGAGAGTTGAAAACTCATTAACAGATTTTGGAGGATGCAACTATCCTGCCTATCTTCGTAAGGGTTGGTTGGCTCAATTATTTTTTGAAATTAATGGAGTACAACGATGATTTAATGAGAAGATTTGCAAAAACTCTCCAATATGATGAATCCATGGTAAAAGGAATTTTTGTGGATGCATCAGAGACCGCCATTGCTCAAGTTATCAGATTGCCAAGGATAGGAACATAATTCCCAACCCAGTTTGATGCAGTCACAGTTTAGGAAGAATTTTGCATATGTGGAGAGGAGCTAGATTCCTCATCACAAGGTACAAAGAGATTATCTCTCCACTAGTTATGGGCAAGGTGTGCCTCTTATATTGTTAGATATATTACATGTGATGGTATAGGCAAAATATTTTATATACTGCCCATTTTAAGTTGTTAAGCCATCTTAGGCATAATAGGGTAGTAATTGTACCAAATTTCCTATACCACTTGTTGAAAAGAATTGCTTTGGAATACCAAAAAAGACAATTTGATACTTCCCTCTCTCACCATTTCTTAGTTACCTTGTTGATAAAAAGGAGCCTAAGAATTCAATACCCAAAAGTAAGGTGGGAGGATTTTAGGGTTGAGGAATGCAAAGACATCAATAGTTTTCTAGATGCACTCATAGTGCCTGGGGATATAGGAAATCAAAATTAACCCTAAAATGAGCCTGGAGAGGAAAACCCTCATGATTCGCCTATGGCCTCAGTTACTTGCAACCAAGGCGAGCATGAATAACTTGTCTTTGCCAGAGTCTAGGACGTCTAAAAATGAGGAGTTACTTTCTTCTTCTAAGTCACAAAAGTCTGAAAGAAGGAGAATGTTATGGTTGTAGAGACTGATTTTGAACTAGGAAGGATACCCCCAATGACATGAATGCACCTATGAAAAAAATAAGGTATATGATAATGACTTCTGATTCTGAATTAGAGGACCCATTTACTACAAAGAAACTAAGGATAGAAGCTCCATATAACACTATACAAAGAGATTATGAAGGAGGAAGTGAGTAGTTTGAAGATAGAGAAGAAGTTTACCTTAAGGAGAGAAATGTGAGGCAAGAACTCTAGGAAGCACTAGACAGAATTAAATACCTAGAGGAGTTGGTGAAAAATGATGAGCAAAAGGATAAAGAAAGGGAAGTAAAAATGCAGGAGATGGATGAAAAAATACAACTATATGGTCATGGTGCTAAGTTAGATTTGCTGGCACAATTGGCTGTCACTAAGACAAGGGATAAGGAACTGGCTATCGCAAGTGAGAAACATCCTCCTCTTAAAACTTATGGTTATCTCACAACTTTCTCTCTAGGCTACCAATTGTGGAGTGTAACTAATGAGTTTGTAAGGGAAAAATAAAAATGGAAGAAGGAAAAGGAAGGATATATGAAAGAATTGGAAAAGAAAGAAATGGACTTGAATAAGTCAACAATCCGATTGGAAGAGGTTGCACCCAGGACTTATGCATTGTTTCTACAAGAAAGGTTCTTGTGTTTTTTAGTTTAATAGATTAGTTATCAAACAATCTGCTACTATGAGTCAAGCTATTGATTTTCTTAAAAAATTTGCTACTTCCACATTTGAATACCAGGATCAGTTATGTGAATTTTATTTGCACAATTATGTGATCCTTGATGAAATAGAATGAAACCCCTTAATTTTTGTGGGGGATCTTCAAGTCAGATCACTTGCCTCTTACTATAGGAATGAACAACTTAGAGGGGAGATTATGGAAGAATATGATGAAAAAGAGAAATATATTACAATTCCAATAAGAAGAGAGGTTAAGGATTCAGAAGTAGTTATTGATGAGTGGATGAAACTTCTTGGGAATAAAGGATTTGGCAATAGAATAATGAAACTCAGGGAGGTAGACTATGAGAGAATGAAAGTGTTAGTTGTAGATATTGTACAATAGTGTTATAAGTATGTACAAAACCAATGGAATGATCTAACCCTTGAATTGCAAAAGGAGCCACATTTTGTGTACAACTTTACTGCTATGCTCCGGAGGATGCAAAAATATATGATAGTCAGTATCAATAGAGGATTTTATTGGATACCTCTCACATTTCAACCACCTATTCTCCTTTGTCCAATTCCACATTGGATTTGAGATAAAAGTGATGAATGTGAGAGGGAAGAAGCTATCAGGATGAGGTTGCTTTCAGCATACCAAGTTTTTAATCTACAACAGGATCAGGGTGCTAGTATAGTCAAGGACCTAAGACAAATTACTCTACAGTATAATCAAAACCCTTAGTATTTTCCTTGGGGACAAGCAAAAAGTGAAGGTGGGGGGAAATGACGGGTCTAGATAATAGCTTGTTTTCTATTGGTTTTATGCAAACTTTAAGATACTTTTAAACATAATTTCTAAACAATATACCATATTATACTATCCTTTTTATATCCATTATGCAGACCTAAACCCAAAAACATGGTGATGGAATTATGGTTTAATATATTAACATTAAATGGTTTTTATGAATATGTGTATGGGAATGTTGATGGAATGCTATGTTTATTTATGATAGTTATCTTTGTGTACATGCTTTGTGAAACTAACTTGTTTGCAACTAAAGGAGGAACCATGATACATAGCAATTGTAGGATGAACTCGTAGCAAAAGGGGCGTTGAACACCGAAACAAGGGAAACTGCAGAAATAGTTAAACACGATGATCATCGGTTGAAGACACTTAATGAAGATAGAATGCACATTATTATAATTAGTTAATGAATGTTGAAGAAGAGATCTTTCTCACATGGGACTTTGATAGATAGGCATATGATTGCATGCATTCTGTTTTGAAAAAGTTTTAGTTTTGATAGGATTCTCCTTTCTTTTTCAGTTTTAGGTTGAATAATTCCTAGTCTTAATTCTAGACTCTAAATATCTGGGAGTGGAGTTAATAATTTTAGTTAAGTTGTTACTTTCAATAAAGATTCCCTCAAGTTGTATATAGCTATTGGTTGAATCCATAGGTTAGTTAGTTGGTTTTTCACAGTTTTATGTTATCTGTCACTTTCAGTTGAAACATGAATCTTTAGAATGATTGAGTATGATTTACGCAAGGATATTTTGTAGTCTTTCATCTTATGCAATAAATGGAGAACAATTCATGGAATGCATGAAATCTATTAGCTATATTGAGTTCAGTTAAAGTGGGAACAATTACTTGAGCAAGCCACTCAAGGTATTGTTCTTCACTTCACCTTTCAATTATTTATTTCTGTTGATAGTGTATACACCTAAAAATGGTCTAGATAATCTAATTAATTAAATACAATTTATTTAATTAATTGACCTTCTAATTCATCTACTTATAAATAAATAGAAATATTTATTTATATAGTTCACTTCTTTATTCTTCTATCTTTATCATATTAATTCATCTTAATTAAATACTTAAATTCAATACTTTTTTTTATTTAATTATCACATTTCTTCTATCTTAATTTAATACACAAATTTTAATAGTTTGTTTTATTAAATTAAATATCTTTTACTAATTTGAAAAAAATCCAATTTTCAAATTGGTCACATTTCTACAGCTTTTTCCCTCTTCATGCATTTCCAAACAAAGTTGAATGCTTCAGTATAATAAATTCAACTTCACCTTCAATAGACAAATTGGAGACAAATTGGTTGTCTTCTTCCATTGATTTCTTCCTATCATTTGGCATAATGTTTTTATGGAGAGGAACACTCTCCATGATCTTCTTCATCTTCTCCATCTTTCACCATTGATTCCTTCAAATCAAATCTAGACCCTTGCTTTGCTACCACATCATAATATGTTGCCAAAAATCTATAAATACAACCTCTTTCTACAAGAAATGGATCCCAACTTTGTGCAATCTTACTTTGTAGAAATATCATTAGAGCAATTAAGCATTTGAGAATTGAGTATTTAGCAAATAGAATTATTTAAGCATTTAGCATCATGGCTTTAATATTAGTCATATCTTAATTGGTTTATCATAGCATTATTTCCATATCATATCCATATCAATCATTAGCATGTCATTTTCATCTACAATAGCATCATCATATAGGATTAGATTCCTGCATTTTACAATATCTTGTTCTCTAGGTTGTCATTTTAACAATCATAGTGCTTACACAATCTGAGAGCTACTGTGATTTAATAAATCCTTGGAGATAGAGAGCAATGGGACAATTTTGAGAGATTTCTTGTGTTTCATTTAGATTAATTATTTCTATAAATCTCTTAATATAATGTCTTATTGATTGTGTGTTACTTACATATTCACATATTTTACTCACACATAAATTGGCGCCCATCGTGGGGCCCAAAAACCCCATTTTTAACATTATTTTTATTGAAAAGTGTGCTTACAGATTTTGACGTGATTTCTTTTAGCGCAATTGAGAGTACTTTTAGTGCATCCAAAACATTTTTTGGCGCATCTGATCTCTGTTATGGCGCATCTGAGACATACACTAGCGCATATATTTCATACTTTGGTGCATCAGGGGGTTCTTATAGCGCATCTAACATCTATTTTTGTGCATTCATTGATATCTATAGTGCATAGAACTGTTCTTTTAGCACATCTAAATAGTATTTTAGCGCATATGCTAAATTTTTTAGCGCATATGTCTGATTTTGCAAACAATTAAAATCTTGGATACTAATCACTGTTTTCTATGTTGCAGGTACTAAATACGCTTGTCAAAGACATTTGCAAGAAACTACTACACTTGTCAAAGATATTTATTCAAAATTACTAATGGTGTTTGCAGGGGCTGGAGTTGTCTTTATTGCTTTCTCTTAATTAAATTAGGAACCTAGCTTAATTAAAGGATTAAAGAACCCCTTGTCTAATGTGTTTAAAAAGTGATAGGCCTATGCTCTCCCCTTCACTAGGTGATCAAAATGCTAGACTCATTATTTATGGTTTATTAACACCTTTAGAAGGCTTGTCATAGTGGGAAAAAGTACTCACCCTACGGGAACGACCTAAGTGGGAACTAAAGCCAAGTTTTCCAACCCACTCTAATCAAAAGTGAATTTAGGGAAACCCACAATTCAACGAAAGTGTGCAAGATAACCATCCCTAAAGCCTTTGTTCTAAAGGTTGGGAGGTCTCCTGAGGGAGTTTATCATTTGTTGCACCGAATGAAAACCCTTTCTACAAACTTTAAGTTAGAATCCAATCGAGTCAGTTTTCCAACACCTTCTATATCACAGTGCAAGGGGAGGGAAGAATCTACCCCCAAGACACTCACCATATAACTATCAGAAACCCTAGCCAAAAGTGGAGGATTCAACTTTGGTTAAGACTCAGGAAAGGCAAAAACACGAGCGCCCTCTAGGGGGTGACAAGGCTGTGTGTGCTGACATAGTTGCAAGTTGTGGGTTTTTGGTATTTTTAGTGACCTTTGAGATTAGAAAAGTGCTTGAACTATATTATCTTGTGTTATACCTATGAAATTGAAAGAATTAGACCTATCTCTAGAATACACACTCATTGTTTAATACATAGATTTGAAACAAATGTTTACAAACTTGCTACTGTGTAAAGTTATTTCTAAAAGGAATCATCCAATTAGAGCACTAAATTCCCAAGATTCACAAACAAAACAACCACACAAATTTCTATTGATTAGAAATTTATACCTTGGAAACATCCCTTTTACTGATTAAAAACAGAACAAACAGATAGACTATCAAAATCACATAACGTTTCTAGATTAGCGCATACATCCTCTATTTTGGCGTATTACTTACCTCTTGTAGCACATCTGAGTCATATTGTAGTGCATCCGTAGATTCTCCTAGCGCATCTAGGGTGTACTTTAGCGCAACCATTCCACTTTCCAACACATCTGCATATCCATTTAGCACATTCACAACTATCATGTTTAACTAGAAATCACATTTAGGGGTAGTCTAGCGCATCCCTGGATAGTTTGAACGCATTTGACCCATACCTTAGCACATCTCAGTCATCATGCAGTGCATTTGAACTATATTTTGGTGCATTGACCCTATCTTTTAGCACATCAAGCTTATTTTCTAGTGCGTAGGAGTAATAGTCTGTGCATACAGTCTGTTTACCAGTGCATCCATGCTTTGTTTTAGTGCATATGTGCAAAATTTTAGCACATTTGAGGTTTTTTATAGTGCATCTATAAAATAAAAAACCAAAGAGCTATTTTCACTACCCGTGAGATAGTTAACATCAGAATTCAAGATTTTTATCAGAACAAAAGTTTTCCTCAGTTAGACCAATGTATCAAACTTGCATAAACTAGACTTTTCAAGTGAAATTCTTCCAAATTGAACCAAGATCTAATACCTTAAAGTGCCTAAATTATCAAGCACACCTTTGATTATTAAGCTAAGTTTCATCATCAGGATTTTTCATCCTACCATCATGAAAGAAAGCTGTATAATTAGATTTAACTTAGTCTCATCAATAGAATTTATCATTCTATTTGACTTAGTTATTATCCTTGGCACTACTCCAAACAAAGATCAAAGTTTAGTTAAAATTACAACACTTGTATGCCCATTTTTACAAGATCACAAAGACAGAAACTCAAAGAAAAAGAGATTGAAACTCTAAATACCATCGCTAAAGAAAGTCCTTTTTATAGATTTCATTAAGCTAAACCTAATGAAATAACTCAAGAGGACATCCAAAATTTACAACAAGATCCTAACTTCCACAAATTTATGGAGAAAGTTTTGGAAAAAGATGGAGAAATATACCTTTTAATGCTAGTTGAGCTAGGTGCAAAACTTCTAAAGGACTTTGATGTTAATCGATTGAAAGAAGCACCCAAAAGAGCTGAAATTGAACCACAAAACACAGATGAAGTGGTTTCCTTAACACATCAAATGTAAAACTTGCAACAACTCCAAGATATGCAAAAATGAACCACGAAAAGATACTTGTTACAAGACATTTGTTCATATCCTTTTGATCCAAGTGTGGACATGATACCATTTCCTAGACATTGTGAATTCCCAAAACATGATAAATATAATGGTAAAACTGATCCTATAGATCATGTGAGGGAGTTTCAAACCACGAGTTTAGAATTTGTACAAGA